>JAZKLR010000397.1:0-600000 GCA_037103525.1 Ganaspis brasiliensis | reverse complement strand
TGGTCCGACTTGGCTCAGTACTAAGATGACCATTACAGAACATCGTGTAGGTATTTGATCGGGTCGGTGAGGGACTTGTGGTACCCTTTACGGGATATCACAGAGTTTCTTAGCCGACTGGGTCGGGTACTTGAATGTCATTTGAGATGGGGTTTCTGATACCCCAATCGGGCGCCTTCCCAGGTGGCGGATAGGGGAAGGCCTCTCAGATATGGGAGGTACCGAGGAAATTAGAATACCCGGGGCTGACCAAAAGTCAGATAGGGGTGGACACCCGATATAATTGTCCACTCTGTGTTGGGATAAACTCCCACACAGAGTATTTGCGGTTACGACGACTGTAACGCGCAGTGCCACCCACAATAGGTCTCTCTCGGATGGAGATCAGGGTTTAGTTGGGAGTGGCAATAGGACAGAACCCAGGCAACAACCAGGCATTGACCCGGGACAAGCTAGAGTACGTTTTAAATGGACGGACCAACTTCGGAAGGACATCATGCTATGTTGGCAAAACAGTAGTCCTTGCAGAAGAGGATACATGCTAAGGTTGCATAAGCGATGGGTCAATATGTACCCCCAATACGCTCAAATGACACCTCATTATTTAAGAGACCAAGTATCCTCTCTGCGAAAAAAGGGACATGAAGCTTTTCTTCAGCAGGAAGAAGAAGAATCCCTCCGAGAACCTTCAGGTTCCGACGGTAACACCTACACCAACGACCGAGGAAGGGAACATGAGGTCTAGGGAAACCAAAGTACATCTAAAGGTTTCCATTAAAATGGACAAAATCGCTGAAGGGAATAACGAGCTCTCATTAGTCCCAGAGGATGTAGATCTCTGGACATTAAATTGTGCTGTGTACGAAAAAGCAAAGGTCCTGCTTCGTGAAAGTAACAGAAAATCTGTTTCAGACCGCGTCGATAGGACCTTTAAACGAATCAGACAAGTACAGTTTAAGATTGGGGTGGCTCGAAGGCATGCTTCTCAATTGCAGAGTGTGATTGTATATCTTGAATCGAAAAGAAAATTTACATCCAGGGTTTTGGAAATAGCCCAGACTCTAAAAAGATTCCATCACACTCTAAAGAAATCGAAGTTGCAGACCATCAAGCAACATTGGATTGAGAAGATACGTTCTCTTGTTGTTATAAGAGAGCGTTTAGAACGGCGGGTTAAATGGATAAAGCAAAATAATACCTATGCTACTAATCCTTCTCGCCTGTTCAGTCCACTATCGCCAACTGTCGAAAGACCCCCATGTCGTGAAGAGATTGAAAACTTCTGGAGTAACATATATGGGAAAGCCCATTCAGTGAACGATGAAGAGTCATCCTTAACACTCTTTCGTAGCTTCTGTTTTAGACAGGGGCTTGACCATCCAGCAGAGGTAAGTCCACCAATTACTAAGGAGGAGGTGAGAAACATAGTAGCTAAAACGAAGAACTTTTTAGCACCCGGGCCAGATAAGATTAATAACTTTTGGTGGAAGAAGTTCTCTTCAACTCACCAACATTTGGCTCGAATATTCTCTACCTTTCTCAACGGTCAACATATAATACCACAGTGGTTGGTGGAAGGACGAACGGTACTCTTACCAAAATCTGGTGATTTATCTATTCCAAAAAATTATAGACCCATAGCTTGTCTTAACACCTGCTACAAGCTATTCACTGGCATCCTCAAAGAGAGGATTTTGACATCCATCGAGCCAGTTTGGAGTGCAATAAGCGAACAGCGAGGGTGCAAGAGAGGTCTGGCAGGTTGTAGGGAGAACCTATTGATTGATAGGTGTATTACCCAAGACGCGATATTTTATCGACGTAACCTGTCAATGGCTTGGATTGATTACCGAAAGGCATTTGACTCTACAAGTCATGAGCTGATCATCAAGCTCCTTGAATGCTTAGAGGTACATCCGAACATTGTGAGATGCTTAAAGGAGCTAATGCTCATGTGGAGGACAAGGTTTGTTATAACATCCAACAAACAGCAAGTGATGACTAACATCATCTCGTTTGGAAGAGGAGTTTTCCAAGGAGACTCCCTAAGTCCTCTACTTTTTTGCATCTCCCTCTTGCCTCTGTCTGTAGTACTCCGAGAAAAATACTCTGGATACATGTGTGGAAAACCCAGAAATAGAGTCCATAAGATCAACCATCTGTTTTATATGGACGATCTTAAGCTATATGGATCCAGCAAGGACGAATTAAAAATTCTGGTGTTTGCAGTAGCCGAGTACTCCAGAGCTATTGGTATGGATTTTGGATTAGATAAATGTGCTGTTATCCATTTAATTAAAGGGAGACGAGAAACAGCTGAAATGTCGAGCGACTCTGCAAATATTCAGCTCATTGGTGGCAATACCATTCATCACCTTGGTGTTGGGGAAACTTACACATATCTTGGAATTCCTCAATCGGAAAGTCAAGATTTGTGTGGGCTTAAAGATCATCTCCATATGAAATACCATGGTCTTCTCAGAAAAATTTGGGCTTCTGAACTATCTGGGAAGAATAAGATACAAGCCACAAACACATTAGCCATTCCTTTACTACTCTATACATTTGGAGCAGTTAAGTGGAATGTGAATGTTTGAAGGAACTAGATAGAGAAACTCGCAAGATGATGACTATACATCGAAGTCATCATCCTAGGTCTTCCGTACCTCGCATTTACCTTCCACGCGATCGGGGAGGAAGAGGTCTTTTAAATTTAGAGTGTCTTCATCGTAGAATTGTTTTATCTGCAGCATGCTCAGTCATAAACAGTAGAGATCCTCTTATGCAATTTGTTCACCATCATGAAATTGCAAATGTTGGGGCGTTTTTATATCGAGCGGCAGAAAGAGCTGCAAGTGAACTTAGTCTCCCATTTGAAACCAGGGATATGGAACACAGTTTAGCATCTTTAACACCATTAATGCTTAAAAAACGTGTTAAGGAAGCAGAACATGCGCTTCTGTTACAGGAGCATATTGACAAGCCTGTGCATGGACGGTTTTTCAGTCTCATAAAAGAGTTGGGACTGTCTGGGGTTTTGTCATTTGCTTTCCTCAAGTCTGCTGGTTTGAAATCGGAGACTGAAGGATTTTTATTTGCTTGCCAAGATGGAGTGATAAATACTTTGGTGTATCGCAGTCGAGTGATGCATATATCTGTCGACAATACCAACTGTCGAGCGTGCAGGCAATACCCGGAGACACTTAGTCACATTCTAAGTGCGTGCCCGAAGTATGCATGTTACAGATATGTAGAAAGACACAATGCTGCGCTTAAGGTGTTGTATTATCACCTTCGACACCAATATGGTATAGATAAAGAACCCATCTTGCCGTATACCCAGGGGGATCAGGAGTCCGTTGTGGAAAATGATCAGTGTAAAATCTACTGGAATTTTTCTTTTTCCACCACTCATCGTATCAGCGCCAATAAACCTGATATAGTGCTCCAGGATCATAAAAGTAAGGTAATTTGTGTGATAGAGTTTTCGGCACCTGCTGAGAGCAATATCACTCAAAAGGAGGATGAGAAGCGGACAAAGTATCAAGACCTTCTGTTTGAATTGAGTAAAATATATCCAGGCTACAGGGTCAGATTAATTGTTCTTGTAATCGGTTGTTTAGGAGGGATGCGAGCTTCATTTGTGAGCCAATTACAAAAAATTCCTAGCTGCGAGCACAAGGCTAATGCGTTGGCGGTTCGCATGCAGAAGGCTGTTCTTCTGAACTCTCTAAATCTGGTTCGGCAGCACTGTTCATTATAAGATCCTATTCGGTAGCTCTAAAAAAGCATCCAACAACGTTCTTGACCACCGCTTAAGAATATCGGCGGCAATGGGTGAGAACAACAGTGTAAGAAATGAAAATAACAACTCTAGTAAATGAATCACGCTTTTCCTTACCCTCCAGGACGGATGGAGCAATAGTGGATTAGAATATGCAAAGCAAGAATGGGAGAGGTTGTTTTAGTGAGGTACCCACAGCACGTGGTCGAGTCCCACACGAACAAGTGCGTAAATGCATTTTTTCCTCTCCTAAACTTGTTTTGTAAAAAAAAAAAAAAAAAAAAAGAAAATAATAATATTGATTAATAGTAATATTAATTAATAGTAATATTGAAAATAATAACAATAAAAAATACTAAATTTTTCTAATGTACTTGAATTAACATTATTTTTTGAAAAATAAGCAAAGGTATTTTTTGGGAAAATTTAATATTTTTAATAACAAAAAATATGAAATGAAGAAAAGTATATCTGAATTGCAATATTTTTCAATAATAAAATAATAAATAGAGAAGATTTCTGTAACTTACAAATAAAAAGAATTACAATAATAATAATAATATACATGTTAATAAACATTTTATCGTAAGGGGGAGGGGGGGGCGTCGATTTGTTTTTTAATTATTAAAATTGTTTTTGTCAATTTTCAGTTTATTAATCTTGCTATTATTCCAATTTTTTTTTGTTTCAATTTTCAATTACTTCCTTAATTTTTGTAATTATTTTAAATACCTTAATAATTTCATCTTGATTAATCAATAATAAATATTATTTATTTTTTACAAGTTTTTTTTCTTCTATTTGTCAAAGAATAGAATCGTGTTTCTCATTATATTATTAATTTATTCTGTAAGATGGCATGTAATATAAAGTTATTAAAAATATTTATTATTATAAAATAATAAACTATTTTTAGGAATTTAAACTTGGTAAAAAATTACACTATTTTTATAAGCATATAACTTTTTTCTGAAAGCTCATGAAAATTTGAGCTTCTGAAAATATGTTAATATTAATATAATCTACTTACCTCTATAATTTGGCGAGGGTAATTTTCTTCGTTTACGAAATAATAAATTTAGAAGTTTCTTTCTCCTAAAGGTTAATTTTGAAACCTGAAATTAGCAAACCATTTTTAATCGTTTTATTATTGTATGCAAATTTAATTTGAATTTAGTGGTGCGAAGTTGCTCTGTTTTCTTAAAATATGAAAAACTAACCTTCTCTTGGAGAAATAAACTTTAAAATTTATTATTTTGTAAGTAAACGAAAAAAAGTACCCTCGCCAAATTGTAAAGGTAAGTAGATTTTATTAATATTTTCAAAACTCATTTTCAAAAGCTCAAATTTTTATGAGCTTTCAGAAAAAAGTTATAAGCTTATAAAAAGAATGTTATTTTTTCAAAGTTTAAATTTTTGAAAATAGTTTATTATTTTATAATAATGAATGTTTTTAATAATTTCATATTTTCTACGTTTAGAAAAAGTGATTTATATTTCCGGTAAGTTTTGATATACATTATTAAATAGGTTTAAAATTATAACTTGTTTTTAAACAGTGACAGATTTAAGGTTAAGATTTAAAGCTTTAAACGACCTATTTTTGAAAAATAATAACACAAAAAGAAATGAAATTTATACAATAATATTACCATTATTCAACTCGGAAAACATTGCAGTTTCACATATGTTAAAACTAAATTTTTAAAAAATATGTTCGCAGCAGCTCCAAAACAAAAGTCAGTGGAATGTCCCACATGAATTAAATTTGAAATTTATAAAAATTTTACTAAAAATAAATTTTTCAAATATTAATTGAAGATTAATATTTCTAAAAATAGTCATTTTATGCCATTTATATAGTGCTATAATAAAAGTACGAAACATTTTTTTCGTGTATTTTAAAATTGTTACTTTTTTACTTTTGTGAAAATGAGAAGTTTTAAAATAAAAATATAATCTTCATAATTGTAAAAAATTTATAATAATTACAAATATATATTTTTTATGAATTGTAGAATTTTTTGTAGACCAAAATTTTTTTTAATCCACATGCTATCCTGTGAAAATTAAAATTCTAATTTTTTTAATTTGCAACTAATTGAAATTTCAATGAATTGTTACTTTTTACAAACAAAAACTCTTATTTAAAAAAATTGTATTTCCTTCTAAGTAAATTAGATTCATTTAAATTTTATTTCTTTATGATTTCGTATTTTATTTTGTTGTAAAAAAATCCACCATTTCACTTATTTTAAAACATATTAACTCTAAAAAGTCAATGTCTTTTCTTTACGATTGTACTGGAAGTATTAGAAAAAAATTTTGTTAATTCATGAATAAGGTTTCTTTACATATTTAGGATCGTGTTACAGAATTTCGTAATCATTTTATTATTTCCAACCACAAAAGAAAACTTTAAATGGTGTCTTTCTAATAATAAAGTATAGTACAAGAAATTGAGAATTTTTTTTCAAATCACAACTTATAATAGAAGATATTTATTTGAAAATAAATTGAAGTAGTACAAAATGTTTGAATACAAAAAACGTACAATAATTAAAAATGTCGATAGCAATATATCAATGAAAAGAAATGATAATTTAATAACAAATTATTGTTAATTATTATTGTAATTATTAGTATTATTATTGGTAATTATGCAGTTAAGTGGCTTCTGTCATATCTTGAAAACTGAAACTTTTATAACGGGTCTTTTTGCTGATCTCTATTGTAGAAGGTGCAACTACACGGCGCATGATGTTAGAAAACGTGAGTAACGTAAATTCAGTAAATCACGTAACTTTTAATTTGCTTTTTAAATTTTGTAGATACTGGACTTTAACGAATTTTACAGTTTTTTAATTGGGACCAAGTCTAAGTGGTGTATTTTAGCACCAAAACATATAATCTGGGCTGATGTTGAAAGAACAACCTTCCACCCCCCCCCCCCCTATCGTTCCCAACCTCTCAATACATTTCAAACATGCAAATCCCTATTTAAAAACCTTACGTAGGATCTGATGTAGGTAAGATCTTACCTAGTAACATATGTTAGTTCTGATTTAAATTCTTATGTAAGATCTTACGTAAGATCTTACGTGAGAATTTGGCAAAAGGTCTTACGTAAGTTCTTATGCTATTTCTTATGTAAGTTCTTATGTTCTGACAAGAATAAAAACAATTTATTTTCATATTTTTAATTTTAAAAAGTGTAATCTGCAAAAATTAAATTACATTTTTTTGTTCCATTCTTAAATTTAATTTTTAGACATTTTTAAAAATGTCTAAAGAAATATTTTCAAAATGTCTAAAAAAATTATTTTCAAACACTTATTAATAATATCTAAGGTCATTTATAAACATTCATAATAGTTTGCGCCCTTCATTTTGGTTAAAGGAAAGATATCTTGAATCTTTATCTTTTAAAATGTTGATTTCTCGATCCTTTATAAAACCCAAGAGTTTTCCAGGATTCACTAGAACTGTGTCAGCAGTCGTTGCTCAATTGTCCTTTCCGGCGTTGACTGATCTGAAAATGAATGATTTGCTCAATTAATATCAACATTTAACATGTATATCAGATATAATTCATTATCAAATTGAAATCTGTATTATAATTTTGATTATAGTTGAAGACAAAAACAATTTACCACGAAAATCTCCAGACAAATCTTCATTGCTGACAGATTCAGATGTTACAATAGACTTCCTATTTTCCATTAATTGCTTGTGTCTTTCTAAAATATCCAAACTTTCCTGCTCACGTCTGACAGCAATTTTTTGTTGATTGGATTTGCATGCTCGTTTTCTGCGTTAACAATATTAAAATCAATTTAGTAATCCTCGAATCAATCTCTACTAGACGAAATCGATTAACCACGATTAAAAATGTTTAAAATTCTCAGTCGCTTTTAATTGTATTTAAAAAATCTCGTGTTTTCACGATTTATCCCATGTGTTTTTTTATTGTTATACTTGGTTATTATCAATTGTTATAATTGTTTTTAATCGTTATGAATTGTTTAAAAAAAAGTCCAAAAAAATTATTCGTAACGATTCACAACAATTGAAGCAATTACACCGTCCGACACGATTTTGCACCCATGAACGAACCAAAGATTTTCGGAAACTAGAGCCAAAAAAAGATACCCGTGTCTGGCCGTTTTTCGAGATTAAGTCGTTTACGGTTTTTAGGGGTAAAAACAACCCTTAACCAGAAGGTACCCAATTGCCTTGAAAAAAAATGTAGAAACATGGGAATTTTTTCTTTAAAAATTGTTTTATCAATATTGGGATTATTAAAAATACCCTTACTAATATTTCAGGTCCAACTGTCAACCCAAAAACTACCCCTATTTCAATTTAATTAAAAAAAATATCGATAAAACTAAAAAATTTTCGATTTTTTTTTAATTAATCGTTGAATAATTGTAATATTTTTTTACAGCACACAATTTAAAATTTTTTAATCTCAACCCTTATCTCAAAACCAACCCCTAAGCTAAATCAACATATTGCGTCCCAGACAATTTCGCACTCATGAACGAAGCAAGGATTTTCGAAAACTGAAGCCCAAAAAAAGATACTCGGTTCCGACTATTTTTTGAAATCAAGTCGTGTACGGTCTTTAGGGGTAAAAACAACCCTTAAACAGGAGGTACCCAATTACCTTGCAAAAAAATGTAGAAACATAGGATATTTATCTTAAAAAATTGTTTAATCAATATTGGGATCATTAAACATACACTTAATAATGTTTTAAGTCTAACTATCAACCACAAAACTACCCTATTTCGATTTAATTAAAAAAAATATAGATAAAACTAAAAAATTTTCGATTTTTTTTTAATTAATCGTTGAATAATTGTAATATTTTGTTGCAGCCTACCATTTTAAATTTTTTACCCCCAACCCTTATCTCAAAACCAACTCCTAAGCTAAATCAACATATTGCGTCCCAAACAATTTGGACTTATGAACGAAGCAAGGATTTTCGAAAACTGGAGCCAAAAAAAGATACTTGGTTCCGATTATTTTTTAAAATCAAATCGTTTACGGTTTTTAGGGGCAAAAACAACCCTTAAATAGGAGGTACCCAATTACCTTGAAAAAAATGTAGAAACATGCACGGAGAGAAAATTTGACAGGATATACGTCGATTAGGTTCAGGGTAATAGCCTCGATATACCATCGAGGCAATACCAGTTGAAGAACGACGAAAAGAAGGTTGATATTCGAAGCCCGCTATGTCGATAGTCTATCGGGACTATCGACATAGCGGGCCTCGAATATCAACCTTCTTTTCGTCGTTCTTCAACTGGTATTGCCTCGATAGTATATTGAAGCTATTTACCCCGTTTCAGTTGACGTACATCCTGTCAAATTTTCTCTCCGTGTGGGAATTTTTTCTTAAAAATTGTTTAATTAATATTGGGATCATTAATCATACACTTACCAATGTTTTAAGTCTAACTATGAACCCCAAAACGACCCTTATTTCGATTTAATTAAAAAAAATATCGATAAAACTAAAAAATTTTCGCATTTTTATAACTAATTGTTGAATAATTGCAATATTTTTTACAGCCTACCATTTTTAATTTTTTACCTCCCAACCCTAATCTCATAGCTTACCCCTAAGCTAAATCAATATATTAAATACTGCCCTACGATTTTTGATTTGTATAAAACTTCGTATATAAGAGTTTTTGGGGTCGCTAATTACAGATTTGAAGTTAGTTTTTTAAAATTCAAAATGACGTATCCAACCTTTTGGAGAAATTTTTAAAAAATTATCTGGTTTTTTTGAAACTTTATAACCACGGGTTTTCGGAAAATTGCAAAACAAATTTAAAATTTAAAATGTGTGATTTTTTTCCAGTTGTAATCATTTAAATTATAAATAATTTTTAAATTATCTAAAATAATGTATTGAATAAAAATATAACATTTTTTAAAATAACTCTAATTTTTCGTAAATTAATTGTATTAAAAAATTAGAGCAAATATTTGCTTTTTAACCCTTTGCGGCTTAGTGGTAACCCAGATTACCACCTTCATTTTTAAGATTTTTGTAAATACCTTCAGTACGACTTATCCTATCAAAATAGTAAATTATTTTTTATATTTTCCAGTAAATTTACGATTCCAAACTCTGGTTTTGAAGATAAATATCATTTTTAATTTACGAGATAAAAATTCATAAAAGTCGAAATTTTCGCATTCTTTAATTTTGATGTTTTTTAGTTCCTTGGATCAAAAAGTCACTATTTGTACTGATAAAATTATTTTCTTTGTTTTCAAAAAATGTGTGCAGCAAAGGGTTAAGACCGCTGTCTATTCGGATCAACGATAATCAACGATAGGACTAGTTTTGAAAAACAAGTCCTATCGTTAATCATAGGTAAATCATGAGCAGTTATTTTTACCCCCTTTGAAAGTGTTAAAATAACTCTTTACAAAAATAACACTTTGAAACTTTACTTCCTATAAATAGAAGTAAAATTACTCCCTTTTATAGTGTTTCTGACCCGATTCTATATTAACTTAATGCATTTACAGGAAAACAAGCGCAATAGTTTTCTAGCGCACAGAAACATGCGCACTAGTTTTCTAGGACATAAAAACATGCGCACTAGTTTCCTAGGGCATACATTTATGCGCTCTAGTGTTCAAACGCCCAAATACATGCGCTCTAGTGTTCTAAATCACAAATACATGACCATTGATGTACTATCGCACAAACAGATGCGCACTAGTGTTCTTAAGCACAAATGCATGCGCACCAGTGTTCTAAAGCACAAATGCATGCGTTCTGGTGTTCTAAAGCTCATACACATGCGTCCTTGTGTTCCAGCTCATATAGACATGCACACTAGTGTTTTAACCTACTGTAAATTTAGCTCTAAACATCATGACAAATAATTTATTAACTAGAACTTCTTTAAATCCTGAATGAATCGTAAAACATACTAGTGCTAGAACAGTAGCGCGCATGTATTTATGCCCTTGAAAACTAGTGCGTATATATTAATGCGTTGGAACAATGATGCGCATGCCTTTGGTCGCTAGAACATTAGGGCGCATATTTTTGTAGGCTAAAAAGATAGTGCACATGTATTCTTTTACGCCAATGTAATTTCTGTCGGTTTTTGAGATAAGGGTTGGGGGTAAAAAATTTAAAATGGTAGGCTGTAAAAAAATATTACAATTATTCAACGATGAATTAAAAAAAAATTGAAAATTTTTTAGTTTTATCTATATTTTTTTTAATTAAATCGAAATAGGGGTAGTCTTCGGGTTGATAGTTAGACTTAAAACATTAGTAAGTGTATGTTTAATGATCCCAATATTGATTAAACAGTTTTTAAAGAAAAAATTCCCATGTTTCTACATTTTTTTTCAAAGCAATTGGCTACCTTCTGGTTAAGGGTTGTTTTTACCCCTAAAAACCGTAAACAACTTGATCTCGAAAAACGGCCAGACACGGGTATCTTTTTTTGGCTCTAGTTTCCGAAAATCTTTGGTTCGTTCATGGGTGCAAAAAAAAGTTCAATTTTGTCGGACGGTGTTAATAAGAATAAAAAACAATTAAAATTAATTAAACAATAAATTGGAAATAATCGTGTGGACACGATTATCAATCGATATTTTCTAGTAGGGATTAAAGAATAAATGAAAATAAAACATACAATAAGAGTTCTGATTAAATTTAAGAATCTCTATTTTTCTCAATTGATTCTTTTTTTACTTTAATTCTTTACAACATTCGAATTGTTGAAGCTCAACAATCTTCTATTCGGATACTTTATTCTTTTTTATTTTTTATTTTCGATGTCATTCTCAGACGCTAAAAATATGAAACATGGATTTAAATAAAGGTTAAAATTCCAGGTAATTCAAGATTTTTATTCACAATTTATTTATAAAAAAAAAAATCATTCCATTTAATTTTATTTTATGTAAATACAAAGCAGAAATTAAATTATAAAAGTATCTAGGTAAATAAATAAAAAATATATGCAGGAATCAATATTTACAAGGAAAAAATGTTTCATACAAGAAAACAAATAGTTTATCAAAATAATATAATGCCAGCTTAACTGGTACTCACTTCCCAGTAATTGTACGTAAGCGTTGAGTAAATAATCGCTTTTATCTCCATTTCCAAACCAGACTTTGAATTTTTTCTCCTGTCAAAATTCGACCAATTCTTGGGAGAAAAATTTTAAATTGAAGTGACTTTCACAGTCTTCTCGACAGCATTATTAAATAATACGTAGGCGTATTCAATATTCTCCATTTAAATCGTTCGTTGATTAATTTTAATAAATTTAGTGAAAACAATGTGCTTATAGTTTTAGCGAATCTTTTTTCTACGATTTTTTTTGCTTCGTTATTTTAAACAAATGACTTTTCTGTGAACTCGTTAAAACAATTTTGACATTAACTGTATCTTAGTAACAAAAATAACAAATAACCTTAAAACAACGAAGCAAAAAAAGTCGTAGAAAAAAGATTCGCTAAAATTATTAGCACATCGTTTTCACTAAATTTATTAAAATTAATCAACGAACGATTTAAATGGAGAATATTGAATACGCCTACGTATTATTTGATAATACTGTCGAGAAGACTGTGAAAGTCACTTCAATTTAAAATTTTTCTCCCAAGAATCGGTCGAATTTTGACAGGAGAAAAAAATTCAAAGTCTGGTTTGGAAATGGAGATAAAAGCGATTATTTACTCAACGCTTGCGTACAATTACTGGGAAGTGAGTACCAGTTAAGCTGGCATTATATTATTTTGATAAACTATTTGTTTTCTTATATGAAACATTTTTTTCTTGCAAATATTGATTCCTTCATATATTTTTTATTTATTTATCTAGATACTTTTATAATTTAATTTCTGCTTTGTATTTACATAAAATTAAATTAAATGGAATGATTTTTTTTTATTTTTATAAATAAACTGTGAATAAAAATCTTGCATTACGTGGAATTTTAACCTTTATTTAAATCCATGTTTCATATTTTTAGCGTCTGAGAATGACATCGAAAATAAAAAATAAAAAAGAATAAAGTATCCGAATAGAAGATTGTTGAGCTTCAACAATTCGAATGTTGTAAAGAATTAAAGTAAAAAAAGAATCAATTGAGAAAAAGAGAGATTCTTAAATTCAATCAGAACTTTTATTGTATGTTTAATTATCATTTATTCTTTAATCCCTATTAGAAAATATCGATTGATAATCGTGTCCACACGATTATTTCCAATTTATTTTATTTTTTTATTGTTATTAATTGCTTCAATTGTTGTGAATCGTTACGAATAATTTTTTTGGACTTTTTTTTAAACAATTTATAACGATTAAAAACAATTATAACAATTGATAATAACCAAGTATAACAATAAAAAAACACATGGGATAAATCGTGAAAACACTATTTTTTAAATACAATTAAAAGCGACTGAGTATTTTAATCATTTTCAATCGTGGTTAATCGATTTCGTCTAGTAGAGATTGATTCGAGGATTGCTAAATTGATTTTAATATTGTTAACGCAGAAAACGAGCACGCAAAGCCAATGAACAAAAAATTGCTGTCAGACGTGAGCAGGAAAGTTTGGACATTTTAGAAAGACACAAGCAATTAATGGAAAATAGAAAGTCTATTGCAACATCTGAATCTGTCAGCAATGAAGATTTGTCTGGAGATTTTCGTGGTAAATTGTTTTTGTCTTCAACTATAATCAAAATTATAATACAGACTTCAATTTGATAATGAATTATATCTGATATACATGTTAAATGTTGATATTAATTGAGCAAATCATTCATTTTCAGATCAGTAAACGCCGGAAAGACACAGTTCTAGTGAATCCTGGAAATGACTTAACTTTAACCAACGGCACTGCTAGGATACCCGCAAAAGGGTTACTGGTAAATAAACACAAAATTCTCTAATACCCCGATAGCAGCCGAATTTCCGGGATCCTTCCAATTTTAAGATTAAAAGTTTCCAAAGAAAGTTTCCAGGAAACCTCCTTTGGAAACTTCCCTTGGAAATTTCCTAGAAACTTCCAGTTATCTATTTTTAATTTAATTCTAAATATTATAAATTCATTTAATTTTAAATATTTACAGTTTATTTAAATTATATTATTTAATTGAATTACTATATTTATTCCAATAAATTTAATTTACAATTAAATTAAACAGTAGATAACTGAAAGTTTCCAAGGAGTTTCTAAGGTAAGTTTCCGGGAAGTTTACGAGGGAAGCTTTCTAGGAGGACATTTTGATGTTTAATTTTTTTAATTATTCTTCTTCAGTTGTCTATTAATCTAGTCATTGTTCGAAATTTGTTTTCAATTGACAATTATTTTCATCATTTGTCAAACATTTTCATTAATTTTTCAATTATTCCCTGCCAACTATTTTCTCCAATTATTAATTATTTTCCGCAATTTCCAATTATTTTCTGCAATTTTTAAAATGTTTTAATATTTAAAAATTTTATAATTATTCTTTGATTTTTTTAATTATATTATTCAGATGTATATCAATCTAGCCTATTTTTTGAATTTTTGTTTTTATTTGTCAATTATTTTCGTCGTTTTGTAATTTTTTTTCAATTATTAATTATTTTTTAAATTTTAATTTAATTTTTAAATTCTTTAATTTATTTTCTCAATTTTAATTATTTGTTTCGATTTGCAATCCTGTTGTTCAATTTACAGTTATTTCCGACAGTTATATATACACGACCCCTAGCTATTGCTGTTAATATGAAACAAACTTACAGATCAGTCGGTATCAGAGACTGATAACAAACATATCGTAAACAAACATAATCGTAAACAAATTGCTGCCTTTAACCCCTTGTTGCTTAATATAGGTACTATTAATCAACCTCTTCTTGCTAGGAACACATTTTTTAAACATCTTTTACGCTAAATACAACTAAGTATTTAAGCATGTAGAATACAGTGGGCCGAAACAAAAACATTTTTTTTTGCTCTCACCCCTGGGATTGTTTTATATCGAAATAATACCCTTGTTTTTTTAATTTTTAGAGATTAACCAAAGCTCTCAAAGAAATGGAATAGAATCCTTGCAAACCAATATTTTTCAATCTCCAAACTCTGTCTCTCTTCAGGAAGCTTCAAAGAATAATGCTAAATCGTTTATTTAGACATTTTCTTTTTTTTTTGCTATTTTTTATGAATCCGCAAAAAATCCCAAAAATACAAAAATACTAAAAACAAGCGTTTCTGAGGGATCCATGAAAATAGTTAATATTTAAAAATGGTTAAATAAATGATTTGGCGTTATTCTTTAAAGTCTTCTGAAGAGAAACAGAGTTATCTGATTGTAAAATATTCATTGTCATGGATTCTGTACTATTTCTAAGAAAAAATTTTTTTTTTCCTATTTAAAATACATGGAAACTTTGAGCGCTTTGAGCTATCTCTAAATATTAAAAAAAACAGGGGTATGTTTTTATAAAGAACAATCCTAGGGGCTAAGACCTTAAAAAAAGAAAAATTTGTTTTCCCACATGCATTTTTTAACCACTCTAATGAAGAGTCGTGTATGAGCTAACAATTACATTTTCTTAAAGATTCTTTGATTGATTATTTTTGTAATTGCAGATTGCCTTCATAACAAAATCACCAGTGCTGGGGTAATAGGAGCAAAAAGGCTGGCAAGAGTGGGCGCTCTATGGAGATATATGTCGAGAAAAGTCTATGATGTTAAGGACAAGGGTGAAAACACTTCTGACTCTGAACTCGAGTCAGATTAATGAATTCAAATACTTAAAATCAATTATATTAAATTTTATTAATGTTTTGCCTAATATTATTTAGTAAAATTCAACATAATTTATTATTCGAGTCAAAGCTAACATTTACTCCAAAAATATTTTGTTCTCATTTAACTTATATTTATAATATTAATAATGTATTTTTTCGTAAATAATTGAACCAAATAAAAGTTTAAAAGCAAATAAGTTTTTATAAACTTTCTTTTTTTCATGTTATCTATCTTTTGTACTTTAATTTAGTAAAATACTTCTAACTACACTTAGAAAAATATTTGATATTATAAAACTATATAAAATAAATTTTTTAAATTATATAACTTTGTAATTTAACGTTTTTTTAACCCTATTTTCAACCTTAATTTTTTATATTATAAGTAAATTATACATATTAAAATAAATTATATCAAATTCAAATGTAGTTTTCATGTAGAGTTCTGCAAAATATAGAAGCCAAGAAATTAATTAATATAATACAAAACGACGTCTAGAGGGACGTCTACGATGACGTCATTTATCATCCCAATTTTGTACTTACTTTTGGACATCTTTTTCAACGTCATAAATGACATTGTATTGTACGTGAATTCGGACGTCGTATATTAGGTACATTAAGACATGAAAAATGCGTAGTTTATGACGTCATTTTTTTCAAGTGAACTCTTGGGTTTTATAAAGGATCGAGAAATCAACATTTTAAAAGAAAAAGATACAAGATATCTTTCCTTTAACCAAAATGAAGGGCGCAAACTATTATGAATGTTTATAAATGACCTTAGATATTATTAATAAGTGTTTGAAAATATTTTTTTACACATTTTGAAAATATTTCTTTAGACATTTTCAAAAATGTCTAAAAATTAAATTTAAGACTGGAACAAAAACATTTAATTTAATTTTTGCAGATTACACATTTTAAAATTAAAAATATGAAAATAAATTGTTTTTATTCTTGTCAGAACATAAGAACTTACATAAGAAATTACATAAGAACTTACATAAGAACTTACGTAAGACCTTTTGCCAAATTCTCACGTAAGATCTTACGTAAGATCTTACATAAGAATTTACATCAGAACTAACATATGTTACTAGGTAAGATCTTACCTAAGATCCTACATCAGATCCTACGTAAGGTTTTTAAATAGGGATTACTGTCAAATTCTCATTTTCTTTGGTTTTGGGTGTTCTAAAAACAGTAATTAGTATTTTCGAAACACATTGAGAGGTTAAGAACAATAGGAGGGGGGGGGAGGGAGGTTGTTTTTTTAGCAAAAAAGAAACCATCAAAAAAGTTTCACTTTTCAAAATATTATGGGAACCAATTAACTGAATGACTATCGCCAGGAACTTTACGTAATTTACGTAATTTACGTTTCTCACCATCTTGCGCAGTGCAGTTGCATCGACTGAAATAGAAATCATTAAAAAAACCGTCAAATACGTTGTACATCTTCATGAAGTACCTCTGTAAAATTAAGTTATATTGGTAAAAAATTGAACTTTTTTGTAAAAATAAGAAAATGAGGTAAACTTTTTCAGCCTCCCCCACCGAATTATTTGTTTTGGTGCTAAAATACACCACTTAGGCTTGATCCCGATTAAAAAACTTGACAATTCGGAAAAACCGCTTAACTGCATAATTGCCGTATTTTTTTATTAAATTTAACAAAAAAATCAGTATTCTCTATACTACCGAAATTCTGAAATAAATTTGTCTTCATGCCGAACTTCTTGAAAGTAATGTATGACTTGAAAGGTTTTGGACATTTATAGGTCAAATTTTAATTCATTTCAGTCTTTCATAAGATTATTTTAAATCCTACAGTAAAGTAAATACTGTAATATAATATTGAAAAATAAAATGTGAAAAAAATTATTAATTTCGACAAAGAAATGGTGTACAAGTTCTTAAAGGGTAGACTATACTTACAAATATATCCCTTGATTTTTCCAACAGATAACCAGGGATAACAACATTTAAAAACCACCCCTAATTATAATATTAAAAAATATACATTAAAAAAAATACTAATTTATTCAAAAAAACTTGTAATCCAATTTTAAAATGAATGAAAATATTTTTGAAAATGCCATTCAATTTATCCAACTACAAACCTTAAATAACAATCTCTAAAAACCACCTCTAAGAAAAGTATTTGAATTTGAATTCGAAAACAATTATCAATTTCCAAAAAAAATTTTATACAAGTTCTAATCTAATGAATTATACTCACGCCAGACGCCCTATACTTTTTCACCTGATAACCAAGAATAACAACCACTAAAAACTGCTTATAAAGAAAGTATACGAAAACAAATTAGAAAAAATTATTAACTTTCACAAAACAATTGTAATCAATGTTTTGAATTAAGAAAGATTCTTTAAAAGAAACCTCCTAATTTTTTGCAACAGATAACGAGGAATTATAACCCTTAAAACCCACCTTTCAGTAAAATATATATTCAAAAATAACTTAAAAAATAATAATTATTACTTTCTCCAAACAAATTGTCTACACGTTTTCAAAACATGGACTATACTCATAAAGGTATCTCCTTCTTTTTCTAAATGATAACAACCCCTACAAACCACTCATAAGTGAAATTTCGAATAAGAATTTTACTTAGGGGAGAGGCGGGTAATTAGGCGCACATATTGAAAACGGTTAATTAATTTGATAATACTTGAATTATTCTTGCTGAAATGAGTAACAATCATTAGTTCCATAAT
Organism: Ganaspis brasiliensis; assembly: GCA_037103525.1. Taxonomy (NCBI): domain Eukaryota; kingdom Metazoa; phylum Arthropoda; class Insecta; order Hymenoptera; family Figitidae; genus Ganaspis; species Ganaspis brasiliensis. The sequence goes on along the minus strand of JAZKLR010000397.1, from coordinate 581,649 downwards.
TCAGCTAACTTTCTGTGTATCACAAATTTTATTAAATATTAATTAAAAGTGTTAATTATAGGCTTTAAAAAAAAGTACACCTGCGTCAAGATACCCGACCATGTCGGCTAATATGGCGCACACATTATATTAACAATATTATAATTACAATATTTAATGAAAATCATTGTTTTACTTAAGTGATTATAGAATTTCATTTAAAAAAATGTTTTATAACTTTACATGAATTTTAAGGAGTTTGAAAACATTCGAATGACATTTGTAGAGTATAGAAAAGGGTTATATTGATTAATACTTATTTAACTTAAAGAACTGTTATTATAAACGATAAATATGAATGAACTTTCATTATTTTAGTATTTTTTAAATAAAACACATTCATTTCTGCCAAATATTTTTTATATTTACTTTCTTTTCCCTTAAAAATAACGTGCGCCACATTAGTCGCTGTTGGAGAGTCTAGAAAGAATATTTTTTTTATTTAAAATTTCTCAAGTCTTCATTATAAAAAAAAAAAAAAAAAAATTACAAAAAAACTTAACAATTTCTAAAATTTTAGAATATACTCACAAAGATACACATTACTTTTTGCAACTGATAAGCAGTGATAACAACCGTTAAAAACCACCTTTAAGTTAAATATTCAAAAATAAATTGGAAAATAATTATAAATTTCTCCCAAAAAATTTGTACATTTTCTAAAATGATTCAATACACTCCTCCTATTTTTATATCTAATAACCATTAAAAACACTCCCTAACAATCACTCTTAAGAAAAATATTTTTAAAAATCTTGAAAAGAATTTTCGGTTCCCATTAAAAAAGACTGACAAATATTTATTAATAGTTTGGTTTCACCTTTCACCTCCCCAATACTTTTGACAAATTCATACTTGGAAAAGAATTTGTTCAGCCGGCCCTATTTTTAGGAGTTTCCATCACTGATTATCAGTTGGAAAAATGAGAAGACAATTCTTTTTAGTATATTCCATGATTTTTAAAATTGTTACGAAACATTTCTTGGATATTCATCATTTCCCATATTCATTTTTTTTATTTCTCTAAAAAAGGGTGGTTTTTGGAGGTTGTTGTCCCTGATTATCAATTGAATGAATTAGGAGGTACTTTTATAAAAAATAAAAAACAAACTTTTTAAAAGAATAACGAAATTTTCATAAAGAAATTATCTAGTAATTTTTACTACAAAAACTTATAATTTGGTATAATCCTGAAATGAAAATTTTCCTAGGTAAGATAGTAAAAGAAGGGAAAAACATTATTAATTTCGTCAAACAATTTTTTTGGAATAAGTTCTTAAATGATGGGAAACACCTATGTAGTTTGCGTTTAGATTTCAGAAAAATTATAGAAAATTTTTGTTACAGGCTCGGCTATCTTAGTGTTTTATAGCATTAAAAATAGATTTACAAAAAAAAATGCTAAAAAAAGGAGCAGATACTTTTTACCCTCCCCCCCTAAGTTCTAAACTATCTTAAAATAATATGACATAATTACATCTTTGTTGCAGTTATTATAATGTCTACCTCTGCTGAAAAAATTGAAAAAAAATTTCAACCAATCAACAGAGACGTCATAGAAATTATTCAAGAAGCTGAGGACGGAACTTTTGTGTTGGTGGCAACTACTGCAAAAGTGAACGAGAAACAGAAAAGAAAAAAAACGAGAAAGGAGAGACAAGAAATGGAGAATCACTCCAAACACTCTGATGAAGGAAGTGTGGAAGAAACTTTACTTCCAATAAATTGGGAAAATAAGAACGGCGAATGCGAATGCGTCTGCCATTTTGTGCAGTGCGACAAAAATTATATGACTTTTAAAGATCAAGAAAGCACGGAGAGAGTGAACCTGATGAACTTGACTAAGGAGAATAGACAAAATTTCTCGATTTGTCAGTCCTGCGACAAGCAGTGTAAGAATCCTGCAAGGGGAATTAAACTGCACTTGCTAAAGACGAAGGAGGTGAAGCAGTACAGCGCCGAGCAAATCAACTTCCTGGAGGAGAAAATTTTAAAAATTTACGAAAAAAAGACCATGGACTCAATTATTCAGAAACACATAGACATGTTTGAATTATATGTCAGTGTCAGGAGTAATGACATATTTGACGACTTTTAGCAGAGTCCCAACTTGAGATAAGTGATGAAGCAAAAAAAAACTTAATGCACAATTATTTATTAGGAAAGACATTGGAGGAAGTTTTTACATTTCAAACATCCATCAATTGCAACGAATTTTTCACCATACTAGCCAACAAAATGTTACTAAAATTGGGTTTGACAAATTCAAAACTTTCTGAAGATGTGACTTATAATTCAATGGTACTTTTAAAAAATGCATTCCAAGCATACTCTTGGGGTGCAAAAAACAAGAAGTGGAACGCAGTATTGTGCACGAATCTTTCAGCAGAAGTGCTGAACTCATGTACTGACGTAAAGAATGTTTTGAACAATGCATTAGGTTTATATGATGCAAATTACTTCATCATTCATGACTTCATCCATGCGATTGAAGAAGAGGAATTTGAAAAAGGTATTGCAGAAGATGAAAAGAAAGGAGTCAACGTCTCACAGTACACCTTATTTAAATTTTGCAGAATAATTAAACTAACACACAGATTCCTGAATCAATTTCAATTGGCGGATTTCTGTACAAATTGTTTACTAAGCGGAGTAAGTAAAAATTTTATATTATTAAGTTAGATGAAATGCTTTTTTTATTGTCAATCCTCAACTAATTAATTTAATTTAACTCAAGTTTTAATTTAATTTAAGTTACTTTTTTAAAACCATATGAGCAAGAGATTTAAAATGCCATTTATTACAAATGGCAAGCTAAAAATTGTGAATTTTGAGTCATAAACCCGAAATTTTTTTTTTTTGGAGGGGGACTGGATCATTTTTTCGATTTTTTTTCAAAAAATTGTACATTTTAGCCGATCAATACTAGAAAAAATTTCTTTATCAAAGTTCTCTACAATTTTGCTACAATCTACACGTGAAAGTACATATATGTGTACCAAATTACAGCCGCCTAAGTCAAAAATTCCGGCTGCGACATGGGGGGGGGGGGAGACATGCATTTTTCATGAATTGTTTTCAGTTTTTAGTCGAGAACCATCTAAACATAAACTGCAATCGAGTTTTCTCTATCATTTTCGTAAATCCAACGCCAAATTAAAAATATTTGGTCCAAATTTCAAGTCTCTAGCTGATATGGTTTGAAAATTACGGGGGGGGGGGGGTCAAGTATGGACATACATAATGATTTTAATAGGGTTTCGTTTGAAGAGCACGGAACCCTAAAGCAATTGAAAAAAAAAAATAAATAATTTAAAAATGTAAAAAATAATTAATAATTCATGAGACTATTCAAAAATTTTTAATTTTTAAAATCAGACAATTATTTAAAACCAATATTCAATATTCCTTTTTTCTTATTTAAAAAAAACCCACTATAAATGTTCCACCAATGAAAAAGAAACAAGGAAACCTAAAATTAATAGAAATTTTTTAATATTATTATAATCTAAGTAATGAAATTAAATTTTTTTCTTTCTTTTTACAGGCAATGACAGGAAATGTAGAACAACTGCAAAAATTCGTCAACACAAAATTGATGAAAATGTTCACAGAAAACACCCAATACTGCAAAATAATGTTTGGAGAGAACATTTTTTCAAAATATGGCCACCTACATGCCTACTATCAATCAAAATTTTTTAAATCTATTGAAAAAAAAGATGAAACCTACAACAATGCCGCGAAGAGGAAAAGGGAAGAAATGGAGTTACTAGAAGACAGAAGGAAGGAAACTCAAGAAAAAATAAAAAGTTTAAAAGCAATTCGGGCAGGTACCCAAACAGCCCCAACTGTTGCTGAGAGAGTCAACATGCGGCGGGTACCGTGTACAGGAATGAAGAGCAACAGTAAATTATTACCCAGCAGCTTCTACAAAAAATTCCAATGAATTTGTATGATACATAAATATATTCCATGTTTTTTTAATGAATATATGTAGATATATATACATATATATATATATATATATATATATGTATTATTAAAGACAAATGGATGAGCCGTTTTTGAGAATGCTAGATGATTTATTTTAGCAAAAATAAATGATAAATAAAGATGTTGAAATTAATATATATATATATATATATATATATAAATATTTTAATATTTTTTATTAAATAAAACAAAATAATATTTTCTTTTTTTTTAAAATAAAAAAAAAAGGGAGGAAATGAATTTGATGAAAAGACCTGATGAAACAATTAAACATGCAGAAGGCAGAGTGTGGATAGCGTTTCACCGAGGAACAAGAACTATAGTAACAAGATGCGATAATTGCTATGTAGCAAATAGATTACCTTCAAATTGCATACAAGAAGACGTCAGAATAGTCCATCTGGTAGGATCTGCTGATCTTCTACAACAAAAACATTGTGTAGGATGTGGAGGGCCACATCTAGAAATTAAACCTGCCGGGTGCTGCTCAGCTTGTCTCACCGTGTTGAGAGATAATGGATGGGACTTCGAGAGCGAAGCCTACAGGTTATATGTCGTGAAGATTAATCTCGAAAATAGAGATCGGATAGATGAGCCTGTTCTCTGGAGGCCTGCGATAAATGACATTTACCCAGACATATCACTTTTCATTTGGTGCAAAATAATAACTCAAATGGACGGAGTAGTTATTTATCTGAAAGATGAAGAAAATAGGGCAGAACTACTACCTTCACCCCCTCTTCATGATATTATGATCGAAGAAGTAGAAATGGGAGAAATAAATCTTATAAGAGATAATGATGAGTTCGCAGATGACTTTGAGCAAGAATTGCAAGATCTCATGGAAATTATCCATGAGGATGGAGAGAACTCCGATGATTCCGGTCATCGTTTTTTTGTCGTTTGATAATAAAATAATTATTACATACTTTACGAATTTCTTTAAGTTTTTGTTCTGTGCAGGGTACCTATATGTGCATATGAATGTATCGATAACTGCTTTATATATTTTCTGCTGTGTATGAATATATACATGTACTTTATTGCAGAGTTTGGAACGTTGCACAGAGGCCCAGGAAGCCATCAAAAGTGGCCAAAATTAAAAATATATTTAAAAATATCGGGCAAGTACGAGTTACACTCGTACCAAGTCGAAGGGTTCCGTACGGCTCTAATTTTTTTCAATTGTATGAGTCAGATATTATTTGAATAATAATTTAAATAATGATAAATTAAAATATTTCTTTTTATTTTTAAAGAAATTTAAGTATAAACTTAATGATTTTTATAAGATTAAAAATTTCCAATTAAATAGACTAAGCTTTTGTATATAATTTTAAATTTTAAAGCCAAAAAAAATTTTTTTTTTCAATTTTTTTTTATTTTTGAACTTTTAAAGTAATTTGAAGATAAACTGTTACGTTCGGACAAATAACCGAATATATCAGGAGTTATAACAACTTCATCAACTAAGTTTATCCTAGTTTTTATATTTATTTTTAGGGGTCGTTTACTTTATAAAACCTACGGGGTTTTCGTTAAGATAATTCTTTGTGTACTTACTCTTGTTCTTGCAATATAAAATCTCGAAGTCAATATGCTCAATATCAAATTTTAGAAATTAAATTAGTAATTCTTTACAAGACGGCGGCTAGCCAATACTGGGTAATCTCCGCAAGCAAGGAAACTCTCAATATTATCTGAATTTAATATCATTTATTCAGCAACAAATTAAAGTTTATAAAAGTACAAGATCAAAGTAAATTACAATTTATACTCGTTATTCGTTATTTGTTATTTGTTATTATACAATAATATTCTTCCGTTATTCATTAGTCATCATATAATTGCCTTTCGGTATACGCTTTTACCATTGATTTTCAACATTCAATATTAGTAACAAAACAATAACTTACATGTAATTTGAAGATTTTTCGTTGTTGGTGGTTTACAATTCCAACTAGCGTTAGAGGTCGATGTTTCCAATCGATGGAACTTGATAAATGCCTTTACAACTCAGGATTGTTGACGCACCAAAACACTTGGTTAAATGTCTAGTTTTGCGACGGTTTTCACAATAATTATTAACAATATTTTAATTGACAATCTCAATTACACATTTTGAGTTGAATTAACAATAACGTTCAAAATTTTGATGTACCGACGGGCTGTCACGAAGATATTCACTTTACGGAGGTTCTAACGTATGCAGCCCCTTCCATTGTGTGTTGCTTGTATTTAAAGACGATTTCCGCCTTTTGCGGGGGTTAGTTTATAATATTTGCACACGATCTCATGCAAAAGTGTAGTTCAGCACGATCTCATGCAAAAGTGTAGTTTAACACGTTCTCATGAAAAAGTGTAGTTGGTCACGTACGATTGTCTGTCGAGATTACCCCCAGACTCTTGACTTAACTTTTATTTGTAACAGCTTTAATCGATTGTTCGATCGATTGATTGAATATGGCAAATTTAACACATTCATTAGTATTTCAGAAAATGAGTCGAAAAGTAACCTCAATGACACAGATAAACCAACTATATTAGAGTTTAGGTTCGACCACAGGCATCAATACTGGTACAATATTGGCATTGGTCAATTATCATGATTTGACTATCAATACGAGATGTATATGGGTACAGTTTCATGCTTTATTTTGAACAATAACTTTCGCTTTGATAATATTGAATTTATTTTTATTTACGACAAGTGTATTTTAATATTTCTTTTCTTGCATATTTTTAATTCATATAGGGTTTTGAAATTATCTCCAATTTATCATGATAATTGTTTTTATTACTTGATCGAAGGTAATTAGTTTTCATGGCAATTACTTTCTTTTGTCCGGCTCATGGTATCATTCGCATCATGATAAGTATGTATCATAAGGCATCAGACATCACTGCTGCTCTACTTTATCTTGATTTGACTCGTTACTCTATTATCATTTGATGATAATAGCCACATACTGGTAGTAAAATGCCTGTAATCTAACGTGTACCCCTTTGATTTGTATAGATTTTATGATTTTACTGATCACAGATCACCACATCAATGCTTCCGCCAGTTACTGTATTTGAACATTTCTTATTTTTATTTGAGATTTGCTTGGATTAATTGCGCTTTTAATTTCATAGTTTATCAATATTAATGATTAATACACGTGTTATTTATTTATTAAATAGCCTTAAATCACAGTAAAGGCCAAAACATTGACAGTGATAACTCGTATCAATGATATAATTTATTTTGTAATTACTCTATTTTTTAGATCTATGTACGGCGTGATTGCCTGCGCTCAGGCGCTAAGTCTGACTAGCGGTTAACTGCACTAATTTGTTAACCGCAAGTCAGTTTCCTAACATTCGTATTTGTTTTATGTTAAACAAGGCACAATGATAGCCTTTCATATGTTAGTTTGTGTATAGACAGCTTAATTTGTCATAATACAATCCAACTTTACCGTTCACCGTATTTAAATTTTACGCAAGTATGCCGTGCGTTCCTATCTTATCGACGTCGCGGTTAACTATTTATCAATATTGCGATTATGAATGTTAAATTATTCTATTGATTTATTATTCGGAGAGTCTCATTGTGATAAAATATAAGCTAATCGTCTATTTTTCTTCTTTTACTTTACTCTTTTAACGGCATACATGTGTAATAATATCACTATGTAAAAACAGTTATCTGAGCGGATAATTGATCTTGTAATTGGATATTAGCAAAGGTTCAAGAATGATTTTATTTAGTAACGAAACTTTAAGCCTGGCCCTTATGTTTACATGCCTTTTAAGTGATGTGAAATCACATAATTATCAGCATTAAATTAGTTAGAGTGACAAATGCTTGATTAATTTAGATGTTTAGTTGATCGCGGGGCTGCCTACTTTCAGGCGCCATGCATCCCCAAACCTTCGTTTCTACCCTTTTTAGTTATTTCGAAACGAAAAAAGAATTTATGGATTGTTAGGGACATAAGATAAACATAAACATTTTGTACAAAAAAATAATCTGAAACTATAAAATATTGTAGCTGTTTAGAAGAAAAAATTTTTTTTTGGTAAAATTTCAGTTTTTTGTAAAAAATGTTATGATAATAAATTTAAACCACAATTTTTATGGTTTTATAAAAAATTCTGCATAAAATTACACATTTTTAACCAATTCCCAACCTTTCAGGATAAATGCGCTGAGCTCTAGCATAGGGGTTTTTTGTCATTTTTCAACTTTTCATTATTAAATTTTGAAAATTAAGTCCAGCAACGTTCGCTATATTTTTCCTGTAATCTACACGTAAAAATACCTAGATATACCAAATTTCAATACTCTAGGTCAAATAGTTTAGGAGATAAGGGGGGGGGGGGGGGGGGTAAATAGGCATTTTAATGCATTTTTTGAAAAAAATCTTGTTATTTCCTTAACAACGCTATGAACATCACGTTCAATCATGTTCGCTATATTTTTCCTGTAATCTACACGTGAAAATACATAAGTGTACCAAATTTCAACTCTCTATCTCAAATTGTTTGGCCGCTAGGGGGGGGGGGGTAATGGTTTTGGGCGACGGACAAACGTGTGAAAACATAAGGGTTCCGTATGGACACTTCGTGTACGGAACCCTAAAAACGATAATATTGACTTGAAATTTGTTACTCGGGGGTTTTTGGGGTCGCTGATTACGAATCTGATATCAAATTTACAAAATTCAAAATAGCGGATTCAAGATGGCGGACGATATTTTGATAATCACTGGGATTGGCTTGAAATTTGTTACTCGGGGGTTTTTGAGGTCGCTGATTACGAATCTGATGTCAGATTTACAAAATTCAAAATGACGGATTTAAGATGGCGGACGATATTTTGAAAATCACTTGGCCTTGCTTGAAATTTTTTACTCAGGGGTTTTTGGGGTCGCTGATTACGAATCTGATGTCAGATTTACAAAATTCAAAAATGCGGATTCAAGATGGCGGACGATATTTTGAAAATCACTCGGGACTGCTTGAAATTTGTTACTGAAGGGTTTTTGGGGTCGCTGAATTCGAATCTGATGCCAGACTTATAAAATTCAAACTGACGGATTTAATGTGGCGGACGATATTTTGAAAATCACTTGGATTAGGTTGAAATTTGTTACAGAGGGGGGGTCGGGGTCGCTGATTGCTAATCTGATGTCAGATTTATAAAATTCAAAATTTTATAATCATAGACTTCAAGTTTCGGTTTCGCTTTAGTTGAAGCTCATCAGTACTACGTAAACGATTTTGTCAGTAGCATACCGGAACAAGAAATATTTACAATATTTACAGTATTCACAATTTGTACAATATTTACAATATGTACAATATTTACATTATGTACAATATTTACAATATTTACAGCGTAAGATATTTACGAAATGGAGATTATGAACTATTTGCAATATTTACAGACCTATCTTATATTTATATCGTCATTTGAGATGTTTGCACCCTAAACATGGCGCGAGCAAGGCTGTATAGTCTTGTTTATATGAAACTAGGTCATCTTTAATCGAATGACAAATGGAATTCATCATCTGACAATTCTAGCTCATCTAACTGCGAAAATGTGTTTAGGAGACCTATGTTTTCGTTGTCTATAACTTCATCATCATCATCATCTTCATCGTCATTTCCTTGCAAGCTGAAAGTCTGGGATGAGCCTGAATCATTATAACATTTGGGAGTAGCTAATAAAACTCTAACTTCTTCAGGAATTGACAGAAACTTTCTCTTGTTATAACGTGAGCGGGAATCAATATTAATTGAAGATATAATAACATCTGACGTATCCATTAATCTATAGAATACATCTTTCATAGTTGCTTCTCTACTAATTTTCCAGCTGTGTAGATTTCTATAATTCTTAAAATCTTTGTTTCCAGTTTCACTGGCTTCTTCGCCAAGCATTCCGGTAGGTAGAATACTCGTATTTATTATATTAGCACCGTGGACAAGTATCTTATGCAGTGTTGCAGGCATAGGATACCATGAATAATGTTCTACATATATTTCAGCAGTCCGAGAACAAAGTTTGTCAAATTCACATGAATCTATTGGTAGATGAATGGAGAGTGCAATTAAAATGGTTTTTAAATTTTTAAGGAGTTCATGATTTAAACCTAGGATTTCTGCAAGAAGTTCAGGATTTTCGAAAGCCCTACGCGCAGTATTGCCATCGTTAGTAGTACCAGAACCACCTGGTTTTGGTTTATCTACTATCAGACCCAATTTATTTAGCAGTGCATTTTGGATTTCAGATTTTCTTGCAGCAACATCGGTTTTGTTTTTTACTCCTCTAACTTGCCAAACTTTAATAAGAAGTCTGTATGCAATGTGAAGGCAACATTCAAAGATTCTTATCCATGAATGCAAAGGGCTGATTCCGTGAATAAGTGCATTAGGATTTGGGAGAAAAAATCCGTTTCTTTGTTCGATAATTTATTAAAGTTTTTGGGTGTTGCATGGCAAATGGGACAGGTTTGCATAGATTTTGTTCCAGTTATAATATTTAAAACCTTGACATTTATCAAAGTTAAGAACAGGGAAAAGTGAACCTGTATACGAAGTCCCTCGTCAGCATCTATTTCAATTTCTAAGGTTTCCAATTTACTGATTTGTTCTTCCATATTTCTTTTTTGTTCAAGAATAACTGATTTTAATTCCTTAACAGTTTGAAGCTTTACTGTCCGACAAAATCTACTGGATTGAGTGGTTCTATTATTCCATAGAATGTCATTATTCTTATTTAATAGGCGAAGTGGTATCAGAGAAGTAGCAAACAAGTTAGCATCACTAATATTCAAATCAACTCCATCCACTTGGTAGTTTTATTTATGCTCAGAATGTCCTGAGCTCCCATCAAAACCCCAAGAACATAATAATACAACTTCCATCGACTTGCTTTTCATATTTTTCATACTTTGAAGTAAGACATCGTGTTGTAAATTTACTAATCTTTTTGCAGTGTGATTTAATAAAGCCTGCAATGAGACTTCTGCTTTAGTTTCCTGAATTTTAATTGCTTCCTTTGGTGGTCTACATTCTGATTTAGCTTCCCGGACTTTGTTATAAGTTGGCCAAACATCTGCACCACATGCTTTAGTTTCCAAACGTATACTTGTGTATACGTCTTTAGACAGTGATTTATCTAACAAAAAGGCAAGACCTTCTTCAGGTGTTTTTTGAGTGACTGACTTAGGTTTGCCCAGTAATTTTCTAATTTTTTTTGGTCTTTCTGGACTTTCAGAAATGTCAGATATTATTAATGTTAAGTCGGATTCAGATTCTAATTAACAAAAAGTATCATTTTATTAATTTTGAGGTAAGGAAAAAAAACATATAATACACCAGGTCAGGTTTGAAAAAATCAACCCCCCGTCAATTTTTTTTGTAGACCTGTGATTATTAAAGAACACATTTACCACATATTTATCGACTAAACTACGCTCCTTAACCCATTAAATACCAAGCCGAAACTGTCCGTACTACATACACTCAAACTAATTATTGGATTCATAGGCAAATCGAAAAAAAAATTACCTCCATTTTTTTCGTTATTTCTAATTGTCTATAAACAATTTGTTTAAACAAAGTTTAAAGTTCGCTTTTTTGAAAAACAGTTAACGTTAATTGATTCTACTGGAAAAATTACGAAACTTTTCTACTTATCATTTTTTTCTGCGGTCGAACTTTAAAAAAATTTGTTTAAACAAATTATGTAAACAATATGTATAAACAATTGTACAAAATAAAAAAAAATATAGGAAAATGTTAGTTTTAAGTGTTCCGTACACCACAAGTGTACGCACGGAACCCTATTGGAAAGACTTTGTCGAAAATCGTATCCCCCCCCCTAGCCAACAAACTATTTGACTTAAAAAGTTCAAATTTGGCCCACATATGTTTTTTCACGTGTAGATGAAAGGAAAATTATAAAGAACATGATTCTAGGGGTTGATCATAGCGTTGTCAAGATAATAACAAGATTTTTTTGAAATTTTGATATTTTTTGGCTGATAACTTTTGCCATTTCTTTGACAGCGCTATCACCACAACAATCTCTATAATTTTTCTGTAATCTACATATGATACTACATTTTTGTACGAAATTTGAACTCTCTAAGTCAAATATTTTGGCAGATAAATTATAGAGAACATGATTGTATGTGTTGAACATAGCGTTGTCAAGGAAATAACAATATTTTTGAGCATTTTTTCAACATATGGACCATAGTTTAGTGTTATAACTTTGACAGCGCTATAATCATCACTTTCTCTATAATTTTCCTGTAATCTACACGTAAATCTACATACGTGTACCAAATTTCAGCATCCTAAGTCAAATAGTTTGGAAAATAAGGGGGGGGGATACAGTCATTTTTTTTTAGCAAAAATGCGTTTAATTTGTACCATTCCTGCCCTTTATCTGACAAACTATTGTACTTAGAGTGCTGAAATTTGGTATACATATGTAGTTTGCCATATAGATTACAGAAAAACTGTAGAGAACTTTGTTGCAGATCGTTATCATAGTGTTTTTAAGCAAAAACCAACGATTTAAAAAAAATGCTGAAAAATGACCGTATCCCCGCTCCCATAACTTCTAAACAATTTGACTTAGAGAGTTCAAATTTGGTACACAAATGTATTTTCACGTGTAGATTACAGAAAAATGGTAGATAACATGATTGTAGAAGTTGATCACAGCGTTGTTAAGGAAATAAAATGATTTTTGAGTATTTTTTATGGATATTTGCTAAAATCTCTGGATTTTTCGTTGACAGCGCAATCACCATCACGTTCTCTATAAGTTTTATGTAATTTACACCTGAAAATACATTCCTGTACAAAATTTGCACTCTCTAAGTAAAATATTTTGGAAGATAGGGGGGGGGGGGGTGGTCCATTTTGTATAAAAAGTTCATTATATATTGTATTTTACATATTATATTATATATAATATGTATAATATATTTATATATTTAATAGTATCAAATATATTGAAAATTATTTTGTTTCGTGTACGGAACCCTTGATTTTAGTGCGAGTGTAACTCGAACTTGCCCGATTTTTTTATTTGCCTATGAATCCAATAGATAGTTTTATTCAATATGCATCAGCAAATTTTTAGACTGAACCTTCTTTGATCAAATTTGTATATTCTCAATTTGTTTATAATTATTTTATAAACAAAATAATTATTTTGTTCAAACGCAAAAGTAGCAAAAAGTAGCAATCGTTTCGTACAGTATTGTTCCTTAAGAGTCTTTAGAGACTTTAGTGAACTCAATATGAAGCGGAACTTAGGGGAAACTTCATTCGGAAGAAAGTCATTTTTTTCATAAAAAAGAAAAATAATGAAAAAAGACCCTTTTAGAATAATTTGGAAGAAACGTCCGACTAAAGAAAAATCAATCCTAATCCATAGAATTGATTTTTCTTTAAAAATTTATAAGGGAGGTGTCACGGCGCACGGCCTTCTGGCTTGAAACCAAGCGCGGGCTCTAGAGCCCTGCGTTTGATTACAGAATGAACAGTAAATAACAACTCTTTTATAACAAATTAAATGATTATTTCAAAATGTTTAATAACAACTTTTGTATAATTTAAAAATATTAAACTAATTTCTAATAATAGAAATTGATTTAATTATTATAAATGGCATATTTTAAAATATCAGATATTAAATCTCTTTATCTTGTTAAAAATTCAAATAAAATACTAGAAATAACAAAATTCAAAGAATTTTGAAGGATGGGAAAGGTCAAAACTTGAAATTAGGATTATCCTGAAATAACCGGATAAAACTGGAATAAGCGGATTGAACTGGTTAAAATATGAGTCATCATGATAAAAATAGTATCAATAATGGTTTTTGGCGCCGGTTAGACCGGAAGTAAAATGTAAACAGTAGATCTAATCTAGAAAAATGTCACTCGTCGATTGCGCATTATGACCTAGATTTAAATCAACTCCTCTAGATTTTGATTGGTCTAAAATTGCGTAATCTAGAATACTATAGGTTAAAAAAATTATAGAGAGGGAAAAAATCCCTTCTTTTTAGGAGTAGGGATGTTGATATAAAAATATGCGATTCAGAACGAAGAGCAGATTTTACCTCGATTTCTCACGCATTTAAATCGCTCTCTTAAATATAAGATTTTAATCTTATAATTTATATCATTTATTAAAAATCTAATTGTAAAAGTTCGGTTGTGCATTTAAGAACATTAAATAAACATTTATTAGTTAAATTACACAAATTAAAACTGTTGTTTAATTTGATGTAACAGTTTCAAGGCGCAATAATTGTTTAATTGTTTTAACAATTATTAAGATTTTATCTGATTTTTCTTCGTGTATTCAACTTGAAAACTTGTAGGATTTTAACTTTAGTTAAAATCATTATTAAAACTTCAAATTGTAAAACAACGTTGAACAACAACACTAATTTGAAGTGTTATTTAAATATGGTTTATATAAACTTTGAGTGCAAAATGTGTTACAAACAGTATGAGTGATTTAAATTAAATATCATTTTTAAATAAAATTTATAAATTTACAATAATTAATCATTTTAAGGATTATAAACATTGTAAATATAACAAATAGTATGAACAGTGCTTTATAAACATTTTAAAAGTGAAAGACAAACTGTATAATTTCACGATTTGTGATTACAAAAATAATTGACAATTTTTGTAATAAAAGTGTGTTTTTGATTAATTTTCCAACTATAAAAAACTATGGTGTTTCATTTAAAATAACCTTTCTTATTTAATTTAAATTTATAATTATTTAAATATGTCAATTACTAAATTCAATGATAATTTTGAATTTTGAAATCATCGTTACGTTCCCGCATTTCACGACCAACTAGTAATTTATGAAAGTTTCATAAATTACCATCGTCTGGAAATTTCATCGAGAATTTACCAAAAGAAAGGACCTGGGACGTAACACTCACTTAAGTATGTTTTCACTGTACAGTAATTCAATCGCGTACTTAGCTCAGTTGGACAAAGCGGAGATTTTGTATTCTCGGGGAACTGAGTTCGAGTACTCATAGAGGAAAATTTTTTTCAAAAATTAAAAAAAATTTTAACTTCTGGAGTACTTCGGTAAAATCTCATAACAGTTAGAGAAGCTTTCTTGAATTTAATTCTTATTATTCTAGAATAAGTGTTCGGTGGTTTTTCAAGGAATTGCTAATAAAATCTCACGACTTTTTCTCATATCCACCGTTCTTGAGTTTCTTCAGTAAATATTATTGAATTATTTTTTCCCGTGTAGAGATGAAAGTAAAGCCATTCTTTTTGTTTATTAATTATTTATTTATAATAAAAAATTGTAAAAAATGTTAAATATACCACACGTTTTTTTAGTAATTTTTACCATACAATTGAATGGTGCTATTTATTTTTTATAGTTTATAATTTTTTGTGTTTGTTTATAATAATTTATTAAAGCAAATTATTTTTTTAAATCAAAATTAACATAAAAATCATTATTTGCACGGAGAAAAGAATCTTGCTTTGCAGCATGAAGCGTCCCTCACTATCGTTGCATGCCCCTCTCTCATACTGAAAGTGTCAGGCAACACGCGTTAGTTGTAAGGGCCCATACAGTTTCTTCATGGGACCTTACAATTAAAGCGTGTTGCCTGGAACTTTAAGTATGAGAGATGGGACATGCAACTATAGTGGGGGACGCTTCATGCTACAAAAGCTAGATTCTTTTCTCCGTGTGGTAAATGGTTCTTTTTCTAGTAATATCTTTTTTGATATCACTAAGCTTGGGTTTACATTAAAGTAAAGATAATTCTTTTTTCCTTATTAATTATTTATTTATAATAAAAAAGTTTAAAAAATTTCAAATATTTATTTCTTATAGTTTATAATTGTTCGGTCCACATTACTCTTTTCAGCATTCTTTTTTTTTGGTATAACAAAGCATGGGTTCAGATAAAAAAAGTAATTCTTTTTGTTTATTAATGATTAATTTACAACAATTATATAACATAAATTTGGAATATGGCCCACGTTTTTTAGTACTTTTTACCATACAATTGAATGGTGCCTTTCTTTTATACATAATTGTTTTTAACAGTTTGTTTAAACAATTTATTTCTGAAACAAAATTAACATACAAAATTATTGTTCACTGTCCATCTCTAATAAAATCTTTTAGGGGAACAGGGTTGGAAAAATTTGTCGGGACGCCTGCTGGTCAGACCGCACCTACTGAACCCGCCTGTGTGTTCGCGCACCGGCAGGGAGATGTAGGGATTTGTGGGGTGGGGCTTGTACACTGAGCCATTAGAGCGCGTCCATAGGTGGCAGATGTGATGATCGCACACATTTTTTTATTTCACGCATGCGCTCATATTAATTTAAGGTTTAGCGGAAAGATTCAAAAGTTATAAATTTCATCCGCATATTACGCTGGCAGACTAAAATATGTAAAAAGAGCCTTGAGATTATATTCTATATTTTAGATTGTTATTTTTATGATTATGGAGTTCATGTATAATTATGTATATTTTTAACTGTTTTCTTTGGAACATTGATTTAATTAGTTGTACGTACTTAGTAGAGGTTTTCCGTAACTTCCCGCTACTCTGATTGAAAAATCGGGCAATTGCAAGTACGATATAAAAGACGTCTACGGAACGCAATCAAAGAAACCACGAAAGTAATATTACATCGGATACGATAAAAAGGTTAATTTTATAAGGAATTTTGAACAATTAAAACTCTCCGTTTTAGATTTAGAAATTAATCTTTTACAAAATTTTTTTTTTTTTTACTTCAGGATCTTGGAAAAACCCAGTTTAGCTTTTGAGAAGTCGTTCATCCCCTTTTTTTATGAACCGGATAAAACCCAAATTAAAGTCTAAGAATCCTTTTATCATTTTTATTTATGAGCACGGGAAAACCGGTAATTTACCTTTCCTTAAAACTGTGAACTACATTTATTTCTACATGCAATTGTTTCATAATCTATTCTATCTTGTCCTGTCAAAACATGCCCTTTATTACGGTCTGGGTCTTTTCAATTTCATACCTCGGGTACTTGCGGATGATGTCATACTCTACTCCACGTGGACTCACTTCGTGCGCAGCTAACCCTTTTGCGCCTTCTCTAAATTAGGAGGAAAGTAGAAGGGAGGGTCTCTGTGAGGAGTGGGGACTAACAAGCGATTTTGACAGTCGAAAAACTGACAGATTTTTGTGGATTTTTGCGGGACACCGAAGCGAATAGTTCACTCTGTACTTCTTTCGTAGTGTCATAGAATAACCTTCTTTTGCATTTTTTGGAATTGAAAGTTAACTTAAAATGAAAGAAAGTCTTATTATTTGATAAAACTCGTTTCATCCTTTTTCCCTATTTTCATAGGGTCGACATAAACGAACCCAGCCAACGTTAAAATATTTAAACGGAATTTAACTTTTTAAATTCACCGGTTCTGAAAGTTAGTTTCAGAAATAAAATCTAGACGGCCCTAAGTTCAGGACGTCACACGGATCATGTCGGTGACATCTGTGAAGAGGTTAGCCCTAGTCCACTAAGGCGTCTCTGTGATCAGTACCTGGGCTCTCCATTTCGTGCTTTCAATTCGGTTGGATTCGTGGTGGCAGTGGTTACTAGCCTGCATCGCTTAGGGAAATGTCTCGACCCCGATGATCTGTAGGCGGATCCGTGTGGTATAAACCTGTACGGGTGGGTACCGCACGTTAAATTATGGACGCACCTGTCCACATTACTTTCTTCAGTATTGTCTTTTTGATATCTCTAAGCATGGTTGAGATGAGATATTTATAATAAATGAGTAACCAAAATTTGGAAAATAGCACTTGTTCTTTTAGTATTCTTTACCATTCTATATTGTTTGCACCAAATTCTTAATAAGATATCTCAATGTCCCCTTTAATTAAACTGTTTTTTATAATTTTTATCTTTAGCTACAATAAATATTTCATCTAATTTTGTACAAGAAATTTACTATTTTATCTTACCATACTAAAAAATTATATACATAGGAATAAAAAAAAATTTCAAAATGGGCCTTTTCACGTCAGAAATATCAGAGTTGTCAAAGGGTTTATCGATTTTCTTGAAACTTCGTTGTATTATACTGGTATATGAGAAACTTTTTCTCTCCAAATGATTTTTAAAAAAATTCAAAATTTTTGAAGAAACGCCATTTTGAATATCAACATTAATTTAACAAAATTGTTAATATCTCAAAATATTATAAAGATATTTTGATGAAACTTACACATATTTTAGTTAAAAATATGTACTTTTAAATGAAAATAAATTCAATGAAAAAACAAAATTTTTCATGTAAAAAAATGAAAAAACAATTTTTAATTCAATTTTTTATTTACTTACTCCTCTCTGACAGAAATTTTATTAATATTTTTAAATTTCTTATGAATTTACCTTTACTTTAAAAAAAAAATTGATGGAGACTTTATTAGATCCAGAGATATTAGACTTTTTGTACAATTTTTTCATGTAAAAAAATTAAGAAACAATTTTTAATTCAATTTTTTATTCACTTACTCTTCTCTGACAGAAATTTTATTATTTTTTAATTCTTTATGAATTTACCTTTAATTTAAAAAAAAAATTGATGGAGACTTTATTAGGTCCCGAGATATTAGACTTTTTGTACAACCGCGCTTAGTTGCAGCGGCCGTAGCAATGCGACGCGACAGCAAAGAAGCTTAGCAATGCAGCGCGCCACGCCGCGTTTTGCTGTCGCAACTACGTGCGGTAGTACAAAAAGTCTAATATCTCGGGACCTAATAAAGTCTCCATCAATTTTTTTTTTAAATTGAAGGTAAATTCATAAGGAATTTAAAAATATTAATAAAAATTCTGTCAGAGAGGAGTAAGTAAATAAAAAATTGAATTAAAAATTGTTTTTTAATTTTTTTACATGAAAATTTTTGTTTTTTTATTGACTTCATTTTCATTTAAAAGTACATATTTTTAACTAAAACATGTGTAAGTTTCATCAAAATATCTTTATAATATTTTGAGATATTAACAATTTTGTTAAATGAATGTTGATATTCAAAACGGCGTATCTTCTAAAATTTTGAATTTTTTTAAAAATCATTTGGAGGGAAAAAGTTTTTCATATAGCAGTATAATACCACGAAGTTTCAAGAAAATCGATGAACCCTTTGACAACTCTGATATTTCTAACGTAAAAAGGCCCAAATGTTTTTTTAATGTAAATTTTATATTTAACATTACAAAAGTAATGCGTTGGTGGACCAATATTCACAAGAGAAGTAAAAAATTTTAAAATCTTCGACATGAGCCTTTCACAAATCCTTTGTTAGAACCTCCTTAGAAATTCTATTTCCCCGACAGGCGAAAGAAGGTAGAGGTTCCACATCTGGCACTGGTAACATCGAAATTCCGATACGATACCGATATGAGACTATTTTTCCGGTACTAAATCGATCCTAGACAAAACCGATACTGAGTCTCAAAAACCGAGACCAATACGATATTTTTTCGTGACTTTCCGAAACGATACCAAGAAAATATCGTACCGGACGGCATCACTGGGGTTTTTTTGTAATACAATCTAATACATAATTAAAATATTATATAATATTATAATTATAATATCGTTCATGTAATTGTGAAATTTTGACTACGAAATTCCCCCTTGATTATTACCTACACTGAGAAAAATGGATGTTTACCCTTAACATCTGGATGTTAACGCTTAAAATATTTATCACTTAACATAGGGACAGCTATCTAGATGTTCAGGGTTAACATCTAGATATTAAACTTTAATACCTAGATGTTAAAATTTAATATCTTAGATGTTAACCTTTAATATTTAGAGGTTAAGCGTTACTATCTTGTTTTCAACATCTAATTCTAAACATCCATTTTTCTCAGTGTATATTTTGGAGCAAATTCAAAAGTTATTTTTCTTGTTTTTCGTAGGCATGTCCATTTGCGTGGGCGTTAATGGAGAGAAAAACTGAAGCAGCATATAAAGCTGTTTTACAGGAATTACGCAGGATATTACCTGGTATGAACATCATCGAAGCGATGTCAGATTACGAGCGAGCACTGAAATTAGCTTTACGATCAGAATTCCCATTAATAACTCTGTACAGTTGCTTGTTTCATTATGATCAGGTAAGTATTCTTCTTTACATTCTTTCTCGCTTCCGTCTGCAATACTAATACGAAATTGAAATCATCTAGGGCCATATGGGAGAGATGTCCAATTCAAATATTTTACAAAATTTGTTGTTTAATATCAATTATTTTTTGCTTACTCTCTGAAATTGAAGAAGTGCAAATTATTATGCAAATTATTAGGGTGGTCTAAAAATGGATGGAAAAACGTAAAGTGCTAGGATTATTCTATAGCGAAAAAAATTACCCCCAGTTTTTTATTTATAAATAAAAAAATAATTTAGAGGTCGCTCAAAGTTTCCCATGTATTTTACATGGGAAAAAAGACTTTTTCGTAGAAATGGTATAGAGTCCTTAAAAATCAATATTTTTCAATCACCCAACTCTGTTTCTCTTAAGGAGGCTGCAAAGAATAAGTTTGGATTACTCTAAATAAACAGTTCTTAAAAAGAAAATAGGAAATGTTTTAGAACTTTTTACTTTTTTTAATAAAAGCTGAGATATCAAGCAAGGTTTCCGTGCAATATAATTTTTATAGTTGCAAAATTATCAGAGTTAATTAAAAAAGAGTGAAAAGTGCGCCAAGTAGCCCCGGTCTCCCCTATTGTTTTGGCTAGTGCTAAAAAATATCAATGGGTTCAAGGTTAATGATTGTGAAAGTGTTATTTTGTTTAGAATAAGGCTGAATTTCGTATTTTTTGCAAATGTTTTAAGCCAAGCTCTGTAATAACGTTAGAATTACACATGAACATTTTTTACTTATTGAAATATTATACACTCAAACCTCCGTATAAGGAGAAACTCGAGACTCTCAATTCTCCCTATTACGAGCGAAACATGGCTACAATAGCTCATTTAGTTCTTTAAAAAGCATTCTCTACAAATCCACTCATAAAATTTTATTTTTCATAGATAAGAATTTAATTATATTTTATATATTTGTATATGGATAAAATATTTTGTATAAAATTTTGTGAGTAAAATTAAGGATTGAATAAGCGGCCGAAAGTGAGACGAATTTTTCTAATTTCGAGAAAATTTAAGAAATACAGTTTTTAACGTAATCCTCAACCAATATGATTTATTATTTTTTTTTTATAATAGAAATGAAGTCTATAAAAACTAAAAAAACTCTATATCTATATGTGACCTGGACAGTGAAAAGGGGGCTTACGTGTCAAAAAAAAATTTTTTTTTGGTTTACACCACGTGAAAGAGCGTCAAAAAATCTATCAGAATCTGCAAAAAAATGAAAAACGATTTTTTGACACGTAAGCCCCCTTTTCACTGTCCAAGTCACATATATAATTAATTTTTACTAATATTAAACTGCCTTAGATATAAGAATCACTGTTATTTAAAAAACTTAGTATAATTTTTCTAGTTTTTAATTAACTTTCAGGATTACGTTAAAAACTGTCTGTATTTCTTTAATTTTCTCGAAATTAGAAAAATTAGTCTTGCTCACTTTTGGCCGCTTATTCAATCCTTAGTTTTACTTACAAAATTTTATTACAAATATCTTATCCATAAACAAATATAAAAAATATAATTAAATTCTTATAAATGAAAAATAAAATTTTATGGGTGGACTTGTAGAGAATGCTCTATAAAGGAACTAAATGAGCTATTGTTTAACATATTTGGAAAAAACTGCAATTGTTCATCAGATTTGAAAATAAAACATAAAACGTTAAATAAGTAGTTAAGAATAAACTATTAAAATCAACAAAATTTTTTTTGAAGATAGTGTATCAGTAAATCTCTTAAAATATATTAAAATAAATTTTTCTTAGAATTTATTTTCATCCTTAAATCGTACAATTTTTAATTTCGAAAATACAATTTCATGACATAACGAACTTTTTTTATGTTTTTATTAAAAAATAAATCAGATATTAATATCAATATAACTGTTTAAATTTAATATAATATTGTTAGTTTATTTCTTAGTTCAGCTAAAGTTAAAAATTAAATTTTCCCTTAAAATATTATTTCTCTTAAATTATTATTTTATCTGTGAATGCAACGCGATTACTTGATACCATTCAAGACTAGTTTCTACACACATTTCTAACTGAAAGGAAACACATATGGCTCTAAAATTCTAATATATAATTAATCATTATTTTCAGAATATAACAGTCGGAAATTTAACATCGGCTAAACATTGGACCAATATTGTTAGCCAATGATTGGCACGGATGTCTACATCCCAAGATTTAGCCAATGATTTCTTATTCTGCGATAACAGGAAGCAAATTATTGGCAAATGTATGTACTGGACAATTGGCTAAGTATTTCTATATGTATTTATTTCACTGTCCGCAGTGACAGATTTCTAAGGGTAAACCAATATTGGCCCAATACTTAGCGAAAAAAGGTTTCTACTTTCTTACGCCTGTGTTATTATTATTATTTTCATTATGTAACTTAACATGTTATAACATAATATAAAGTTTGCAGAAATTGGACTTCAAAGTTGAAACCATTAAGTAAGTCGTCCACACCACAGAAAAATTCGCTCCTGCTCTTCAAATCTAAATATAATAAAATTATTAATTAATAATATGACACATCGAAGGGGATAGTAACAATAGACGCAGTGCTGCGCCAGTAGTGGCAGCAATGGAATAGAACTTACAAATACTCGACAAGAAGGCTGGATTAGTAAAGAATTGAAAAAATTGATCGGAATTAATAAAACAGTTTCTTTAATACAGATTAAGTGAGGTCTGGGATTTAGATTTTACAATATATGTAATGTACTCCGAAGAAGAAGACCTTAGAAGCAAATTAGTGATTTTAATGGAGAGCGAAAAGAAAAGACAAGTGCGCATAGTAATCTGTACAAACCGGTGATGTTTTAATTGTTACAACTCTAAAAATATTAAATAGAAACGTTTTCTGATTTCAGGTAATAAGAAAGATATCTTGGGGCATCCTTAGGATATCCAGTGGATATTAAAATGTATATATAACTACCGGAAAAATATTTTGACCATTTTGAAATTCAAAATGATGTCTTGTGGATATCTCTTGACAATGTCTGGTGGGATCCTAATGAGCATTTCCCGTTGATATCCTAAGGATAATCCGAGGTCTATCATAAATAAAGATACTTACAAAATTCAAAAGGTAGTTTGAATTAATTTTTGAATTAAAAAATTTTTTCGTGACGTCACGTTTAGAACGATATCGCCCCCATCCACATGTCACGTTTTGTAACGTTTGATCAAGAGT
This sequence comes from Ganaspis brasiliensis, assembly GCA_037103525.1. Taxonomy (NCBI): domain Eukaryota; kingdom Metazoa; phylum Arthropoda; class Insecta; order Hymenoptera; family Figitidae; genus Ganaspis; species Ganaspis brasiliensis. The sequence continues at coordinate 558,153 of JAZKLR010000397.1, read as the reverse complement.
CCACCCTCCCCCTTATAGCGTGACGTCATATGTAAACGTTCCCTGTTCGACTTTTCTAAGTATAGAATTTGATAAAATTATAATACAGAGCTCTTGATTTTTAGACGGATAGAAATTGATAGATTTTGCATACCAAGATTTTGATAGAATAGTATAAGAATTTTCCATCAATAAGATTTGATTAATTTTTAATCCCAAAGTTTTGATTGAAATGTATTCAATTTTCGGTTTAATTAAATTTGATAGAGTTTCTATGCAAATAATTTGATAAGATTGTATTCGACTTTTCTACGGATAGAATTTGATAAAGTTTTAATACAGAGCTCTTGATACCAAAGTATTTGATTTTTAGGCGGATAGAAATTGATAGATTTTGCATACCAAGATTTTGATAGGAAAGTATAAGAATTTTCCGTCGATAAGATTTGATTAATTTGTAATCCCAGAATTTTGATAGAAAAGTATTCGATTTTTAGTTTGATTAAATTGGAAAGAGTTTTTATGCAAATGATTTGATAAGAGTGTATTTGACTTCTGTACGGATAGAATTTGATAAAGTTTTAATACAGAGCTCTTGATATCAAAGTATTTTATTTTCAGGCGGATAGAACTTCATAGATTTTGTATACCAAATATTTCGATAGGAAAGTATAAGAATTTTCCGGCGAAAAGATTTGATTAATTTTTAATCCCAAAGTTTTGATAGAAATGTAATGGATTTTCCGTTTGGTAAAATTTGATAGAGTTTTTATGCAAATGATTTGATAAGATTGTATTTGACTTTTCTACGGATAGAATTTGATAATGATTTAATACAGAGCTCTTGATACTTTTTGATTTTCAGGCGGATCGAAATTGATAGATTTTGCATACCAAGATTTTGATAGAATAGCATAAGAATTTTCCATCGATTAGATTTGATTAATTTGTATTCCCAAAGTTTTGATAGAAATGTATTCGTATTTCCGTTTGATTAAATTTGATAGAATTTATATGCAAATGATTTGATAAGATTGTATACGACTTTTCTACGGATAGAATTTGATAAAATTTTAATACCGAGCTCTTGATACCAAAGTACTTGATTTTTAGACGGATAGAAATTGATAGATTTTGCATACCAAGATTTTGATAGGAAAGTATAAGAATTTTCCGTCGATAAGATTTGATTAATTTGTAATCCCAGAATTTTGATAGAAAAGTATTTGATTTTTAGTTTGATTAAATTGGATAGAGTTTTTATGCAAATGATTTGATAAGATTGTATTTGACTTTTCTACGGATAGAATTTGATAAAGTTTTAATACAGAGCTTTTGATACCAAAGTATTTGATTTTCAGGCGGATAGAAATCGATAGAATTTGCATACCAAGATTTTGATCGAATACTATAAGAATTTTCCGGCGAAAAGATTTGATTAATTTTTAATCCCAAAGTTTTGATAGAAATGTAATGGATTTTCCGTTTGGTAAAATTTGATAGAGTTTTTATGCAAATGATTTGATAAGATTGTATTTGACTTTTCTACTGATAGAACTTGATAAAGTTTTAAGACAGAGCTCTTGATACCAAAGTACTTGATTTTTAGACGGATAGAAATTGATAGATTTTGCATGCCAAGATTTTGATAGGAAAGTATAAGAGTTTTCCGTCGATAAGATTTGATTAATTCGTAATCCCAGAATTTTTATAGAAAAGTATTCGATTTGTAGTATGATTAAATTTGATAGAGTTTTTATGCAAATGATTTGATAAGATTCTATTTCACTTTTCTACAGATAGAATTTGATAAAGTCTTAATACAGAGCTCTTGATACCAAAGTATTTGATATTCAGGCGGATAGAAATTGATAGAATTTGCATAACAAGATTTTGATCGAATACTATAAGAATTTTCTATCGATAAGATTTGATTAATTTTTAATCCCAAAGTTTTGATAGAAATGGATTGGATTTTCCGTTTGGTAAAATTTGATAGAGTTTTTATGCAAATGATTTGATAAGATTGTATTTGACTTTTCTACGGATAGAATTTGATAATGATTTAATACAGAGCTCTTGATACTTTTTGATTTTCAGGCGGATCGAAATTGATAGATTTTGCATACCAAGATTTTGATAGAATAGCATAAGAATTTTCCATCGATTAGATTTGATTAATTTGTATTCCCAAAGTTTTGATAGAAATGTATTCGTATTTCCGTTTGATTAAATTTGATAGAATTTATATGCAAATGATTTGATAAGATTGTATACGACTTTTCTACGGATAGAATTTGATAAAATTTTAATACCGAGCTCTTGATACCAAAGTACTTGATTTTTAGACGGATAGAAATTGATAGATTTTGCATACCAAGATTTTGATAGGAAAGTATAAGAATTTTCCGTCGATAAGATTTGATTAATTTGTAATCCCAGAATTTTGATAGAAAAGTATTTGATTTTTAGTTTGATTAAATTAGATAGAGTTTTTATGCAAATGATTTGATAAGATTGTATTTAACTTTTCTACGGATAGAATTTGATAAAGTTTTAATACAGAGCTTTTGATACCAAAGTATTTGATTTTCAGGCGGATAGAAATCGATAGAATTTGCATACCAAGATTTTGATCGAATACTATAAGAATTTTCCATCGATAAGATTTAATTAATTTTTAATCCCAAAGTTTTGATAGAAATGTTTTCGATTTTCCGTTTGATTCAATTTGATAGAGTTTCTATGCAAATGATTTGATAAGATTGTATACGACTTTTCTACGGATAGAATTTGATAAAGTTTTAATACAGAGCTCTTGATACCAAAGTATTTAATTTTCAGACGGATAGAAATTGATAAACTTTTGATACAGACGTATGTATACAAATGTATTTAACATTATTTTAGTATTAATTTTGATAGAAACTCTATCCACACTTATGATTGAAATTGATTATGTTGTTTAGAAGTACAATATTTGATACACTTTTTATACAAAATGAAGTATAGAAATGTACTTTTCTTTAGTTCAGTATTAATTTTGATTCAAATTCTTTTCAAATTTGTTATTAAAATTGATTGAATTTAGTATTTTTGATAGAATTTGATAGGATTTTTTATTTTGTATACAATTTGATTAAAATTTGAAAATATTTGTGATAGAAATCCTATCATATTCTATAATTTTTAATACATTCTTTAAACAGGGGCGCCCGACTTTTGCAGAACCGAGGTGAAGCCGAGGATTTTGCTGGTCGGGGTGGGCATCAACAAAAGTAAAAACATATCAAAGATAATATCAAAGACAAATATTATTTATTGATTTGTTTCATTTTGACAGATGATTTAACAAATATTTGATAATAATATAATACATATATTTTGCGATGCTAAAAAAATATTTTTTATACAAAAAAATGTATAGGATGTTTTGTGACAAGCAACCAAGTCCTCCCTTGGTCGAGTACGTTAACGCGCGGCTCCCAGTACGGTCGATTTCTTGATTCATATGTTCTAACCTTGAGCGATCTGACAACACCAAATTCCTGTTGTTGACAGACGTACTATTTTTTTAATTTAATACCGCTTTTTATTGGATATAAATTGAAAATATTATGGTTTCTTAATTTATTACAGCTTTTTGAAAAATTAATTTATTCGAAATTGAATAAAAATCGAGTTGCACGGGATTAAAAGAACTAGTATCATTGGTCAAATTGACTATTTTCCACGAAGGAATAATAAGGAGACCGAACTGTAGTGTTCATCCCTGTAGAAACTGTGCCAAAATTCTGTCTTGGTTCACTTGTTGGAAATTAACTCTGATATGAGTACGCGCCCTGTCGAAAGTAAACCACTCAAAATCCACTAAAAAAACCACTGGCCCAGTGATTTTTCAGTGGTCTGACCTTCATATCTTCAGATAGAATTTTTTTTGGAGTTGGGGTAACAATAGTACAATAGTTTTAAATGCCAAGTAGTTTTGTAGGGGAGTAAACTTCGACTCTTTAACGAACAAAATTTACAAGCAATTTGACCTGGAAATTCAGGTCGAACACCGATTCCTGATTGTAATTTTTTTTCCTTTTATGGTTCCCGTAACCCAAAATTTTTATAATTAAAAACTTTTGCAATTTCAAAAATTAAAATTTCAAAAATAAAAATATGAAATCTACTTATTTTCACGATTAGGAATATAAAAAAAAAATTCTAAAAACTATTAAAAAAACTATTAGTAATCGCGTACTGCGCATGCGTACTCATATCAGAGTCAATTCCAACAAGTGAACCAAGACAGAATTTTGGCACACGTAAAAATCAGCGAGTGCAGTCTCCTTATTATTTCTTCGTTCTATTTTCCTAGTCACATTAACCAATTTCCCTAGTCAGTTTAACTATACTTGAACCTTACTACTTTAACTAGGATTTCATAGTCGGATCCTCTCTTAACTAGGAAACATAGAGGCTGTTTACACCACCTTACATAAAGTAAGTTACTTAACATAAGGCATACCTAAATCGTGTTACATACATATATTCGAGTCTGCGCAGAATACCAGTGCCCAGGTTTGCCAATATTTGACATATTTATATTCCCAACCTCTAAATTAAAGGTTAGAAAATCGAACCTGTCAATATGAATCTAATATAATGTTGGGAAACCTGGGTCAGAAGTTTCAGATTGGCTAAACTTTTTGAAAATACCTGGAAAGTCTGCTTAAAAACACGAATTTGATTAAATTAAATGAAAATAAAAAAATTGAATTATTCCAATGTATTTTTTCCTTCTGCATCTTAATCTAAAGTGAGAATTGTCAGATTGTCTCCATTTTGGTATCAATAGATTCGTTAAAAAATATCTTACGTATTAGAATTTTTTATTATGTTTTAATTCTTTATAGTATTAAATAAGGTTGAAGTTAAACAAAAGAGGGGCTATATGTCAAAAATCCTTTTCCTTTCGCAAAATCCTCTCACAAATAGAGTAATAATAGAAGAGGAATATTCCTCTACTTACGAGATAATTTTTTTTCCGTTGTTTGTTGTAAAAAATTATTATTAAAAATCTTAGAAACTCCAGAAAATGAAAGAATACTTGATAGAAACTTAAGCAAAGATCTTTGCGTAGTCCAAAAGTCGTACGAGGCTTCGAGCTCGAGTATAAAATAAGAAGAAAAAACCTAGGCAAAGTCACTCGCGTGTTATTTGTATCAAAAACGTGGTCGAAGATGAGCGCTGTATACGAAATAAAAACTACGCAAACGCCATGCTTGTAAACCCATGGCGTTTGCCTAAGTTCTTCCATCTGATCAAGGGTCCGCGCTCGCCTACCTGTTTGGCAGAAACTACGCAAACGACTTTGCCTAACTTATTCCTTCGTATTTGGTATTACAAAAACTCGCATTTCCATTTTTTTCATATAATTTATTTAAACAATGAACTTTTGATTTCCTAATTAAATAGAACATTATCATTTTATACAGTATGTGAAGTTAAATTTAACAATTTTTTAGTTTTTATCAGGGTTCTTAATGCCAACAGTTTTTCTTGATTTTCTCAGTTCGACCAAAATGTCGTTTGCCTAAGTTTTTCCTTAGTACGGCAGTGCAGTATCTCTGCGATTTCATTTTCCTATTTTTGCTGATATTCGTGTTCTTGAGCACTTGTTGGATCTAAACTAAACAAATCAAGCCAATCTGACAATTCTAACTCCAGATTCGGTATTAGCGCGAAAAATTACATAAGAATACACTAGTGTAATGTCTGGGCCATGACACTTTTTTTGGGTGCCTTTCTAATTTATTATACTGCACGCAAATAAAGTGTCTATATTATTTTAAAAATAAAAAAAATACATAGTAATACTTTGAGGAAAAAAAGCGTGTTTAACTTACTGATTTGTTGTGTTAATGTGCAATTTCTGTTTGTTAGACATTGCTCTTAATTGTATTCTAAATTTGAGTTTAATACTATATTGATTTGAAAACTAGTCTTACTCAATCATGGAATTGTATCGAAGCAGGAGTCAACTAATATTAATAAGTGAAACAGAAATTTTAGTGTTTTTTAATGACATTTAGGTGCAACAATCCTTTAATTTGAGGATTTAAGTAACTGAGTTTTTTCTTTTCGCTCCAGTATATCGCAAATATTCCGGAAAGTATTAGTATCGAGCGCGAAGCGCGAGTGCCGTGAAGAGAATGTATTCCTTAAAGGCGTAGAACTTTAAGACAAAAAAAGTTTTACATTTTAAGTGAAAACCCAATTTAGAATAGCGCTAAACAGGCCAAAGATTAAACTGGCTCATGTTGTAGGGAAAGTATTCAATTTCGATAATGAAGAGCATGTATTACATGGTCGAAGCGTGCAGCCCGACGTAAAAATTCATAATGATCGGAGTGCAAAGCACGACGTTCATTTCAAATACGGAGCGCGTAGCGTGACGATTACTAAAACTTCGGAGCGCGAAGCGCGACGACGACCCTCGCGCGCCCCGAGGCGCGCTGAAACTAGCGAGCGAAGCGCGCGATGAGAATGTGACGGAGCGCGAAGCGCGATGTCAGATTTTTTTTCATTAAGATTCTGGTAATTACATGATTTGTCGTTAGAAATACGTTGGATTCATTATTGGTGCTCAAATAGTAGTGAGTTTATAGTGAAAACAAAAAGTAGTGTTAAATTCGGGTGGAAAAGACAGTGAGTTATTAAGAATTCTCTGTAAAATATTTTTCCAAGGATGCAGTTATAACAAGAAAATTTGATAAGATATTGAAATTTATTTTTAATATTCAAGTTCCTAACATCTCAATAAAGAGGTTTAAGCTCGAGTAATTAAAAAAAAAAATTTTAATAGATTTTTTAAGGTGGCCGACTATTGTCTTGCTAAATCTTGTAACCAGACAGCTGTCGGACACCTCATTAAAAAATGTGAATAGTGCTTCACGATATGTCGATATAATATCGATATCGTCTTGAATTTCAAGACGATATCAAGACGATATTTTAAAAAAAAATTCGATACAATATCGATAAAGGACTTCCGAGATTTTCGATATTATCGATATCGACTTTAATGAGAAAGTAGTATTGATCTCAATGATTCAAGATTAAAAAAAATATGGTTTGAAAAACATTTTGATCTTTTAAAGAATTGTTTTATTTAGAATATGACATACGTTTAACGTAAATTAGTAACTTCACGTATTCTTTATGCGTTGGGCATTAGTCAGGTGCTACTCACTGACAACTTTTGCTCAACTAACTGTTTTGCTTTAAGAAGTTACAACACTGTAAAGTACAAAAATTAGACCTAATTTTAAGATTTTTTTAAGAGAGCAGAATAAGTTAAATTAAACCCGGTTTATTTATTATTATTAGGTATCTATTGAAATATAAAAAAATTATTTTACTATGTTGAAAAAGTTAAAATGTCGGTCTAGATGGTCGATTTAAAAAATTCATTTTTTTAAGTATAGAGGTATACAGCCCCGGTAGAAAATCTTTTTGAATTCTTGATCTGGAACCAAAACCCAACATTTTTATGAATTTGCAACTTAAAAGCTAGAGAAGTAATTAGGGGATTTCGAAAAAAACAGTTTTCGTGAAACTTCTATAAAGAAAGTTATTATGTAGCTGCATACCAATTTTTAAGCAAATCGCTCAAAAATTGTGCGAAAAAAGTTACCAGCCAGTTTGAAAAATGTGAGAAAAATGCGTTTAAAGTTTAAGAACATAGACGTTTCTAATGCACTACACTGAGAGAAAATTTTGGTAAAAATTCCTGTGCTGTTCACTACAAAAACGTTATAATTGACAATCTCCGAAATTTTACCGTGCTGTCTTACAATTTTTACTGGATTTCCCACAATTTTTACTAGAAAATCCGGTAAAAATTGTAAGAGAGTATGGTAAAATTTCGGAGACTGTCAATAGACAAGAAAATTTTAATTTAGTCGATATTATCGACTCAAGACGATATTTTTGTCAACAATATCGATACGATATTTGGATAGTCGAAAAATTTCGAGATCAATATCAATATTGCTCAAATATCGTATCGTCTTGATATCGTGAAGCACTAAATGTGAATACGGTTGTAAATTTTAAAACAAAAAATTTTTTTCTTAAGGATTCTTGTAATTAGATGATTTGTCGTTATAAATACGTTGGATTTATTATTGATGCTCAAAAAGTGGCGAATTTATAGTGAAAACAAAAAGTGGTGTTAAATTCGAGTGGAAAAGTCGGTAAAAGTTATTAAGAGCACTCTTTAGAATAGTCCTTAAAATAGCCTTCCACAAATGCAGTTATAGGAAGAAAATTTGAAAAGATATTGAAATTTATTTTTAATATTTAAGTTCCTAAAATCTCAATAAAGAAGTTTAAGCTTGAGTAATTAAAAAAAAAAATTTTTAATAGATTTTTTAAGGTGGCCGACTACTGTCTAGAAGGAAGCCGATATCTGTGTGTTTGCTGGCCGACAACTGTCTTTTTCTTACTTGTAAACAACACAATATTTTAAGTAGTAAAATACATTTTTTTCTTAATGTTTTTGAATAGACAGTTTAATGCAGTCATAGAAAACAATTATGTTTTTTAAAAATTAATGTACAATGCTCAGTACAATTTTTATACCGTTTTTAGCGAAAGGATACGCTTAACTGGCCGACAACTGTCTGGTTTACCCTATATTACCTGAATTATTTTTTTGTTTTTCTATTTAACTTTTTTAAGTCTGTCAAACTAGTATATTTTTCCTGATATTCCAATTTAAGATTTAAATTCCAAAGCAAAAACAGAAAATTTTATAAAATTATTGTTCTACAAATTTTCAGTTTTTTATAAACCTACAAATTTTGAGAAAATTTAAAGAAAAAAGTGAATTGACACATTTTAAAAACTTGTAATATACCCTTGTAATTGTTTAATCATACGCTTTGTTATGAATGGATAATATTCTTTAATATATAAAAAATAAAAATTTTAAGCATTTTTTTAAATGCTTTAAAAATTAGAGAGATAAAAGAATTTATTTTGTTAATTATATTCATTCGAATTTCATACGTATTTGATAGTAGGTTATGTTGCCACTTGTCGACGCGGTAATCGTCGATTAAGTCCGTTAACCGGCCAAAATCGAGCGGTTAAGTTAATCAGCGATTAACTCACTTTAACCAACGTTAAAATGATGGTGGGACGCAATGTATTCATTAAATTAAATTAAGTTAATCGGGGATTAACTACTTAATCGGAGTTGGTAAAGCCGGCCCTAAGCTTTATTAAAATTCAGAATTAAAAAAATTAAAAGTTTAACTATTCAGTTATGTTCTGGACATGCTTCTAAAGATGTGCTGTGAGTTAGCCGACGAGTCAAATTTTTTTGTCCGAGTTATAGAAACTCAAAGTCATGCATCAAAGTTTGTGTATTTATAAAGTTGTGTAAAAATTGTTTTTATCGTTTTTGCTATATGAAGTAATTTTTCTAGATATTCTAGGGTACAATAAAGACAATTAAGGCTAGCAATATTTTTTTTTGTAGGAATTGTTTAACTAATTTGAAAATGACACTGAAATTTCACAAAAATGTAGATTTACAAACAAACTTATTTTTTCAAGAAAATTTTACCTTATATAACTTCCACTACACTTCTTGAGTTTTTTTTAAGAGAAAACGTTTCAAAATTAACTTGAAAAGCATGTATATTTAATGTTATTTTTTGAGATTTTTATGGCACCGCATGTAAAATTGGAATTTAATGATTATTTTTTGTCGTGTTTTATATAAAAAATTAGACAAAAATTTTTCAAAACGAAACACTTTTTTTACTAACTACAAAATAAATTTTTTTTAAAAATAATTGATTTTAAAAAATGCCCAAAATAACCTACCAAATTCTGGTTGTTTAGTTTTTTTGACTTTTTTCTTAAAATATGCAATAAAAAGTTAGCGCATCACGTATACATCATCACAACTAAATTGTCAACAATTATCAGTTATACTTTTAGAAGTAATTTCAAACTTCCGTAAATCTGAGCAAAAGTTTGAAAACTTTAATAAAGTGCATCTTGATTTTCCCGAATTTTTTTCTGATTTCTGATAAAGAATTAAGTAATTACATTTAGTACTCTCTATATAGTCTAGATAATTATAAGAAAATATTTATACCAAGAATCAAACTTAAACAACTTTAAACAAGTTTAAACCTTAAACAACTTCAAACTTTAAACAACAATTAAACGTATTAAAAAATCAGTTATTAAAAGAATAAAATTTCTTTTGAAATACTTTTTAGACATGTTTTTACATAGCCTTCCTCCAAAAAATAATATAAAAAATTCAAAGACTCAGTTGTTGGCGGTTAAGTTTGGATTGTTTAGAAATTTTGTCCCACTTAAATAATATTGTTGCTGTTAAGAATTGAATAACGTGCTGTCTTAGATGTAAATTTTTCCCCTCATTTTAGGTTGAGAAAAAATTATAAAAAAAGTTGGTCAATGGCAATAGTAATTCTTTTTTAAATTTACTTAAAATTTAACTAAAAATAATGAATTTTAATTTAACTTATTTTTGTTTTATTTCTGTCCACATAAAATAAACAAAAGTTTTCAGATCTTAGATGACGCATTCTTCAATTTATTGGGATGACACTGTTCTCAGCAGTCACCTGAATTTTATTGGCGACTTTCAGCACCCAATCGACGTCAAAACATTTTCAACCGAAAATTTGAAGGAAATGTTTATAATAACAACATATAGATTTTTTCTTCATAGATTTTCTAAATAAGAATAAGTGACGCATTCTTGGGAATTTGAAAAAGTATAATTAGTTTTTTATGTAGACGTTCCAGCTCGTCGACTTGATTTGAGTGTTTAGACGAAATGATCGTAAACACGATTTCCGAGTACTGCTTGACATAAGCAGCATAGGGGAGAGTCAGGTTACCCCGCACACTCAAGACTGATCATAAAGCCTGTGAAAAAAATGCTTTCACTTGATTTCATTGTTGACTCTTTTTGCTTTTACATTAAAAATACGATAAATTAGCAAATAAAAATTTATGAAAAATAATTACTTTTTTGATTTTTTTTTTTTTAAAAATGAGCCGCTATTAGTGATGAACATACACTTTAAACCTGAATTAGTGATTTTCTACTAATGAATTAAAGAAAAATTGGTTAATTACATAGTAAAAAATTCCACTAATTTAGTCGAAAACTACTAACTTTTTATAGAAAACTACACGGAAAGAAAATTAATTACAAGTTTTTTAAAAGTATTTTACAATTTAGGAAAAAAGGATAAAAAAGACACAGATTGATAATTTTAAACTTTAAAAAAATCATATTAAATTTTCTACAGACTATATTAAAGTTTAAAATAACTTAGCAATTTTCTAAAGCATAAAATTCCTTGAATAAAAATTTCACTTTTTGGCACTTTCCCCCTAAATTATAAAGCATTTTAATAAAATTTATAATTAATTTTTTTTGTGTGTAATAATAAGTTAGTTTTTTTCTATACTAATAGTTCTAACACGATAAAAATTGGTTACTATATTAAATATTAAAAAAATGCCACTAATATTTAGTAGTTTTCTACTAATTGTAAATATTGGTGAAATCTTTTTACATATATTTCATAGTAACCGATTTTTCTCTAACTCATAAGTAGAAAATCACTAATTCAGATTTAGAGAGTAATCAACATTTTTATGTCTATTACCAGGCAGTTTTTTCTGAACATTATGCCTTAAAAATGTGTAAAGAAATACAATAGTTTTCAGAACTAAAAACATTTTGTATGGATTTTATTCAAGAAAATTTGACAAGGGATGTTTTGAAATATCAAGCGTTTTAGATATCAAATATGAATTTCTTTATGAAATTGAGAAAGTTTAAAAAAAATTAAAGACCAATCGAAAGAGCATTAAATTCCCTTTCAAAATAGTGCATTACATGTTATCAATGATTTAATTTTAATCAGATTTATTTTATTTTAAAAAAAACTTTTTTATGATCGTCTTTTGTAGGTGCAACGGTTTGAAATGGAATGCCCCATAAATCCCTATTTTTATTGAAATTTGAATTTGAATGTTAACTTGCAGGTAAACAAAGGTTATTTTGTCGATTAGAAGCAGCAATACGTCAATTCAGGTGAGCAAAATATCGAGTGAAAAATAATTTTCAAACTCACCTGCGAAGTGCCAAATTTTTCCATATTTAAATGATATTTTTACAGGAAGTTTTTAAAATTATTAAACTTAATTATTCCTGAACTGTAGAAGTATGAAAATGTTAATTTTTAATATTGAGAAATTTTAGTGTTTTTAAGCACTAAAAACTTTTTCCCATATAGATGAATAATTCTAATTTTTCTTTTTAAATTTAAGTTTGATCTTTTTTTCCATAAGTATTAAAGTTAAACGTTGAAAACGTCTGGAATATATTCAAAATATATTTAAAAACTTCTTATAAAAATATAATTAAAATATGTAAAAATTTCCGACTTCTCAAGTGAGTTTCAAATTTAATTTTCACTCAATATTTTAACATTTTTCATCATGCAATAGTTTGTTAATTTAAGTATAAATTAGACTATTTTTAACAATTACCAATAAACAAATTTAGGTATGTTATCGAATTTGTTTCAGTGTTTATTATTAAATATAATCGATTGTCCCAATAACTTTATTTGTTTCTTGAAACTTAAAATTCAAATTACAAGGTAAATACAGGAATTTACATAAAATAATAGTCAAAAACGTATTGCACGGTGAAAAAAAATTAGCAGCCAAAGCTAAGACTTACAAGTAATGTTACCCAAGTGTAAATCTGGGATCGACTTCTGCCTTGGACTATTTTGTAGAGAATCGAAAAATATTTGACACGTATATTTTCTTTTTGGCAGACATGTTGTTTTCGGGGTTGAAAATGAGGATTGAATATTGCGATTTGTTAATATTGTGTAATAAGGTATTGCAAAAAATGAAAATTTCCGAAAAAGGATTAAAGTCATCTGGAAATCAACTACAAATGGAAAAAAAATTACCACTATTTTTTTTATTTTAGAACTATGGTGGTATTTCTTTTTCCATTTGTAGTTGATTCCGGGCAACTTTAATCCTTTTTTGAAAATTTTCATTTTTTGCAATACCTTATTACACAATATTAACAAATCGCAATCTTCAATCCTCATTTTCAACCCCGAAAACAACATGTCTGCCGAAAAGAAAATATACGTGTCAAATATTTTTCGATTCTCTACAAAATAGTCCGAGGCAGAAGTCGATCCTAGATTTACACTTGGGTAACATTACTTGTTAGCTACCTTAGCTAACTTTAATTGCTATTATATGGCTAATTTTGTTTGCTGAAACAGCTGAATATTAGCTACCATAGCTAAAAATTAGGTATCCATATAGTAGCTAAGTCATTTTTCTCAGTGTGTACGCACACTATAAGTTAATCACACAAGGTATCAAATTTTTTTAAAAATGTAGGCCACAACGACTGTAGGTTAAATATAATGGTTTGACACAGTAGATTGATAATGTATTATATAAAATTAAGAAAAATTTTGTTATGTAGATAATTTACTATTACCCTTCTTTAAAAAATTTAAGTTTTTGTCAATGGGAAAAAGGAAAAATTGTTAGTTAAATTCAATACACAAAAAATAAATTTTTTTCGAGATTAAATACTTTTAACTTTTAATTGCTAAAACTTTTGATTTTATACTTTTTGAAATTATTTCATAATAATTTAAGGTCTTAAAGTGAATCACCACCGCTAAAAGAAAGACGTGTTTATTAGTTTTCTAAGTTCTACTAATATACCAAGTTTTTAAAAAATGGGAGATTTACACTTCCGTAGAATAATATAAATTATTGATTTTCTACTAATACACTGAGAAAATAAGTTGACTAAATACAACCAATTTTTGATTAAATTTAGCAGAGAGAGGTTGTTGATATAGCACCTGCAAAGCACTTAATTGATTTTAGCAGACCATATGCTCCGGTATCCTAGAAGTTTGATTGTCATCGCCGGTGTTTTGTTTGTTTTGTCCCGAGGAACCCTAACCTAGAAATAAAGCTGCTTGGCTAGAGGCTTATTTTCTCAGTGTAAATTGGAGAAAAATTGGTAGGTTTAAGTAGAAAACTACTAATTCAAATAGTAAACCATTATACTAATTAAAATAGTTAATTTAGTATAATAAAATTTATTAGATATTTATTTAAATTTGCCAAATTCTTACTATTTCAATAACCTAACCAATTTGTCACTAATTTATTAGTAGAAAACCACTAATTCAGATTTTGCAATCATAAACCGTAAACTTATGGTCATTCAAATAGAATTGGAATTAACGCATAAAATACTAATAATTAAAATTAACTTTAGTAAAGTTAAAAAGTTAGCCGCTAGTTAAATTATCATTTTGATTATTATTAATCAATCAACTTTTAAAGCCAATTTAATTTTTATTATTTAATCAGTTTATCTTTTAACGATTTTTACTTCGCAGATTTCATTGTTATAATCAAGTAATAAAATTGAAAAAAAATTTTTCCATATATTCATGCAATTGGCTGGGACAATCAAACAATATGGTTGATATCTCAGCAATTAAACTATTTGGTTGGGTAAACTAAATTATTTTGTTTAGTGATTTTGTTGGAGTGAAAAACTGTTTTCTTGACTCAATAAAATTTAATTTGTTGAAACAAAGTAAACTTGGTTGATTCAAATAATTTTTTCATAAACTCAAAGTTAGTATTCTTCCAAGTTTATTTATTTATTGCACAGCAAAAACCGGTGTCTTATTTTAAGACATTTATGTGGTCATTTTTAAGACATTTTTCAGTTTCTTATAGCAAGATGTCTTATCCCTTAAAACACGATAAGTGTCTTTAATTAAATTTAGTATATTAAAATAAGTCATTTTTGTCGTTCTCGTTTAATGTCTTAGAATTCAAAGCCGAAAAAATGTCTTATTTGTTTTTAGGAACAAATAAAACCGAACTAATTTCATAAGTAACACAATGATGGCAGTACTTTCTTTCAAATAATAAACGATATGACAAAAAATTTCAAGACTCTAAATTGTTAAAAGTGAATAAATGCGCATGCGCAGAATATGTATGGTATAAATTTTAGGTACAGTACGCAAAAGTAGTATTTGAAGTGATACGCACATGCGCAGTCGCAGCCAATCATAGAAAAGGTCACTTTACGTACTTAAAATACACAGTAAAAAATTTTGTGTTAAATTTAACATTTTTCACATGTCCCAAACAGTCCACTCAAAACTTTGTGTTAATTCAACATAAAAAAATATGTTGAATTTTGTACACAAATTTTAACCTCTTATTTTACGCATTATAATAATTTAAAGCGTGTATATTTTATGCAATTACTATTGTATTTTATCTTTTGCAAGTTAAAATGAATTTTGAATAAAGAATTTATGCTTTTGCAACAACAAAATAAACATAAATTACAGAGTTACTACTAAAAAATTTGAGGTTATGTTCAAGAATCAAATGACATTTGAAGAATGTGTAAAATCAACACACGAAAAATGTTAAATTTTAACACAAAAAATTTAACAAAAGGACTGTTTTCTACACAAATACACAAAATTTTTAACTGTGTAGTCGCGAAAATATAAGTTTTAATACTTAAGTTATATAAAAGATATTACGGTCAATTTTTTTTAAATTGTTCGTAAAAAGACACACTTTTTACTAAACTAAGTATAAAACAATATTAAATTACAGTTTTGTTGATGTTAAAACAAAAAGTTTTGCTTCTGTTTTTTGGGAAATCTCTAATTTCTATTTTGTTCATATTTTTCGTAGTAATATAGCTTACTTACCTTATAAGGATGTTCAACCCATTAACATATCCTTAAACTAAAAAATAGCGTTTCACATAAAATAAAAAATAAAAAATACTATTAAAATCGATTTTTCTCAATTTTGAAAGATTCACTTTGACATTTTTTTTTTTTTAAAGTTAGGTTAATACAAAATTTTTTATGAAATAATCATTATTTAACATTTTGTGTTTTTTCCCGTGTGGAAAAGCCAAGTGGGGCCAAACTGGCG
Organism: Ganaspis brasiliensis; assembly: GCA_037103525.1. Taxonomy (NCBI): domain Eukaryota; kingdom Metazoa; phylum Arthropoda; class Insecta; order Hymenoptera; family Figitidae; genus Ganaspis; species Ganaspis brasiliensis. The sequence continues at coordinate 542,058 of JAZKLR010000397.1, read as the reverse complement.
CTGGCGCCCACTTAGAAACTGGGAAATACTGGGAACTTTTCTACACGGGTTCTTTAAAGCTTGTCAACAATTGTATTTTTCATTTAATTTCGATAAATAATAGCTCATTTTAATCTTTGAAATATTTTCTACAAAACTATTTGTTAGATTTTTTAAACATTTTTTCTGTTTAAAATTTTATTAAAATCGATTTTTCTCAATTTTGAAAGATTCACTTTGACATTTTTTTTTTTTTAAAGTTAGGTTAATACAAAATTTTTTATGAAATAATCATTATTTAACATTTTGTGTTTTTTCCCGTGTGGAAAAGCCAAGTGGGGCCAAACTGGCGCTGGCGCCTACTTAGAAACTGGGAAATACTGGGAACTTTTCTACACGGGTTCTTTAAAGCTTGTCAACAATTGTATTTTTCATTTAATTTCGATAAATAATAGCTCATTTTAATCTTTGAAATATTTTCTACAAAACTGTTTGTTAGATTTTTTAAACATTTTTTCTGTTTAAAATTTTATTAAAATCGATTTTTCTCAATTTTGAAAGATTCACTTTGACATTTTTTTTTTTTTAAAGTTAGGTTAATACAAAATTTTTTATGAAATAATCATTATTTAACATTTTGTGTTTTTTCCCGTGTGGAAAAGCCAAGTGGGGCCAAACTGGCGCTGGCGCCCACTTAGAAACTGGGAAATACTGGGAACTTTTCTACACGGGTTCTTTAAAGCTTGTCAACAATTGTATTTTTCATTTAATTTCGATAAATAATAGCTCATTTTAATCTTTGAAATATTTTCTACAAAACTGTTTGTTAGATTTTTTAAACATTTTTTCTGTTTAAGAAATATATAATAGATAATTTTTATTTGTTAAATAATTTTTTAACAAAATATCTTTAATAAAACCAAACAAACAGATTTGTAGAGAATGTTTAAATGATTAAAATAAACTATGATTTGTCAAAATTAAATGAAAATAACAATTGTTCATAAACTTTAAAGAAAAAACACAAAATGTTGAATAATTATTGTTTCATAACAAATTTTGTATAAAACTAATTTTTTTGGAAAAATGCACAACTGTATCCTTTAAAATTGGGTGAATTCAATATTAATAATATTTTTATTTTATGTGAAAAATCATTTTCTAGTTTGAAGTTATTTCAATGGGTTAAACATCCTTAAGATACTCTGTGAGTTTCAAAATGGGATGGGCATAACTTTCCAAGAAATAAATAAAAAATAATGACAAATAATGCAAAATTGTTGCTAAATCTATGAAAATAAATAACAAATGAGCATCTATTGCCCAATCTCGAAAAGAACAACGTTCAAATCACACAAATTTAACGTAACGTGCTCTCTAAATGTAAATTAGTGATTTTCTACTAATGATATGAATTAGCAAGAAATCGGTTATTATTAAATAGTGAAAATTTTAACTATTGGTTAGTAGAAAACTACTAATTAATAGTAGACATCTACTATTTTTTGAGTGAAATATTTACTATTTGAAAAAGTAAACTTTCACTATTGCAATTAATAGATATTTCACTTTAAAATTAGTAGTTATCTACTATTGATTAGTAGTCTTCTACTAAACAATAGTGCATTTTTTTCACTATTTAATAGTAACCGTTTTCTCGCTAATTAATCAGTATAAAATCATTAATTCAGATTTAGAGAGTGTCATACATTTTTATTTATTTCTTGAAATGTTACGCTCATCGCATTTTAAAACTCTCAGAGTATCTTGAGTTAAGTAAACTATATCACTACAAAAAATATAAACAAAATAGAAATTGGAGATTTTCCAAATAACAGAAAACAAAACTTTTTCTTTTAATATCAACAAAACTGTAAATTAATATTGTTTTAATCTTATAGTTTAAATAAAGCGCGTTTTTCTACGAACATTTTAAAAAAATTTACCTTAATATCTTTTATCGATCAAAAGTTATGTGGTTCCAACGAAAAAAGTTCAACAATTTTAATGTCAAATATCTCCTACGTTTACTACTATTTTTTAAAAGAAGCTAACTTTAAAATTTTTTAATTGCTCATTTATCTTAAATTTGGTGAAGAAAAGTTCCTGAGACCTTTGAATACGAGTCTAAAATCAGATTTCTAAAATTCAAAATATCGGATCCAATATGACGTAAAATCTTCAAAAATTTCTTATGAATTGAAAGAAATTTGCTTCAATTTTGCTACTCAGAAGTTTTCGGATCACGAAATACGAATTTGAAGTCTCATTCTCTCTCTCTCTCTTACTTTCTCACTCGCTCTCACTTACTCTTTTTTCCTCAAGCGTATTTTCTTGTAGTACGTTTTGAAGGTATCTTTCATGTATTAGTATAAAAAGAACTATCCAATATAAACTTTAAAATATATAGGTAAAATGTGTGAATATTATAACTAATCACGAGGAAAAAGTAGCAAACATTTTTTAAAGTAATTTTATACTAAATTTGGTGGTGAGTAATTTTATACTGCAAGAATAATGTGGTAGTCAAATAGATGAAAGTTTGTTCACCTATATTTTTTTTAATTTCATTTGGAATTATGTTTTTAATTACCCCAAAATTTCAAAATTTCCGGCTAATGAAAAACAGCTTATTATTATTATTTAAATTTGCAAAAACAAAAAACCAAATTTAATTTCTATTACAGCATTAGTAACAAATAATAAAAACAATTTTTTGGATGTTTCTTTTCAAAATGTTTTCAAATACGAGACAAAATACTATAAAGCATTGTTAGTTTTCATGATAAATTTTTATTGAACAGGAATTATCCTCGTATATCCTGCTGCCAATTGACAATCGAAAAAATGGCAAATATTCAGAACTTATTGTAGATAACCTGAGGTTAAAATATTGATATCGTACTTATACTTAAAAGTTTGTAAATTAAGCTTAAATCTCTTTTGTTTTTAATTACCTCTTGTTTTTCATTACCCCACCTGTCCCTACTTGGTAATGCTTCGTACATTTATTTTTTAGCTCAAAATCTCTTGTATAAAAATCTCGCTTATTATAGCACTTTTTTTCTTAAATTATAAAACATTTAAAAAAAAATGTATAACTAAATTGAAATTCCTAACAAAGTACATAACAGGGATCAAGTTCTCTGCACGATTCGGTTATCTCCAATCCTCCTACCGATTTGCTTGACTCTACTTCTTCTTCTACTTCTTCTTCATCTTCTTCTTCTTAGGTGGTGGATTTGCTTAACTAAAAATCGGTCTTCGTCTCAAGCTAACAGTCCGTAGTGTTTGGTTGTTCATTCAAGCTGCGACACCGACACGGGTCTGTTTCACAGTTTAGAGTTCAAAGTTTATGTAAAAAGACTGTTATGGTTATATAAATTATATAATAAAATATAAAATAAAATAAAATTCATATGAGAAAAATAATTACAAAAATGAAAGAAATTTAATTTTCTATTAATTTAATTTAAATTTAGTTTTTAATGAAAGTCCCTTCACAAAGACTATAAACAACCCAGTGGGCAAAAAAAAACAAAAGACGTCCTTAAGACGTCTTTTGGACATAAAAGCCGACATAGGGACGTCTTTTGGACATGTGTGCCCACTGGGAAGTGTACAGTTTGATTTCACAACATATTTTACAGATAAAATAAATAAAAGTGAAAAGTGATTTAAGGATATTGGAAGGTATGTCATGTCTGAAAATTTTAATTTTTAAATTTGAGAAATTTTTTTCGTTTTACCGATTGAGAATATTTCTTTTTTAATGTGGTATCAACTCTGAATTTCAAACGAATTCTTCTACTTTTAAGAGATATATTTTTTATTTTAGAGGAATACTCTTATACCCAGTGAAATTTGTGTCAAAGAAAAAATATTTTCTCAGAGCCTACTTAATTTTTGTTTGTTTCAAATAAGAAAGTTATTTGACATAAATAAAAATTTATTTGATACAAATAAAAAAGTTAGTGGATCTAAGTCAATCTATTTTTTCTCTGCGAGTGTAATATATCTAGTTTCAAATATTATCATCAGTAATTTTTCTTTTCTCTAAATCTGAATCAGTTGTGTTATTTTTGTTTTCTTATTTTATCACCCTTCAAACGATTTTTTAAAAAATTTTCTACAAACATGTTTAATTTTTTAAGGAAGATGTTACCATTTGTTTACAAAAACAGATATTTTTTTGATTGTTGATAACTTAAGGAGGTTCTCTCCATTTAAATAACCTCAAACTAGAAAGTCGTTTTTTATCCCAAATAAAAATATTATTCAAATTAATTTCACCAAATTTTGAAAGATCCAGTTGTTTAATAATAATATTCTGTTCAAAACATACGTAAAGAACAAATTTTATTTTTTTAATAACTTTTAAACAAACTATTAATTATGAAAACCCAACAAATAAAATTGTAGAGAATGTTTCAACTAGAAAACTGAGCTAATATTTGTCAGAATTGGATAAAAATTTGCAGTTGTTCATTAAATTTAAAGAAAAAAAGTAAAATGTTAAATAGTTATGATTTGAGAAAAGAGGAGTAAAAATTATTTGACAACATATTTGAGCTTAATCTAATTTTTTCTGGTAACTTGAAACTGGATATTTCAAAATGTGATAAAATTAATTGTAATAATAGTTTTATTTGACGGGAACAGTCAGTTTTTAATTTGAGGTTATCAATGGACAAAATCTCATTAAGCAAAATTATCTTCTGAAAAAATTATTCCGAGAAAAAATGTTCGATCCTTATTATGCGTACACTGAGAAAAAGGAAGCACATCTTTTTTAAAAATTATTGTAGAACAATTTTTAAAAAATGAATAAAAGATGATTAAATAAGCTTCCAAATGACATTTTAAAATTAAAATGTGATGATCTTTTCATAAATTTTATCAATTTAAAATTTACCAAAACAAAGAGAATTTTTATTTTTTATTTTAACCAATTTAAGAATGAAAACATGCTAAAGGTTGAGCAAAACTTACTCAGAGGCAGAGTAATTATCATTTTAACACAGAACTTACTTTGAAAGTTGTTATTTTGTTCAACACCTGAAATTAAAGTTTTTAACATTAATGAATTGAATGAATAAATTGAAAAATAAATAAATACTTTAATTAATTGATTAAAATAAAGTATTTAAAAATTAGAACTTAAAGATCCTTTAATTTTAGCAGCTGTACAAAATAACATTTACTCATGTTAGAACAATATAACAAATTGTTGGTAAGTTTTGTATCAAAATGATAGGTACTGTATAGTACTTTAAATTTAGCTCTCTAAAACCTAATTAATGATTTTCTACTAACGAATTAGCGAAAAATCGGTTACTATTAAATAGTAGAAAACTTATTAATTTTATAATAGAAAACTATTAAATTGAAAGTGAAATATCTACAAATTACATAGTAAAATCCACTATTTAAATAGTATTTAAATATTTATTTAATTTAATTTATACTCTCTTAATCTGAATTAGTGGTTTTTCACTAATGAATTAAAGAAAAATCAGTCACTATTAAATAGTGAATATTTTATTAATGTTTAGTAAAAAACTACTAATTATTAGTAAAAAAAAACTACTAAATTGAAAATGAAATATCTATTAATTGAAATAGTGAATTTCACTGTTTTAATTAGTAGAAATTTCACTATGAAATTATTAGAAAACTACTAATAATTAGTAGTTACTACTAAACATTAGTGAAATATTCACTATTTAATAGTGACAGATTTTTCTCTAATTCATTAGTGAAAACCACTAATCCAGATTAGGAGAGTATTTGTTTCAAAACCCCCGAAGCATTTTTTATTTTTCTTATTAATTTTTTTTTTATTAGCCACTTATAAAGAATAGATAGCTATTATATTTTTCAGGAATTTATTGGAATCCTTTAGATAGTGAACGACAGTATAAAAGCTTTGTAGGTTTCAACATATATATTTTTTTTAATTTTCGAGACAAAACTTTGAAAATGACAACATTTCACTGTTTAACATTAACTATTTTTTATAACGATCCAAAAATATTGTATAAAATAAAAGGTTGCTAAGAAATAGTTAAAAAATATTTTTTATTGTTTTGATGCAAGTTTTTTGCACGATTTTGGACACATAAATTATTTATGGATTTATTGTAATTGTACAAAAATTCATGTACTTCAAAATTTGTTTTAACCAAATCATGTTTTTTCTGATCATGGTTTTTTCAATTTTTTCTGTTTGTTAATTTTTTATAAAACAAAACTAGAGACTTGTGGCTTTTTTACATTTTGCAACTTTCTATAACTATAAATCTAAGTATCAAATATAAAGTTTACTTATTTTGATTGTTGAATCGCGTTTTACGCATTTAGACGCAATATATTAATCAAATTACGTCCTTTTTAGAAAAGTCATACAACCAAATATTTCCTATAAAACATCACGTACGAAATTAAATTTTTTAAATGAGTGAGTTATTTTTTTTTCTCGTTAATTTTTGAGAAATTTTTTGGTCGTTGTCTTTTTTCTGAAGATGGCACAGTACTATGCTACTATGGGGCCATACTTAAATTACGTAACGCTCTTGGGGGGGGGGGGGGCGGGGTTCTGAAAAGTTGTTACACCTGTGTAAACTGTCAAATGTTTACATTATAAAAACTGTTACAGGGGGGTGGGGGGGGGGGTCTAAAAATTCCTGAAAAAAGCATTACGTAATTTAAGTATGGCCCCTATTATTGCATCAAAATGCGTAAAACTGTATATTTTAAAAACAGTAAATTTTAATAAAATGTCTCTTAATAGGCCGAAAAGAAATTATGCAGAATTTTATTATTATTCTTAAAATGAAATTTATGACAATTAGAACAATTTATTGTTGTTTTTTGGGTCTCTTTACAAATAATATGAATTAAAAAAATATATATACATAAACAAATGATTGGATGTAAGTTATCCTATTTAACATTTCTGAAGGGAACCCGGGCTTTTTGATTACAAATTATTAATTGTCCATTAACTAATCTGAAATTAATGTTTTTCTATGAATTTAAAAAATTACACTCTAGAGTAATATTTGAATATGTTGCCAGATATCTAAGTAATGTAAATAGAAAAATAAATTTTGACGGAATGATTGGGACCAGGAACAGGGATCTGTCTTTCATAGGGACGGGAAAGAAACTTGACACCACTTGACACTGCACAGTCGTCGTTACGCTGCATGTTATTTAGACTAGAATTCAGTTTAAAGAAAATATTACTTTATCCTGTTTATATATGATTATCAGCAGATTATAAAAGTTTCTTCTTTCAGTTTCTAATTTGAACATTACGCTGAGAAAAAAATACTATTGAATTAACAGAGTCGATGCTGTAAAAATCCGTACTTTCAACGGTCTAAATTTGAATTAGTTAAAAATAACTAATTATAAGTAAAATCGTGGCTGAGTTTTTGTTTCTCCAATTAGTTAAAAATAACTAATTATTAGTAAAATATGACTAATTATTAGTAAAAACATAACTAAAACCAAATTGGGTTTAAGTAATCTGAAATTGGCTTTAAATAATCGCGCTGCAGCTTATTGTAATTCATAAAAGTTTTCAGTGTTCAGATTTAGAGAGAATATAACAGTTTATTTCAAGATTCAACATATTTTAATATTAAGGGCATGTGATGGAGAATGACGTCACTGGTATAGGCAAAATTTGTCCGTAAACTTTCTCTTAAAATACTAATTATTTTGACACCGAACTTTGTTGAATTACCTAAACTATCATTAAAAATGTCTCTCTTACCCAAGTTTGTTTAAATTTTGCATAGCTAATTTTCAGAACATTAAAAAAATTAATTTTAACGCAAAATTTAAATAAACTTGGGCCAGAGAGAACTTTCTAATGATATTTTAATTAAGTAATTCTACAAAGTTTAGTGTCAAAATATTTCTGCCGTCCTTTTTAAAAAAGGCACTATCTACATTTTAACTCAAACCGAGATATTGAAGCAAACGCGTTTGCATCTGGATCTCTCAATAAAATATAAATTTTGTAAATAAACTGATGGTTCTTGACTAAATCGGACACGCTCTTTTCATTGGTGCAAAAAAAAATTGAAAATTTTTATTAATTATATGCGAAACTGTAGATAGTACACATTTTTTATCTTAAAATTGAGAAGAATACATGAAAAGTGCACTATGTGGTAGATAGTACGGCCGAAATCGAGTTCTCGACCTGTCTTCCGGATTTAAAACGTCACTATCCCCGAGTCGAAATTTAAGACCTGATAAGACCTGGAGTGATGAAGAACTTAAAAGGAGTAAGAAGGACTAAATAGGTTTTGAAGAATTATTTTTCCATTGTGATTTAGACCTATTTAATTCTAATAAGACCTGATTATGGCCCATTCCAGAGGTTAAAAGGATTAATCAGGACTTAAACAAATCCTAGTAAAACCTTACAAGGCCTTCTAATGAAGGACTTGTTAGGTTTAGTCTAGGTTTTCATTTATCTGAAATTATGACGTAATAGATCACATGTTCTTACCCAATGGGAAATTGGTTATTAGTTTTTTATTAATAATTATTATAATTGATTTGAGTAAATAAAAAAAATACATTTTATTAATCTAATTATTTTTTTTTTATTAATAGAACTTTGTTCAGAACAACTTTGTTTTTTAATTTTATTTTTCCATTTTTTGTAATTAAATTAGCTAATTGTTTAAAACATGTTTATATACACAGTAGATAGACCTAAACAATTAAAACTATCCTAAATAACGAAAAATCGCACACCAGCCGGGATCGAACGCGGGACCCTTCGGACGCAAGTCAGACGCTCTAACCCCCCGTACTCGCTCGCTTATTTAGAGATTAACAAAGCCTATTATTTGAATATCATTCCAGTCAGGGGCGAACTATTTACTTTTTTTAGAAATACCTTTTGAACCGTAATAAAATTTGTCTAAATAATTTTAAAAAATCAATTTTTGGCTCTATTTATAAAAATTAGACATTGAATTGAAATATCATTGATGTTATCATAAAAAATTCAAAATTCTATCACTGATAGCTAACTTAATTTTTCGTTTATTTATAGTTAAAGGTCTTTCTTAAGTTTTCAAGAATTTTTGTATTTTTATTTGTAATACTGAAAAAAACTATGTAAACAAAATTCTTATGAAAAAATTTGCATCCTTAAATATACAAATAAAGATTCAAGATTATATTTCTGTTAATATTGATATCATTTTTAATTTTTGTAGAATTTTAATTTAATTTCATAATACTGCTCAAATGCCTTTTTTTAAACTAAAAAAAATCTTTATAATATATTTCCTTTAAATTAAAAGCTACTTAACTAAATAAAACCCGAAAAATTAAACCAAATGTTTATAAAATCAATATACATATACAGATTTTAGATTCATTTTAAATAATGCAGCATAATAATTGAAAAATTATTAAAACAATGGAAAAAATTGGAGAAAATAATTGAAATTTAATAAAAATAATTGAAAATTGTGGGAATTAATTGAAAAATGATAAAAATAATGAAAAATTGGAGAAAAAAATTAAAAAATGATAGATATAATTGATAATTCATGAAATTAATTAAAAAATAAAAAATAAAATTTTAAATTGAAGAAAAAAATTTAAAAATGACAAAAACAATTAAGAATTGATGACATAATTAAAAAAATTATTAAAAAAATTAAAAGGGAAGGCAAATAATTGTAAAATCATTTTAAAATATAAAAATTAAAGAAACTAATTGAAATTCGAAGTAAATTATAGGAAGTTTATGACATTAATTGAAAAATAATATGAAATTGGTGAAATTAATTTAAAAATGATAAAAGCGATTAAAAATTGAAGAAAATAATTATGGAATTTAAAAATGGAGCAATTCATTAAAAAATTTTTAAAATAATTGAGAATTGGAGAAAACAATTGAAAAATGATAAAAATAATTAACAAATAATGAAATTTAAAAAAAATGTAAATAATGGAATATTAAAAAATTGTGGCAAATATTTGAAAAATGATAAAAATAATTAAAAATCTATGAAAAGAAAGAAAAGATAATGAAAACATTAAAAATTGCAGTATTTAATTGAAAAATTATGTTAAAAATTGAAAATTGAAGTAAATAATTGATATTTGTCATAAATAATTGAAAGTTTAAAAAATTAATTAAAAAATAGTGAAAACAATTTAAAGTTGGACATTTAAATTAAGACATTTTTCGTGTCTTAGACACCAAAAGTATCTTAATTTAAGACATTTTTGTCCAATTTAAGACACCATGTTTTTGCAGTGTTTGTTGAAGAATGATCAAAATAATTGAAAATTAGAGAAAAAATTAAATAATAAAAAAAATTATCAACAATTGATGATTTTAATGAGAAAATTACAAACAAAATTAAAAAGGAAGGAAAATAATTGAGATTTGATATAAATAATTGTAAGTTTATGACATTAATTGAAAAATAATAAAAATAATTTGAAATTGGAAAAATTAATAATGAACAATTTATGGAAATATTTTTAAAATAATTTAAAAATGAGGCTATTAATTGAAATATGATAAAAATAGTTGAAAAATCAGGCAATAATTAAAATCTGACAAAAGTAGTTGAAAAATACTATTAATTACTAAGTTTTGATTACGTTTATCAAATAAAAGGAAAAATACAATTGTAATTTAAAAAAATTATTTTTCAATTTATGAAAATAATTGATAAGTGAAAAAAGAAACTGAAAATAAATGAGAATAATGTTAATAAATAAAATAAGGATTCTAATTCATTATTGAGGAAAATATTGTAAGTAATAGGAAAAACAATAATTTAAGATGAATATAATTATAATTTATGGAAAGTGAGTTTTAAAATTGGGGAAAAAATTGAAAAATAATAAAAGTAATTATTAAAAATTAAGAAAATATCTTGCTTAATAGATTCTTAATCTTTTCAGTTTTGTAATATATTAAAAAATTTAGATCTTACTTCACAAAGTTTTTTTTATGTTTTATAGAAAAAGGAGTCATTTTTAAGAGTTCAAAATACAAAAATTTTAATACTTTAATTTAAAGTGTAGAATAAAAAAACTTCAATAATAATTTTTAACACGATATATAATAGAGAGGGGAGGGGCGTCCTAAAAATGTGACGCAATTTTAAAGAGGGGTTGAAGAATATGTGATAAGTTGCGACAAGGGGGAGGGTTTCGACTCCCCCCCCCACGGGGGTCGAAAAAAGGAAAAAAAGCTGTGACTTAGTTTATGAATGAATATGGATATTTTTCATATAAATATATTCATTGTTTTAAAAATTTGAACTTAAATAACGGGTAACAACGCGTAACGTTAGATTGGTATATATCTTCTTCGAAATATTAAATAATTTATTCTCTAAACATGAATTAGTGAAATATCGGTTAGTAGTTTAAAATAATGAAAATCTATACTCAATTTTAGTAAACATTTGACTAAGTACTCCTTATATTTTATTGAAGTTTCATTAAGAGATTACAAAAAATTAGTTAAATATTTGATTAATTTAATTTAATGACCGATTATTAATGATTGATTTTCCGGTTCAAGTATTTAAATATCTCTAAAAATATTGCCAATTTATCAAGAAATACGTCTATTTAGTGCCAAAGTGGGCTTTTGTCATGCAAACGTACACATTTATATATTTAAAAAAAATTATTTATTTAAAATTAGAAAACCTTGGATTAAAAACTTTTATGACTGATGTAGACAATTTTTTGAAAGGGTTCAGGACAGAGTTAGGTTTAAATCGAACTAACCAGGTCATATAAGGATTTAAAATCATTACATAGGATTCCAGCAGTACTTAAAAGGAGTAAAGGATTCATAAGAACTTATCAGGATTGAGAGGAAGCATTTGCCAGCATGTATTAGGATGAAGCAGGTCTTCTTAGTTCTTAATCGAACTAGACATGACTCTTTAGGATAAATCAGGACTAGTCAGTAGTCTTCAGGATTAATAAGGTCTAGATACTTGACTCGGGTCTACACTGCTTTCTCGAGCCTTTCGCGCGACTCGATTCAAAACATACTATCACTTATTTGATGATTTCTCATCAACAAAATAAGCTACAGCAAAATTTAAAAAACTGTTGTACAGCTTATTAAACTTCACGTAAAATGACTTATGTTTGAAGTTATATCGTTTACTTGGTCCCTAGTTGTGATGTGAGAAAGACAAAAAAAATAATCAAATTTTCTCATTTTCAACTATTTAGTTTAACTACTGAAAAAATAAAACAAAATGTTCATAAAAAATTGTCCAAAACATAATAATATGCATTAGAATTTCAGCTTTAAGATAGGCTGTAGAAAATAAAAAAAGGCTAATTCGTCAATGAGTTATAATTGGAAATGTAAAATGTTTTATGGCAGATCCATTCTGCCGCGACTCGATTCTTGCTTAGCACGGGATTTTTAAACATCCTAAAATTTAAAATTATTCTTATTTATTGATTTAATTTAGTAATAATAATAATAATAATAATAATAATAATAATAATGACGAAAAAGGCCACATACTCATGAACACATTATTTTCACATTATTTTTTGACATAATTCTAAATTTTTGTTATATTTTTATTTTTTAATCAGTAGTCTTATAGTTTTCTTTTTTATGTTAATAAAAATTTATTCAAAATTTATTTTACCTTTACTTTGTAGACAATTCGAATAAGCATCAATTGAGCAATTTTTAACTTCCTTATTATCTAGTAGAAACAAGTTCGTGCACTGAGAAAATAAGTTGACTAAATACAACCAATTTATGATTAAATTTAGCAGAGAGAGGTTGTTGATATAGCACCTGCAAAGCACTTAATTGATTTTAGCAGAGCATATGCTCCGGTATCCTAGAAGTTTGATTGTCATCGCCGGTGTTTTGTTTGTTTTGTCCCGAGGAACCCTAACCTAGAAATAAAGCTGCTTGGCTAGAGGCTTATTTTCTCAGTGTGACCTTTAAAAAATTAAAACTTTTTAAAAAATTAATTTCTTTTGTTGACGCATGCGCTGAGGTACAAACACAAGTGCGTATATACTCCAACTATTTCTGCGGTCATTGGTTAAAAAATATGCGCGTTAATTTAAAATGTTTTTTAAAATAAAATATTTTTGAATAAATGTTTTATGCTTAAAATAACTTTATTTTAAAACAAAGAAATTTTGAAAAATATATTTTATAAAAAATATATCGTAAATACATTTTAAAACTAAATAAAGAATTAATAAATCAATGAAGTATAATATTATTCTATTTTTATTACTTAAAAATAAAAAATGCGACTTTGTAAATAAAGATTGTAAAATTATTTTTAATATAAAATTTTTAATTACTATAATGTTATATAGAATAATAATAATAAACATAATAATGTATAACAATAAAGTAAATACAATGAATTTATTATTTTTATTTAATTTTTAGTAATTTATTTGTTCATTTCAAGTTTTGAATTATTTTAAATTTTAAATGTATTTTGATTAATTATTTATTAATTGTATTGATTTATTTTCATATTATTCTTATTATTATAAAATATTATTTAATAACTATAATTTAAACCTTATGTTAAATTATATTTTAGTTACTTATTTTTTTTTTATAAAACTGTTTTGTTAATTTATTTTTATTACTATTATAAATAATTATTCCTTAACTATAATTCTAAGTTTCTGAAAAGAATTAATTTAAGAAATATTTATTTAAATGTATTTAAATTAAACTCATTTATCAGCACAATTAAATAAAAAATTAATTTATTTTATACATTTAAAATTGTAGATAGTACACTTTTGCATTAAAAGTGACGTGAAAATACTGATGAAAAGCGTTACTATGTACATAGTGCAGGACTTCTTCGACTTTTAAGGACACTTTCCAGACTGCCCTATGTACATAGTGCCTTTGAATCAGGATTTGGGGGGTCAACTGACCCTAGAATCCTGAAAATCTTGTAGATAGTACGGCTTCTTTTGTAGATAGTGACCTTTTAAAAAGTATTTCTCTAAAATCTCTGTAAATAGGCTAATTAACGCCTAATTATCTTCCCATCTAATTAAAAATGTTAATTACTAATAAGGCATCTAAATTTGTTTTCTCATTACGAATCCAACGGTATAAATATCTTATTTTTCATAAAAAATGGAGATAGTGCCTTTTTTAAAAAGGACGGCAGATTTATTATTTTAAGAGAAAGTTTACGGACAAATTTTGCCTATCCTATAGTGAAGTTATTATCCATCACATGAACTACATGAAATGTCATCTGTCAAGTTATGAATGCGTATATTTAAAGTGTTTTAAACAATAAAACATTTTCTTCACATGCCAAAAATATTTTTAGATTAAAGATAAGAAAATTCTTTACTCTCTAAATCTGAATTAGTAGTTTTCTACTATAAATTAGTAGTTTTCTACTAAGAATTAGTCAAATTCATGGCTCATTTTTCTCTAATTCATATAGTAGAAAACTACTAATTCTTAGTAGAAAGCTACTAATTCTTAGTAGAAAACTACTAATTCTTAGTTGAAAACTACTAATTGAAATAGTGAAACTTTACTTTTAAAAAAAGTAGATTTTTTTACTAATTTAATTAGTAGTTTTCTACTAAGAATTAGTAAAATTCTTACTTTTTTAATAGTAGCTCACTTTTCGCTAATTCATTAGTAGAAAAACACTAATTCAGATTTAGAGAGTAAAATCTCTATCTTGAATCTTGAAAAAAATTATTTAAAGAATGTTTTTAACATTGATTTTTTAAAATCCAGAGTAATGTGTTAAACAGAACTGTTTAAGAATGTTAGATTATATAAATTATACAGTCCTTGAACTAAATTTTTTAATTTAATTTCACACTGGAGATTTTTGTGAAAAAAATAAAAACATATTAGGCTTCTTTATCGAACAAGCTATATGGAATGAGTTTATTTCGACTTTCTCAGTCCATTTGTAATAAAACTAAATATAAAACAAAGATTCAAAACCATTTGTTGAATGATTCAATTTAGCTAATTTTGCAAATTAAAGATTTGTAACATTGAAAAATAAAATTCACTTTTTTCAAAAAGGGCTTATCCACATTGGTCCAGTTGGCGGACAAAAGTCTAATTTTACAGTAGTCCTTAAAAAAAATTCTTTTATACATCAATTCTTGAATACATAAAGTATATTTTCTGAAAGTATATAAATTACTTTTAAACACTTTCCCACATAAGTTATCAAGTTTAAAAATAAAAAGTAAAGTATCGCTTATGTCCTATATATAAGAAATCAGTTGTAGATATACTGGTACACGGAAAAAAATTTAATTGTAATGATTACAATAGTTGAATAGTACTGCTCGGATATGTGACCACTTTTTGTAATGATTAAAAAGCTTTTTTTGTTATCATTCCACAAGTTAAATGTACTTATTACGAATTTATTTGAAATGAATACAAAACAAATGTTAGTGATTACTATTGTCTACGTTAAAAGGAAGTCAAAAAGTTCTATTTCATATTTACTGCATACAACCGTAGTCAGTACAGTAGCACTATAGTAAAATAAGATGACCTAAAGCGGCCTTCTTATTTTACTATAGTACTTTGTACTGGCTAAGGTAGCGATATAGTTTTGATTCTCAAAGACTGTTGTAAACGGAAAAAGCACATTTTTATCTAATAAAAATAATAAAAATTTTTTTATTTAGTTCGACTACTATACACAAATTAATTCACTCTTTACAAGACTCCCAACTTCAAACTTAATTACATTGTTACTCTAGACAACTGTATTATACCCTAATTATACATAATTTCGCTTATATATCTATACCTAACTTAAATACGATTTAAAACCTAAACGACGCATCACGCATTGTCTATCGCTTTTAACATGTTTACCATGACTTTTAGTCTTCTTATATACTAACTACTATAAAAGTTTTCCACTTTCGAGAAACACTAAAACTTGAAATATTAAAAAATTATTACCATATTTTTTTAAGCTATAATAGTGTTACGTTCGAGACAAAAACCCTTCTCAAATATACCCTAAATTCCTCCTTTTAAATCAAATTCAATGAAGAATTTGATTTGGGATGAGGATAAGTCAATGAGACACTAAGTTTTAGTAAGAATATTTATTTATAGTTATAAATATGAGAATTCAACAAGAATAAAGATTTGACGTAAAAATTGAACCTTACTTTGAATGAGAAACGATTTAAGAATTATCCAGTATGGAATTCGTAGTAGCAGATCCTCCTTGGAGATTGTAAGTAGAGATATGGACTTAAAATTTTGAGTAGCTTGTTGTTCCCCAGGAAGATTTGACAGGTGGATGATCTCGTTTTAATTTCGAGATTTCTTTAAGTAGAAATACGATGCACAAGTTGAATTATCCACAAATTCAGATGGACAACTTTTACTTCTCAATAACTTCACGATGAAATGATTTTATTTGTTGGACAAGTGAATCAACAATTAACACTTATTTTGTCACTTGACTAGAAACTGATTACTGAAGACTTGACTGTTAACCGAATGCTTGATGATAGGTCTGTTCGTTGTTGAATCTCGTATTAAACTGGTAGCTCTTGATTGTAATTTACTGTGTGTTACTGTGTGTTACTGTGTGTTACTGTGTGTTACTGTGTAACTGGGACCTCTTGGTGGCCCGTTTATATACTGAATTCACACGTGCATCTTAAGATTAGCGTGTCGTGATTTTTGGTCATCGTAGCATTTTCTGTGTGCCGCTTGACTTCCCATGCATAACAGGTGAGTTCCAAAATGCGGCTGTATTTGCTCTAGCTTCTCGCATGCTGCTTCGCAGGTGGTTACAGGGAGCTCATAGAGCGTGAAATTTCTATGTCCAAGCTGGATGTTGATACGTATAATCGTTCTCATTTAAGTAAGCTCAATATTTGGAAGTTGAATATAAGAATGACTTGTTGAGATTACATATAGCAAAAGATTCATATGAAATGTAATACAATATGACATAATGACATTATGGTATAACATAATATAATATTATGATATAATAATATAATATAATGTATATATAGGTTACGGACGTAACACCTCCCCCCTCAGTTCGAGCATGAGAGAGAAACGATACATGCTCGAATTTGGAAAATATACGCCCGTTCATTTATAAGGGAGATGTTATAATCGTTTACATGTGTTTGCTTTTCGAAATTCAAATATATTAAAGAAAGAAAAAAAAAGAAAAGATTTAACTTCTACTACTTTTATCCTTATAGATGCACTCAATAAAAAAAAATTTGAGGTTAATGTTCGTTACGTGCATATTGCTACAGTATTTTGATTTAAGATATACTTATTTTTGTATTCATATATGTTCAAAGTATGATTGTTGCAAAATTTTGTTTTGTTTTGTATGTTTTTTTTCTTTTTTACTTATTTTCATTCATATAACTCAATTTTGTTGTTACATGCATTATTTTAAAACAATTTAATTTAGTAATTTTAACAGCCTGTGAAACAAAATTTTCCATTCATCAGCTATTTCCTGTTTGACATTAATAAATACATTATATCAAGAAAAAGATTTCGTTTATACTGAAATACTCAAATTTAATGGCTAATACATATTTTTTATATACAAAAAAAATGTCCTTTATACAGGTATGATCAATTTATGATTGAGAGTTTACAAAAACTTAAAATTTGTTTTTATTTTTATACGGATGCATTCAATTAATGATTATCACACATTTGTAACATTCACATTCATTCCTTTAAGTTTGTTTACACATATTTTTACTGCTACATATTTTTTATAAAAAAACAATTGTTTTCTTTTATAATTACCATTTACTATATTTTGAATTGCTTTTACAAATTTATTTTTATTCTTCAAATTATTCATCAAGTTGCAAAAAATTTTGTGATTTTATAGTTACATTTTTGTTAAATTATACCTGTTTTTTTATTTTTTATTTCATGTTCAAATTTAAACGTATTTTAAATATATAATTTCTCAAGAAAATTTTTGTTTTTATGCAAGATATTTAAATTTGCGCGGTAGATTTAAATTTGAACATTACTAAATAGATCGTGATTTAAGTTTGCAACTTGTGACAAGTATCTGAGTTCCTTTGAAATAAGGTTTATTTACAATATGCTTTTTGTCAAATTTTTAATTTTTGATGTGCCCTAAAGTATATTTGTGAAATAACAATTTTATATTACTTTAATATTTCAATTCAAAGTGCGTACAATTGCATAAAATATTTAGCTTACAAAAATGTTTTTTTTTTATTTTTCTGAATTAGATTCTTATTTCTTATGCAGTATGCTAATCATTCACTCGCTTTTCTTGCGTTCCCAGTCTATCTATGATAAGAATGTTTGATATCCTGGGACCGAAAGAAATTTTTAGTCCTACTGAGTTTCCGGTGAACCTCGAGTTTTAGGATTTTGACAAGCACCGAATTAGAAAAGTATTTTTTTAATATTATTTTTTTTTTGCGTCTTCTGTAGTTCCTGTCTATAGGATAAGCATTCTTATTAGCATTGCTTGAAATAAATGTTACTTTTTATGATATCGAAGACCTAAAACACATAAGTCGTATTATTAAATTTATCAAAGCTTTTTTTTATATATATTTGTGAAAATTTAATTTTTACGATAACTATAAAAAAGACACTGTGTTTAATATTATTTATGATGATTTTTTCTTTTCCTGGTGTAGGATTGGATTGGAAAGTTAAAAGGAAACTTTAAATAGTGTTATTATTTGTTGTACGTGATTGTGAGAGTAAGGAAAGAAAAAAAAAATTTTATATTCTTGCTGGTCAAGATTTATTGACTTTTGGTATATATTATGAATTTTAATTTATTTTGTTGTAACAAAACGTGATAGTTTGAGTCTATTTATATGTACTACTTTTTGTTTATTTTTGATTTGTATTTTAATATTTCCTTTATTTAAAATTTCTAATACTTTATGTGGTCCAGAGTATTGATTTGTAAATTTGTGAATTTTTCCCCCTTGTAGTAAAAAAACTTTATCTCCTACTTTAAAATTTTGAGGATTGCATTTTTTATCGTAATAAGTCTTTGATTTTTCTTTTGCTGATACTAAATTTTCTTTTGCAATATTTCTCATTTCGTGCAATCTTGTTATTAAATCACTTAGGTATTGATCATATGTCTCCAATTTTTCGTGCTCTAATGGTGGATCGCTGGATGGTAATCGTGCCAATTTTCCAAATATCAATTCATATGGTGTACATTTAGTACCCTCGTGTACACTTGTATTATAAGAGAACATTGCAAGTTCTAACCAGTCATCCCATTCTTCATTTTTATTTATAAATTGTTTTAAATATTCTCCTAGAACGTGGTGTGATCTCTCAAGTGATCCGTTAGATTGAGGATGAAAAGCAGTTGTTTTGAATTGTCGAATTCTAAAGCGTTTTGCTAAACGTTTCATTAAATTACTTAAAAAGTCCGTCCCTTGATCTGTCAATACACCTTTAGGTGATCCGTAAATACAAATAAATTTTTTAATGAATGCATCAGCAATTGTACTAGCTTGATGATTTGGAAGTGCTATTGCTAATGAATATTTAGTAAGATTATCCTGTATTGATAATATGTATTCATTTCCTGTGTTTGTTTTAGGAAGTGGTCCAACGATGTCCATTGCAATTTTTTCAAATGCTGTACCTGGTGTGTCTGTTATTATCATTGGATCTTTTGTTTTGACGCGGACTAATTTTTTCAACTGGCATTGTAGGCAATTCTGAATATATTTTTGAATATTATTTTTCATATTTTCCCAATAATAATTTTGACGTATTCTATTATATGTTTCTGTTACTCCTTTATGTCCTCCGACTGTGCTAGAATGTGCTTCTTCTATTAATTGCAAATATTCGTCCTTAGTAGGGTACTTTGTAATCCCGTTACAAATTATTATTTTTACAAACGAATTTTCAAAAATGGATTTGAACATTGATAGAATTTCTTTCCAGTTAACATTATTTACCTGAGCAGTTTTCGCTATACTTACTGTTTTTAAATTTAATTTTTCAGATATATTTTTTAATGAAATAATTGATAATTCAATTGTTTTTATTGTACTAGAGATATTTTCTTTTATTTTATTTTCTATATGAAGAGCTCTATGATAAAATGCACCTTTTTTTATTTTTTCTGCTAGTCCCAATTGAAGTTTTTCAAAATTGGGTAATTTTTCTCGCTTTGCTAAGGATCTGGAGCCATTATCTCTAGGTTCTCCATTCACTGAAACAAAGTATGTAAAATTGTCTTTACGCATTGGTAATTGATCCCTACAGTCAATAATATATTTTTCTTCTTTTTTATTTAAATTTGTACAATTTTTATTTTCTTCAAATGTAATTTCTTCGTCAGATGATTCAGAATCTGTATTTTCATAACCAACATCAATTTCTTCTTTTTGAGTTTTTTTATTTTGTTTCTTATGTTCAAGATCTGACATAACCTCGTCAGAATAGATTTCTTCATCGGATTCCTTTTTCTTTTGAATTTGATTTTTATTTTCTTCGTTTAATTGTAGTTTTTTCGGTCTTCCTCTTTTCTTTTGAATTTGATTTCTATTTTCTTCCTTTTCTTCTTGAGTTTTTTGATTTATATATTCAGGATCTGACATATCCTCGTCAGAATAGACTTCGTTATAAAATTTCTTCTTGTTTTGAGTTTGTTTTTTATTTTCTTGATTTAATAATTTTTTCGGTCTTCCTCTTTTTCTTTTAAAAGTTGAAGTCTTAAAATGGATTTCCTTTTTTGGCCTTCCTCGTTTTTTCTTCTTCTCTCCACAATTTTTTGATTTTTCTAAGATTTCGATTTGTTTATTTTCTTGATTTTCGTTCATTGTTTCCTTCTTTTTTATTTGATGTCTTGTAACGACATTGCAGACATTTGGTAATGTATTTTGATTTTCTGAATTAGATATGATTTTGATAAATATTAGTAAGAGATTGATTATCTCTTTATATATAGAGCAATAATTTTCCATAGATTGGTATCCATCACTTGGATCCAATAAATAAATAGATTGGAGAATTTTTATAATCTCCGAAATAGAATAGGAATCATTATCCTGAGGTAGAGATTGCTTTTTGCAAATCTTTCGCATAGTAGAATGGAGACATTTTTCTATCTCCGATTGATTTTCTGAAAATAGAGTTTGATTATTAAAAATATTTTTTATCAATGATTGGAGAAGTTTTATTTGCTCCGAATTTGTGCTTTCCTGAGGTGCTTTAAAATGAACACCATGTTTATTTTTTCTAAGAGTTTCTGCTTGGACACTTCTTTGAGTGTGTTCTTCGACATCGATTTCATGGATATTTTCTTGATTTATTGCTTGAATTTTTTCTTCATTATCATCTTCAATATTTTCTTCTTTAATATTTTCTTCTACTGGATTTCGAGACAAAGCGTCAGCGTTAACGTTTGTTTTACCTGCTTTGTAAATGACATTAAAATCGTATTCTGCTAATTTTAACTTCCATCTTGTAACTCTTGAGCATGGATCTTTAGAATTCTGAAACCAAACCAAAGGTTTGTGATCTGTTACTAAGGTAAATTTTCTTCCATACAGATATGGTCGAAAATGTTGAACGCAATAAATAATTGCTAATGCTTCTTTCTCATATGTATCATATTTTCTTTCTGCTTCATTTAAAGTTCGAGAAGTGTATGCTACGGGTTGATCTTTTCCTATTTTTCCTTGTGACAATATTCCTCCTATTGCGAAACCTGAGGCATCCGTTGTTAAAATAAATGGTTGAGAAAAATCTGGTCGTTTTAAAAGTGGTTCCTCGCAAAGTTTATTTTTTAAAGTATCAAATGCTGTTTGTTGTTTTTCTGTCCATAAAAAAGGAACATCTTTTTTCAGAAGTTCATTTAATGGATTTGCGATTTTTGAAAATTTATCTATAAATCTACGATAATAACCAGATAGTCCTAAGAATTGTTTAATATTTTTGACATTTTTTGGAATTGGAAATTTTTGTACTGCTTCTACTTTTTTAGGGTCTGGTCGCACTCCATTTTTATCAATAATGTGTCCTAAATAACATACTTCTATCCATAAAAATTCACATTTGTCGGGCTGTAGTTTTAAATTAGCAATTCGTAAGCGTTCCATAAATTTTGAAAATTTTTCTTCGTGTTCTTCCAATGTATTTGCGTAAATGACCACGTCATCTAAATAAACAAACAATTCTATTCCTTGTAAACCTAATAAAACTTGATCAATGAGTTTTTGAAAAGTACTTGGCGAATTTTTTAATCCAAATGGCATTCTGTCAAATTCGTAGTGGCCGTATGGTGTTGAAAATGCTGTTTTATGCGCATCTCTTGGATCCATTTTAATCTGATGAAACCCGGAAGCTAAGTCAAAAACGGAAAAATACTGAGCGTTTGATAATTGATCTAACAAATCGATTATGTTTGGCAAGGGATAAAATTGTCCTACTGTGCGTTCGTTCAATTTTCGAAAGTCTAATACTAGCCGCCATTTTTTATTTCCCTGCGAGTCATCTTTTTTTGGTACTATCCAGATTGGTGTATTGTACGGTGAATCAGATGGTTTAATAATTTGTTGTTCTAGTAATTCGTTTACTTGACGTGTCATTTCTTCTTTGTGAACAGGTGGAAATCTATATTGTTTTGTTATGATAGGCGTGTCATCTGTTGTTATTATTCTATGCTTAATAAGATCGGTTGCTTCTAAATATTCTCCCGGTATATGAAATCTATCAGAGTATTTATTTATTAATTTCATAACGTGTTCCAATTCTTCTTTATTTAAATGTTGTAACCGAAGTAATTTTTTTATTTCATCTGCTCTGTTAGTTTTTGTGATATTAAGAAAATTTTCCGATTTAATGTTTGTAAAAGTGTTAAGTATGTCTTGAATTATAAAATTTTCATTGTTCTTTTTCTGATTTTCATTTTTTAATTCTTCGTAATCTTCTAGTTCTACATTAAGGACTGGTATATTTATAGATTCATTTCGAGTGTTAAAAACTTTTAAATGTGCTATTCCATCCCGATTTACTACTATTGCATTGCCTAAATAAACACCTTCTGCTACTGATTGTTTGGGAATAAAACCGACCTTTTTATCTTTATTTGAAATTTTAACATGAATATTATAAACTGATCTTGCTGGTATTGTAAAATAATTGTTTGATTCAAAGTTAAATTTTTTATTATTTATTTCTAAGTGCCTTTCTTCGTAATTTATTTTTACTTTATTGTTAACAAAAAATTCTGTTCCTAAAATACCGTCGTGTTCGATTGGGACTTCATTAGATAGTAAATTAAAAATTGTTGGAATGCCAAAAATGTTAAGTTCTACCTGACATAAAGTATAAACTGCGTGTTCATTAATTCCTGTTAATTTGATACATTTATTTTTATCAATTTCTATATCATTATCAAGTGCTCGGATTTTTAATAAATTAGGTCCTGCTCCTGTATCAATCATCATAGTTATAGGTAGTTTAAGTTCATTAGTATCTATTCGAACATATGGTATTGAATTAGGTTTTGTTAAGTTGATATGTTTTGTTGGGAATTTGTTATTACTGGATGCATTAAGATTTTTTAATCTATCCCCAGAGCATCCTACTGAGGAAGGATTTTTGAGTTTTCCGGATTTTCTACTGGAACTTGCGTTTGTTGTTGGCTGTTGTTATACATTCTTTTTCTGCATTCGCTAATAACATGTCCCGGTTTTTTGCAATAATTAAATGATAAATTTTGATTTTTAAAAGTGGGGTTTGGTGGTTGATTACTTCTACTTGTACTTGGTCCTTGTTGTTGTGTTTGTTGTTGTTGGTTTTCGACTCTGTTTTTATACACATTTTGATTTTGACTTTGTCTTTGATTTTGATATGAATTTTGGAATTGATTTTGTGGTGGGTTTCTATACTGGTTTTGATTTTGATGTGCATTTTGGAATTGATTTTGTGGTGGGTTTCTATACTGGTTTTGACTTTGATATTGATTTCGCGGAGGGTTTTTATAATAATTTTGATATTGATTTTGAAATCTATTAAATGGTTGATTTTGGTTCCGATTAATGAACCGATTTTGATACTGATTTTCATTTGGAAAATTTTGTTGTCTTCTAGGATTCAGAAAATTACCCTGATTTTGTCCAATTAATTTATTTAGTTGGAAACAATTAACTGCAAAATGTCCTTTTTTACCACAAACTAAACAAGTTATAACTTCATCTTGAGCAACGTTTATTTTTGTTGTTTTCGCAAATTCTTTATTATTTCTAAATGGATTTTCATTTTCTGTTTTTTGTACATTTTTTCTTAATTCATTACGTGATGACAATTTTCTTTCTATCTCGATCGCTTTATTTACTATACCTTTAAATGTGTCAGCAGTACCTACTCGTAACTCTAATTCTGGTCTAAGTCCCCTTGTAAAACAATCAATAATTGTTTCTTCTAAACCTTTTTTGAATGCTTCGTCTACTGTATTTTCGTTATTAATTCTATGCGCGTCTAAAATTCTTTCAGCTGCTTCTCCAATTCTCAAACCATAAGATACTACATTTTCGTGTTCCCACATATACATCGCCCCTAGTTCTCCTTGTAATTGATATACCGATTTTGCGGGTGCATATATTGTTTTTAACCTTTCAGCCAAATCTTGGACTGTATTAAAATTATGCCCTAAGATAATTTTTCTCGCTTCACCTGAAATTCGACCTCTAATTAATTTTACTAAATTTTTCTCTACATCAGCATTTTCAGGAAGCATAGACTTCGCTTCTACTAGACCCTCGATAAATATTGATAATGGTATGTTTTTTCCGTCAAAAAGTGGTATTGTTTCTAAAGCGTCGCGTAAAGAGACTTGTTGATTATTTGGTAAAGCCATATTGTCTGAGTTTGAATTTCCGGAATGATTTGAAGATGTGTCAAAGTTATGTTCAGATTGATTTTCGAAACTGTCGTCAATTTCCTCTATAAGTGATTTATTTGATGCAGAATGATTTTGATTAAACCCAAATTCTTCTAAATTATTTAAGTGACTTTCTATTAAAGTTTTTTCTGCAGTACTTTCCTCGTTATCACTACAGTCACTATTAGAATTATCGTCACTGTCAAAAATTTGGCCAGAAATAAACCCTGAATCGAACTGGTTTGTGAGGTTTGGATTCGGATTTTGTTTAGAATATCTTGGTGTACTTGTTTGAGGTTTTGATTTATAATAAGGAATTCCTGAGTTTAAGGATAATTCTGGATTTTCTTTTATTTTCGAACGAGTTAAATGTGGAGAGTTAGTTTTATTTTCATTTGAAGTAGACATTAAATTTGGATTGCATAGTACTTTGATTTTATGTTTTCATAAAAATGTAAAATGAGTATAAAATATATGTAAATGATTTTTAAATAAATATTCTCACTGTTATAAGAAAAATGTCAAAAAGGAAACAAAAGATTTTATAATTTCCAAAAATGTATTGCAAAAATAGAAATAAATAAGTTGCACTGATAAAACCGTATTTTAAAGAGGAATCGAACCCCTATTTACAAATAAACTTTTAGGATTTACCATTGTGAATGCACCTTGCAAATAAAAAGGGAAATGAACCCTTATTCACAAATATACCTTTATAGTTTGAATTTGTAAATGCACCAAGCTATTATTTATCATGTACAACAAAATACTTTCAATAGTCAGATGTGTTAATTAAATATTTTTCATAAATTAAATAACTCATACAATGATTGCTAATCAAGAAATTATTTTTGTATTTATTTTTAAATGAATTAATATTTGCTTCAATTATATTTTTGATAATTTATTATTCTTATTTGATTAGTTTTCTCATTGATTTTTAAAAAAGATTTTTAATCTTTTGATGCATTGAAATTTTTCGATTTTGTATAAAAAAAAAATTTATGAATTTTTATTCATTAAGATGCTTTGTTTTCTAGAGCACCAAAATTTGAAACGTGTCGAACTATTATTAAAAGCTAAAAAAAAATTTTTCGAATTTTTCTCATCGACTTTATTTATTTCCCGGACCGATGCACCAAAATTTGTGAAGGGCTTCTGTTACGTTCGAGACAAAAACCCTTCTCAAATATACCCTAAATTCCTCCTTTTAAATCAAATTCAATGAAGAATTTGATTTGGGATGAGGATAAGTCAATGAGACACTAAGTTTTAGTAAGAATATTTATTTATAGTTATAAATATGAGAATTCAACAAGAATAAAGATTTGACGTAAAAATTGAACCTTACTTTGAATGAGAAACGATTTAAGAATTATCCAGTATGGAATTCGTAGTAGCAGATCCTCCTTGGAGATTGTAAGTAGAGATATGGACTTAAAATTTTGAGTAGCTTGTTGTTCCCCAGGAAGATTTGACAGGTGGATGATCTCGTTTTAATTTCGAGATTTCTTTAAGTAGAAATACGATGCACAAGTTGAATTATCCACAAATTCAGATGGACAACTTTTACTTCTCAATAACTTCACGATGAAATGATTTTATTTGTTGGACAAGTGAATCAACAATTAACACTTATTTTGTCACTTGACTAGAAACTGATTACTGAAGACTTGACTGTTAACCGAATGCTTGATGATAGGTCTGTTCGTTGTTGAATCTCGTATTAAACTGGTAGCTCTTGATTGTAATTTACTGTGTGTTACTGTGTGTTACTGTGTGTTACTGTGTAACTGGGACCTCTTGGTGGCCCGTTTATATACTGAATTCACACGTGCATCTTAAGATTAGCGTGTCGTGATTTTTGGTCATCGTAGCATTTTCTGTGTGCCGCTTGACTTCCCATGCATAACAGGTGAGTTCCAAAATGCGGCTGTATTTGCTCTAGCTTCTCGCATGCTGCTTCGCAGGTGGTTACAGGGAGCTCATAGAGCGTGAAATTTCTATGTCCAAGCTGGATGTTGATACGTATAATCGTTCTCATTTAAGTAAGCTCAATATTTGGAAGTTGAATATAAGAATGACTTGTTGAGATTACATATAGCAAAAGATTCATATGAAATGTAATACAATATGACATAATGACATTATGGTATAACATAATATAATATTATGATATAATAATATAATATAATGTATATATAGGTTACGGACGTAACAATAGTAATAATTTATTTTTATCCTCAAATATTTTAAGGTCTATTTTATACACTATTCTAACTATGAAGAAGTCAAAAAAAAATTCTTTAATTAAATTTACTTACTGAAATAAGTATGTTAAACAATTTTTTAAATATAATTTGACATAAAGCATATTTTCTAACAGTAAAAACCGAAAATTTTCTTTAAATTTTTAGATATTATGCTTGAAAAAATTATTAAACGTTTAAAAATATTTTAAATATATTACTAAAATATGAATAAAACTTGTTTAATGCCAATTTTTATTTAATTAAAAAGAAATAAATATTTTGAGAGACAGAGCAATTAACTTTATTTATAAAAATTTAATTTAAATTTTTTAATTTCACTTTTCTGGATTTAAGACTTTAGGAAAGCTGTTTTTCGAAACTTTAAAAATTAAAACTATTCTTTTTTCCTATTCATGGAAATTTATTCTAAAATATATTTATAACTTATCTCTTATATTATCAGTTAAAGTAAAACTTTTATTAATTGTTGTTTGTAAGTATCTTAAATCTTTAACTGCTTAACTTTCAATACATACAATCAAAAATTCAATTATTCGAATTCTTTTCTATGTAGGTATATTTCAGTTTGTCCAAATTTCATTCGATATACTTTTCAAGCGATCTTATATTTAATCAATTATAAATTATATTGGTCAAAACAATCGTAAGTTAAATTGTCAATCCATCCAAATTAAATTTAAAAAAAATATCTATTAAGATTTTAATTTATTTTTTTAATATATTGAATTTATAATGTGCCCAAATGGCATTCGGTTTAAGTTTAAAACAATCCAACTTTCAATTAATCCTAATTTTTACTAATTATTCATATTAATTAATTAAATTTTTAATCGCTTATGCAAATTTAATTCGTTTAAATAGTAAATTTGCTCAAATTTTAATCGATGGAAATTTTAATTGATTCAAAATTGAATTTATCCAAATTTATTTTTATTCGAATTTTAAATTATGCAAATTTTAATCTTTTAAAATGGAAATTTATCCAAAATTAATTAGACTTAAATTTTAAATGACCCTACTTTTAATCAATCCTAATTTTTTATTGGTCAAATGCAAAACAATCATGAATTAAATTTTTAATCGCTTCTAAACTTAATTCTTTTAATTTGTTAATTTATTTAAATTTTAATCAATTTAAAATTTAATTTTTCCAAATTCTATTTGTTTTTACTTTTAAATTTTACAAATTTCAATATATTAAAATTCGAATTTATTTTTTCAATTTATTTAAATTTTATTCAATTTATGTTTCAAACAATCCAATTTTTAATCAATTCTACTTTTTATTGGTCAAAATAATCATTAATTTAATTTTTAATCCCGTCTAAATGTATATTATTCTAATATAATTAATATCTTAATCAAATAACAAACATATTTATTTTTTTAAAATAATCTCTTTTTACTAAAAACTTAAATTGCAAAATAATTTTTAAATCATCGATATAAAGAATGAAATTCAAGGAAAAAGTCAAACTTTACAAGCCCGAACAGATGGACTGAAAAAAAACAAAATTATAAAAAAAATAACTTCAATAATGCGAACATAGACGAACAGAATAACGTCGAATATGTATTATAGATAATATTCTATAAAAATATTAAAATTTTTATTTTTATAATTTTTTTTTACTTTTTGTTAATTGTTTCTTTCAATTTAAAACTTTAAATCTATTATACGAAAATAATGAAAAGCTTTGCAAAGTAAATAATGTGTTGAAGACTGACGAATTAAAGATTCGGTTATCTTCGTTAGTCATCGGTAACCATCGGCGTTGAGCGGAGTGTGATATATATATTTCAGGAGCCTTTACAAACGACTACAGTAATCATAACAAAGCAAATAGGAATCAGTATTAACAAAACTTTAATTTTCGTCGCCCTGTAGCACAATTCGTTTTTACTATAGACTACTGTAATCATAACTATTTTATATGTTAACAAGTACAGTTTTTCTTTTAATCTATACATTTAGAAATGTAATGATTCCAAAAACTCAATTTTATCTCGAATACTGCAGTGCATGTACTCCTTACAAACTACTATAGTAATCGCTCCTGCTCAACTTTTTAATCATTAACACATTTTTTGTATTCATCGCAAAAAGTGGTCACATATCCGAGCTGTACTGTAGACTATAGTAATCATTACAATTAAATTTTTTTCCGTGTATGCTTTCACAGCAAGTGAGAGAATGTACCTGGGAAAGATAAAGACAACAATAGCGTGTGGAAAGTTAAAGAGCCCCGAGTAGAAAAGTTCGGTGGGCGCTAGTTGGGCCCCATATGGGTTTCCCAGATTTAAGGTGGGCCCCATTAGAGTCTTCCCTCTGGGAAATTAGTGGGCTTGTAATGCTCAACCCGGTTAGTGCCAATTCACCAAAAAAAGATCGTAAAAATGTAAGATCGTTAAAAAATATTCCTTACATACAACTTTTAACAATATTTTCCACCAAAATTTTCTTTAATGACATAAAAATTAGTTAATAACAATTGTTGCATGTATTTTTTAATTTGTTTAAACAAATCAATATTGTTTATTTGAAACTATTCATCTAATAGAGCTAGAGAGTTGTAACTTTTTTCTAATTTTGCAACTATATAAGTTAAGTAAAGCGTAATATTAGATAAAATCTAAAATATAAAATTATTAAAATTGTTTAAACAAATTAATATTGTTTATTTGCAACTTTTCATCTAACAGAGCTAGAGTGTTATAACTTTTTCTTAATTTTGCAACTTCTCAGGCCAAAAAAGCCCAAACCTAATAATAAACGAAAATCCAGAATTATGAAAATTGTTTAAACAAATTAATATTGTTTATTTACAACTTTTCATCTAATTAAGCTAGAGACCTGAAACTTTCTCTTAATTTTGCAACTTTTCAAGCTTATGAAAGCTTAATATTAATAAAAAACAAATATCCACAATTATAAAAATTGTTTAAACAAATTAATATTGTTTATTTGTAATTTTTCATCTAATTGAGCTAGAGAGTTGAAAGTTTCTCTTAATTTTGTAACTTTTCACACCTATAAAACCTTAATATTAATAATAAACGAAAATCCACAATCACAAATATTGATTAAAATAATTAACAATGTTTATTTCCAACTTTTTATCTTATTGAGCTTTAGATTTAAAATTTTCTTTTAAATTTGCAACATTTAAGCCTATCACTCTAAAAACAAGTGTCTTATTTTCTCCTCACTTTTAAGACATTTTACGGTGTCTTAATTTTAAACCATTATGAGAAAGTGTCTTAAAAATACCTGTAAGACGCTTTCTAAACGTCTTATGTCTTAAAACAAGACACTTGTAAGACACCTGTTTCTACAGTGATGAAAGCTTAATATGAACAATAAACGAAAATCCACAATTATAAAAATTGTTTAAACAAATTAATATTGTTTATTTGCAAATTATCATCTAATTGAGCTACAGAGTTGAAATTTTCTACTAATTTTGCATCTTTTTGAGCTTTTGAAAGCTTAATATAAACGATAAACGAAAATCCACAATCACAAATATTGTTTAAACAAATTAATATTGTTTTCTTCCAACTTTTCATCTAATTAAGCTAAAGACCTGAAACTTTCTCCTATGTTTGCAACTTTTTTAGCTTATGAACGCTTAATATTAATAAAAAACAAATATACACAATCACAAATATTGTTTAAACAAATTACTATTGTTTATTTGCTACTTTTTATCTCATTAAGCTAGAGAGCTAAAACTTTCTCTTAATGTTGCAACTTTTCAAGCTTATAAAAGCTTAATATTAATAAAAAAAAATATACACAATTATAAAAATTGTTTAAACTTTAAACAAATTAATATTGTTTATTTGTAATTTTTCATCTAATTGAGCTAGAGAGTTAAAACTTTCTCTTAATTTTGCAACTTTTCAAACCAATAAAACCTTAATATTAATAATAAACGAAAATCCACAATCACAAATATTGTTTAAACAAATTAATAATGTTTATTTCCAACTTTTTATCTTATTGAGCTTTAGATTTAAAATTTTCTTTTAATTGAGCAAATTTTTAAGAATATCAAAGTTGAATATAAATAATAAACGAAAATCCACAATTATAAAAATAGGTTAAACAAATTAATATTGTTTATTAATTTGCAACTTTTCATCTAATTAAGCTAGAGAGCTGAAACTTTCTCATAATGTTGCAACTTTTCAAGTTTATGAAAGCTTAATATTGATAAAAAACAAATATACATAATTACAAATATTGTTTAAACAAATAACTATTGCTTATTTGCAACTTTTCATCTAATTGGGCTACAGAGTTGAAATTTTCTTCTTATTTTGCAGCTTTTTAAGCTTATGAAAGCTTAATATTAATAATAAACGAAAATCCACAATCACAAATATTCTTTAAACAAATCAATATTGTTTATTTGCAACTTTTTATCTTATTGAGCTTTAGATTTAAAATTTTCTTTTAATTTTGCAACTTTTTAAGAATATCAAAGCTGAATATTTATAATAAACAAAAAACCACAATTATGAAACTCTTTTAAATAAATTAATATTGTTTATTCGCAACTTTAATACAGTTTGGAAACTGTATTACAATATTGATATTAACAATATTAATTTGTTTAAACAATTTTTATAATTGTTGATTTTACTTTACAATTAATATTGGGCTTTACTAAGATTGAAAAATTGCAAAATTCATAAAAAGTTACAACCCTGTAACTCAATTAGATGAAAAATGGCAAATAAACAATATTAATTTGTTTGAACAATTTTTAAATTTTTATATTTTAGTTTTTTTTCTAATATTCGGATTTACTTTACTTACATAGATGCAATATTAGAAAAAAGTTACAACTCTCTAGCTCTATTAGATGAAAAGTTCTAAATAAACAATATTTATTTGTTTAAACAAATTAAAAAATACATGCACCAATTGTTAGTAACTAATTTTTTGTAATTAAAGAAAATTTTGGTGGAAAATGTTGTAAAAAGTCGTAATGAATATTTTTTAACGATCTTACACTTTTTTTTCGTTTATGAGGATTTTTTATGGCCCTTTAAAAAATATTTAATAAAAAACTTATTAAATAAATTATTGTATCTTATTCTTTAAACTTTTCTGAAGAGAAACAGCTTTATCCGATCGAAAAATATTAATTTTCATGGATTTTATATTAATTCTATGAAAAAGTTTTTTTCCTCATGCATTTTGCATGTGAAAGTTTGAGCGCTTTGACCGAATTTCATGATTTTTTCAATTGAAATGAAGAGAAATTGCAATAAATAAAGCCAGATTGACAATAAGTTTAGTATTAAAACTATTACTTAGTAACAATTTACTTATTTAAAAAAACTGGGAAGCCCAGGTTGGCCCCAACTGGCGTCCACGTACAAACTGGGACTTACTGGGAACTTTTCTACACGATAGAGAAAGGTAATGTTATTCGTTTTAGAGAGAGAGAGAGAAAAAAGAGAGAAAGACAGACAGAGAGAAAAAGAATAAGAAAAGAGATTTTAGAGCGGTGTGAAAATTGGAAGGCATCCTTGTATGAGACCTTCATAAATGATGGAAATTGAAGGAACTGTAACTCTTAAAATTTTGCTCCTTTTCAACCAAATGTAAGTATTAAACTTAACATTTATTTATAACAATTGTTGAAACAAATAATTGTGATTAATTGTGAACTTTATCAAAAATAAAGTTAGAAAGTTGCGGTTTTTATTATATAAATATTTGACAGCTTTTTATCTTTGACACTTCTAATATTGATAATTTTCAACTAAATGTAAGTATCAAATTTAAAATTTATTTGTAACAACTTTTGAAACAAATGATAACGATTATTTATGAACTTTTTGCAAAAATAAAATTAGAAACTTGCGGTTTTTTTATATTTGCTATAGCTTTTTACCTTTACTATTACTGAAACTAGGCATTAAACTTGAAATTTCTTTATAATCATTATAGAAAGAATTTATTGTTATAATTGTGGTTATCTTTTTGAATCTGTCTGTGTTACGACCCTATGAAACATTTTTTTATAAGTAATATTGCTTAAAAACAATATTTAATTTGAGTAGAATAAATCAATTTTATTTTCTAGCCTGGTTTCCTGGCAAAAGATATAAAATTTTATGTTGAGTCGAGAAATAGAGCACGTATTTTCAGGGTCGCTGAGGTAAGCATCCTGCGTTGTGCTCAGACCTAAGAAAGAACGAGTAATTTATAATCCAATATTTTCTAATTATTTTCTTTAGTTTAAATAATTATAACATTTATGACAAGCAGAAAATTGAAAATATAATTGTATGGGTGATAATTGTGAACCATACCAATGTACTGTTATATTCTATTATCACTTAATTGTAATTGTAAGATAAATAATTACCCACACATTCAGTGACTTAAGCCATCTTGTAAAAGAAAAGAAATGCAGATAATTTTCTAATGAGTTTTCTTGTTGTCTAGAAAACTTACATATATGGGATGTTCAGAAATCATCATTTCCTAAAATCGGGAAACATCAGAAATCTAAAATATTTTAATTCTAAGCTGAATAGAAGCACAGCATTTAATTATTTCTTTTCTTCCTCTTCTTCGCACCCTTCGTAACATGAGTGCATGCTGGACGTTTCCCATGTGCACGCATATATGGCGGGTGGCTGCTGGCCGTACCAGAGTATATACACCCACACATGTATGACCCATGCCTAACCTATGCCTATGTAGTGAAAACCTGAATTTTTGGACAAAAATCTGTCATCACGTCAATTTTGAATGAAAAGATGTGAAACTTGGTATACTTACTTATTAAATACTACAGAATTTGAATCAATTGCCCCTTTTTTAAAATGTAATTTGACTGTTCAAGAGCAATCGACTAAAGGTGGTCACTTTTGCTAAAAATGCATAAAACTGTATTTTGGATCTACACACCTGTTTCCAAATCAATAGTAAACCTCTTTTGGTGTAACTGTATTGTGTTACTATGCTTTTAAATACAGTTCCAAAATTTATTTCTCAAAATTCAAAATGGTGGATCCAATATGGACACATCAAATTAAATTTTTTTTAAAAATTGTTGTTATTCAGTATCTGAGAGATTTTTTGAAAACTTAATACGATTTTGAAGTTGTATTTAACAAATTTCAATTGGATGATACAATATGCCTACTACATAAAAGTAAAAAAATATTTTATCTAAATGTGATTCATTATCAACTTTCTTTTTTGGTTATTGAATTTAAATTTTTGAGCTCGTTATTAAACTACTAGACACATTTAAAATTATTTATTAACACATTTTAAAATAATTATAATTATAATTTTTCTGCATCGATTTTAATTCAAAAACTTTCTTCTTCGATCTCCATTCTTTCTTCATTTTCTTCTTCGTCTTCACTTACCAAAATTTCGTCATCATAAACTTTTATTAATCTCTTGGCATCATCACTTAAATCCTTATTCTTTTTCTTTTTCTCAACTCTTAATCCGCTAATTACTGGGTGTGATGAAATAAGCATGTAAAGCATGACATCTTCATTACAAATTGTTCGTGAGAAAAGCCTGCTAAAGTGCTCTCTTCCCCTTTTAAAAACTTTGTTGTTGGCTTCTTGAGCCTCTTCAGAGAGTCAACCGATTGGTAAACCAAAAGTCCTGATTATACTAGCACCACGTATTAAAACTTTGTGCACAGAAGGAGGCATCTTATACCAGGGGTATAATCTCACATACAATTTAGCTGTATCTAACGCATAACTTTCGAACTTATCGCTATCAATTTCGGATCCGCAGGTAAGAACTTGCAAGATATTAGCGAATCGTTGAATTAGTTCAATGTTGATGCCAGTCACTTCAGCTACTATTTCAGGATTTTCAAAAAAATCGTCTAGCTGTGTTCCCATCATTTGTGCTTCCATGACCTTGCTTAACAACATCTACTAATATTGATAATCTTGACCGCAGGCTATCTTGAATCTTAGTTTTTCTTGATTTTTTCAACTCTTTATTATCTTTTGTAGCTGTGGATTTCTTGAAATCTAAATTATACGAAATATGCAAAAGACATTCCATGAATCGAATTCGGCAATGTAGACTTGACAAACCAAATTGATTATATTCATCATGAACAGTCAACTTTCTAATTTCATCCAAATCATTCATCTGATTTGGAGAAGCCTTGCATACATTGCATGATGCAGACGATGACTGATCGGTTAAAACATTGCACACCTTTCCATCAATCATAGTGCAGTACAATGTATGTGAAACAGTAAATGCTGCTTCATTGACAGTTACAGATGTTGATTTGAGTCGAGTAATCTCTTCCGAATAAGAAGTATATATCTCATTAATTTTGTCACGAGTCTCTTTAACGAATTGGAACTTTATAGGTCTGCACAGTCTAACAGATGATGGGCGATTATTTTTCCATATTATTTCTTCATCAGATGATGATATTGCTAGGGGTACATATGATACCATCATTACTGAAGCATCACTTTTCAATAAAGTTTTCTCATCATTTGTCCACTTCTGCTTAAACTGTTGTTGACCTGATACTCCATCAAAACCCCATTTACCGTGTAGCACTACATCATGATTATTTAAATATTCAATTTGTTCTGATGACATCAATGATAAAAGTCGTTCTGCAGTATGGTCAAGTAAAGACTGTAATTGTATTTCAGCACCATGATCATTAACATTAATATTTTGAGGATAACATGCTTTCTTTGCTTTTGTAATTTCTTTATAATTGGGTAATTGTTTATCTCCAGATAAATAAGCAAAATGGATCCTGAGTGTCTCATATTTAGCTTTAGTTAAGGCAGTATCCATGTACATAGCTAAAGTTTTGTTAACCTCATTTAAGTTATCATGGTGGACCTTATCATCCAGAAACTTATCACACTGAAAAAATAAAGACGTGAAATTAGGTGCTGGTAATTTTTCACTTTTTGTTTTTGCTTGTACATTTAGAGTGCTTGGTTCGCGCCCGCTAACCTAGGATTTTTCTGACATGTGAATTAACTTCAGGTGGGAGGTTGGACGTCAAGAAGTAAGGATATGCACTATCGATTATTGTTCAGTGCATACCATTAAAACTGTCTCTAAGATACTGAATACCAATAATTTAAAAAAAAATTTTAATTTCATGCATTCATATTGGATCCACCATTTTGAATTTTGAGAAATAAATTTTGAAACTGTATTTAAAAGCATAGTAACACCATACAGTTACATCAAAAGAGGTTTACTATTGATTTGGAAACAGGTGTGCAGATCCAAAATACAGTTTTATGCATTTTTAGCAAAAGTGAACACCTTTAGTCGATTGCTCTTGAACAGTCACATCAGATTTTAAAAAAGGGGCAATTGATTCAAATTCTGTGGTATTTAATAAGTAAGTGTCCCAAGTTTCACATCTTTTCATTCAAAATTGACATGGCGACAGATTTTTGTCCAAAAATTGAAGTTTTTGCCCCACTGTGCGGCCGTCGGCGTCGTACCGTTTTTACAAAGGAATACACAATTAGAATACTGCGTAGTTTTAAAGTCTACTGCACTTTTACCAGGTACAATCGAGCTAGTGACTTTTGAAGGACTGAAGGATATTCAGTTAACTTTAATTCAAGAAGCAATTCTAAATTTGGGGACTCTAAGTAACAGACCTCTGTTAAAAAAATCGAGACTGTCCGAATTGAGTATAAAAATTTAAGAGGCTAATTATTATCAGTAGTTCAAATTGTCATTTAACTTAATAAGAAAGTCCAGTGGTGGCGAAGGTCTGTTTCTTATTCAACCCCTGTTTTCTTTTTGAGTTAGTTAATAATTACACAGCCACAAAAAAAAAAAGTTCCCTGACCTGGGTAAGAGACACACATTTTTCTATGTATTTTGATGCACTGAATCCGAATCCGTCATCAGAATTGGTCTATTAGATCAAGTTTTGACCCTAACCTCAAAATTAATAGAATGACACTTTTTGAACATTAGAATTTGAACTCGATTTAACTTTAATACATGCCTAGGGCCAATAGAAACCTTGAATTATTACCTTTAAAACACTTTTTTAGAAATTGTTTTACGATTATTTTTAACGAAGTTATGATTTACTTAAAATATGACTTTTTTCCATATGTTAAAAACACATCAATTATTGATGTGTTATTGTGTAATGGAAAAAAATGATTTTAAGTAAAACATAATAACTTCGTTAAAAATCATCGTAGAACAATTTTTAAAAAAGCGTTTTTAAGGTCATAATTCAAGCTTTCCGTTGGCCCTAGGCATGTATTAAAGTTGAGTCAGGTGCAAATTCTAATGAACAAAAAGTGTCATTTTATTGATTTTAAGGTTAGGGTCAAAATTTGATCTGATGGGTCAATTCTGCTGACGGATTCGGATTCAGCGCATCAAAATACATAGAAAAATGTGTGTCTCTTACCCAGGTCAGGGAACTTTATTTTTTTTGTGTGGCTTTGTTATAGTTTTAATAAAAATTATATATTATTGTAGTAGTGTTTCCTTCCAAATTGTATTATTTAAGACGAGATTATTCGATTTTAGAAAGGTTAGATAAAAATAAAAAACTTCAAGAAATTTTTTTTTTTGCACACAGCAACGTGACGAGGTTGGCAAACCCGAGCCAACAAAACGTTGCTGTGTGCAAAAAAAATATAAAATTTCTTGAAGTTTTTTATTTTTATCTAACCTTCCTAAGATCGAATTATCTAGTCTTAAATAAAAAATTATATATAATAATTGCAAAAATGTCGAACAACGGTGAAAACCCTCCCGGCGACGAAAATGTTAGAGAACAAAACCACAGCAACGTCGAGGGTATGCCGCCCCACAATATCCCTAACTATCAGCAGTACTATCTGAACGAGAGCGCGGGAATGGCCTCTATGGTTGACTGTATGGTGTTGCAACAAGGAACACATCATATGTTAGTGTTCGATGGTAAAAAACCCCCCTTAAGGGAGTTTTTACAAGACATTTCTAATGGTTCAGTTTACATAACTGATTTCACCGAACCTGGGTTTATCAAAATTGTACTCAGTAAATTGAAAGGCCCCTCGCGCGAGAGTATTAGGGACAAATCTTTTGCTAAATTGAGCGAAGTAGTTGCTCATCTTAAGAAACGCTTTTGTTCACAGCGTAATTATCAGTGGTATCTAGATGCCATTGCTAAGCTTCGCGGGAAACAATCAGAATCGGTCAGCGATTATGGAGATCGTCTTTAAGGGCCTATCAATGGCGCTTGACATGCCCTTGAAGAAATGTATCCCGGCAAGGTCACAGGATCCAATGTCATGCTGAGTCACGTCATGATGATGCCTGTCAGGGACTTTGCTCTTGATGCTTTTATACGGCTAGGACTAGAAAACCTATGCTTATCACCGATACCCCGGCAGAACCCTTCGACAAAGTCTCCCTAGACACAGTAGGGACATTTCCCACCACTCCCAACGGTAACAGGTACATTTTGATCATGCCGGATAACTTTAGTAAGTATTGCTTGGCGATACCTGTTCCATACATAAAAACGACGACTATTGCGCATGCGGTGGCTGCACATTTGTTCTGTCAACATGGTGTCCCACGATGCATCCTCACGAATAGAGGAGGAAGTTTTGTTAGCAACCTTATGAGAAAACTCGAAAAGCTTTTCCGGGTTAAGCAAATAACTACTTTCGGGTATCGACCACAGACTAATGGCGCGCTTGAGAGAAGCCACATAGTGTTGACAGACTACATCAAACACTATGCAAAGGATTACGACGATTGGGATTGTCTACTTCATTTTGCAATGCATGCTTATAAAACCTCAGTGGATGAAGCCACCAATTTTACTCCGTTCGAACTAGCTCGCGGAAGGTTGGCTCGCACTCCAGGTTCTTTCCTAGAGGCCCTGAGTTGGAAACTTATGGATCTTACCTTCGAGATCTAATTACTCGTATGAACGAGACGTAGGCTATCGCCGCGAAAAACCTGGTTTCCGCAAAGCATCGGTCAAAGGAACAGTATGACCAACATGCTCGCTCGTTGACCTCAAAGGAAGGGGATATAGTTTATACTATAAAAGAGGTAAGAACTGGAAAATTTGATAAGCGAACGGACGGGCCGTTTCGTATTGTGTCCTTCACTCCAAACAACAACGTTGTATAGGAGGATGAATTCGGTCATCGAATCACAAAACATAAGGACAAGGTCCTTCCTACGTATTGTTAAGCGATAATATTCTATTTCTAATTAAAACGTGTTTCTGTATTTTCTAGGAGCAAGTATTCAACTCGAATTATAAATTGTAGGCACAATGTTGGCAATACTAATAATAATACCACCTTTATGAAGAACAATGACATTTATTACGAGTACACTGCAGATCTAAGCATTTCTACGGCCGACTGGAGAATAGTTGTTTTCCTGAATACTCAAAAACAGTCGGACCGACTGATATACTTGAAGAGCCGTTTGCAAGATGTGAAAAACAGCTGTCATCCAAAGCAAGATTGGTGCCAGCTTCTGTTGCTAAAAATATTAGACGCCGAAGATCAGTACACTGGTTGGGCTTTATAGGAAAGATCGCTGAACCAGTCGCTGGAATGCTGTCCTATGACGACGGGGAAATAATTGAAATTGCCACCCAGGATTTGAATGAGGCTCAGAGCAACCTATCCCATCTAGTCGGAAAACAAACGCACGTAGTGAGAGCACAGTTGGACCACCTCAATCAGCAGCAACAGCATCATGAAGATCAAATTCAAGAACTATACCAAAAATTCTCTCAGTTCAAAGAAAAGGAGTCTCCGTTCCACCGTGGTGCTCGAACTTCGGTACTGAATGCTATAAAAGCTGGTTTGGCCCAGTATTGCGACATCGGGAAAAGAATGTTGTAAGTCCTGCATCTTTCCAGGATGGGACAACTACATCGCTTGCTGATTTCCGAAAACCAACTTCAGCCCATCCTAGATGATATTCAAGGACATCGACTTAACCTAGATTTCCCCTTAAAGGGACCGAGCCCTAGTATGGAGGAACTGATCCAGATATCACATACCATGGTGATTCCGGAAGGCGACTATCTTAAAATCATGATTGACATGCCATTGGTGGAGAAGTCCATCTATTCCTTATACCATCTTCATTCGGTCCCCAGGTTCCAGCCAGTTTTAGAAAACAAAACCGGAAAAGCATACATCGATCCTGACTCGAATTACATAGCTGTCGACAAACAACAACAAAACTACATGCTGTTTCGACAGTCCCATCTAGATTCTTGCAAAAGGACCAGTAGATTCCTTTTATGCCAAAAAGTTCCTGCTGTTCGAGAAGTATGGAGAAAGGCCGCCTGCGAAGCCCGTTGCTACTGGAACCCACTGAGGCCATCTTGAGAACCTGCAATATAAAAATCCACTTCAAAGAGAACCCGTATTGGCAAAGACTGGAAACTTTAGGTGGATGGATCTACTCGATAGGAGTCGAAACTGCAGTGAAAATAGAATGTGCTGAGAGGCAGCCGGTAAAAATAAACATCACTGGAGCTGGAATATTGCAGCTCGCAGCTGGCTGTAACGCCAGGGCCGCGGACACTCTCTTGAGTCCTGTACCAGTTTCCCACTTACCTGGGAATAGGAACCATCCTGGAAGGAATAATTATAATATTGGTGCTCTGGAAGCTTCATCCAAGGTGCTACTCCTTCCACGTTAGGTCCAAAAACAACGATGTTGAACTAACAAAAAGAGAAGATCCAACACCACGGAAGAGGCGACTATCCTTACCTTGGAAGGATTACTAATACTTCTAATAAAAGAGAGATTCCATCGGTCACAGTAGATTCATCACGCCAAGAGCCTCAGATGTCAGCTGTAGAAACCGTCAAAAATTAAATTTGAACCCAGAGGCACTTGAACAAGTCTGGGAAGCCTTGACAAGGAAGATCCCGGTACAGAAGTTACAACCCGTTTAAATTAAGGTATGCGTAATTGTATTCTAAAGATGATAAAGGAAAGAGAGCTGGGAAATTTTTCTATAATTCGTCATTAATATAAAGAACAATGAGCGACTGTCAATTTAGTCATCTGTTAATATGATTCCATTGATAGTGCTGAGCGAAATGTTTCCTATGCAAAATTGCAATTATTATTATTATTATTATTCCATATGCCCTACATAATGTTAATATAATTATAGGAATTTTGTATAACTTTATAATTGAATAGTTTCATATAATTATGCATAAAGCTGCTAAGAACTGGAATATCAAAAGTAGACAAA
Source organism: Ganaspis brasiliensis (assembly GCA_037103525.1). Taxonomy (NCBI): domain Eukaryota; kingdom Metazoa; phylum Arthropoda; class Insecta; order Hymenoptera; family Figitidae; genus Ganaspis; species Ganaspis brasiliensis. Next base: position 500,523 of record JAZKLR010000397.1, on the reverse strand, counting down.
GTCACAAGCAAGTAATATTATAATTCAGGAAAAGTATTATTCCTATAATCGTATAATAATAATAATTCAATATAAATACGTAGTATGTAATTGATATGTATTGGTGTTAATAATAAATAATTATCAATCGTGATGACTAATGATTGATAATTGTTAATTATTTGTCGTTGCTATAGTGGTTTTTATTCATTGCTAATATGTACTAACAACGAATATTAATGTATAATAATAATCTAGTGTTAATATAATATAAAGTTGTTATGTAAAAAACCGACAAGGGTATCCATGGAGAAACCTAATAGACAAGGCCAAAGATTACCAGAATATGATGATAAGGAGGAGTCTGATGCTGGTACGAAGTCCAAAGAGGATCTGCTACTCCAGGACGAATTTTTCGCATCCGTGGACCAGGTTCTTCTAGGTGCTGCATTTTCCGAACCCGAAGAGGATCTGCTACTTCAGGACGAATTATTCGCATCCGTGGACCAGGTTCTTTTGGGTGCTGCATTGTCCGAACCCGAAGAGGATCTGCTACTCCAGGACGACTTATTCGCATCCGTGGACTAGGTTCTTCTGGGTGCTGCATTGTCCGAACTGTCCCTACTGTTGCAGTCCCTCTTCTTTTCCTGGCGATCATTTTTGTTCTTTTCATGATTCAGTGCGTAATAATCTTTATTTCCTTGTAAGTGTGGTGGAGTTGCAGATATCTACGACTTAATTTTACCGTCGGAAGTCAGCGAAGTGTTGTTACAATTGATTGGTTTCCGACGGGCAGAAAATTCTTGATGTGTGTGTCACCTCTGTGGCACTATTGTCTTTATTTTAAACGCGCACAATTACGCACTTGCGGTTCCTAATAGCTTGAACGGACAGGCACTACGCGTGCGGACTGACCGGTCAAATGTTTGACAAAAATTCAAGTAATTGAATTTAGTCAATATTTAAATTTTTACCAAAATTTGCTTGCCGCTAGACTTTAATTAAGCGAAAGTTTTCGAATTTTAGTTATCGACCGCTCGAAATTTGGTCACTATCTCGTAGTGGACCTTCAAATCCGAACTTATTTCGCGGTTGGGCGCGGTCCCGATATTTCGACTCGAGTGTTGTTCTGTAACCGAATTAAATATTTTATAACATTTAGAATTTAGAATAAATAGAAAATTTATTTATTAAAATGTTAAGTGACTTTTGAGATGGTCCTACTTAATTTAGTCCCGGAGGATCCAAGCTACCAAGGTCAGAAAGACCTTGTTTAAATTTTATGGGATCGTTTATCCTCTCAAAAAAAAGGATTCGAACTATCAGCCAACAATAAGGTAAAATTTGGTATTCTATACTCTGAAAGGAATAAGGAAATTTGTAATAATAAAAAGGATTCTCTCATTCTATGATTTATTAAATTAAACATCGTTTTTAATTCCAACACAAGGATTCACAGATAGCAATTGTTTTAAATCATTTAAATATTCATAAAATTTACAATTTAAAAGAAGAAAAAAAATCAGAACTATACATATTTCTTTTTGACTTACCCTAATCCTTAAAACTACAGTCAAGAGAAGGCGATGATTTAACACATTTATTTCTTCCTGACGGGCGAAGCCGAAATTTTGTGTGTCACCATTGTGACACTGTTGTCTTTTGTGTGACATCACTTTACGACATGCACACCTGGTGGACCCATTGGACTTGGACGGAACGCAGGCACTACACGTGCGGACTGGCCGGTTAAATTACAAGAATTACAATTAGCCATGTTAATTGTATTCTCACCAAGAACAACTTAGGTACTTCGCTGGATTGAAGAATTAAATTATATTATCGTCCGCCCGGAATTAGTCACTATCATGTAGTGGACTGTCAAAACCGAATTCAGCTCACGGACGGGCTTAGTCCCGTCATTTTGAATCACGCGAAACTTCCAGCACAAAGCTGATAGTCGTTCGCGAGAGAAAATCGTACAGCAATGGTTTCAGTGTCGTCAGTTGTTTTTAAAGAAAAACATCGGAATGATACCAATTAGGAAATTCAAGGCCCAAGGTGGGGGATGAGTTCGGAAGCCAATTCTGGGCCGATTGACATAGAATTTCTTAACAATTTTGCAAGGAAGGAAATTGACTCAGCAGGTTCAACGACCTGCTGCCTTAAACTTGACTTGCACGCAGAATTGTGCAAGAGTATCTATCACGTTTAGAATTTTCGTCACTTTCGATTACATCTTCAACTATATTGTAAAAGCAATTTAGATACCAAATCATTTTACTATAAAAACATCTAAAAATCAAGTTTGGTAAAAATCGAGAGTTTTTGGGGAATCTAGTCCACGAAATTGGATCCGCCATATTGAATTTCTCAATTTGAATATTATATTTACATTCTGCGACCCAAAAAACAGCAGAAAACCAAGTTGTGTAAAAATCGATTATTTTTTTAGATTTTAGCCCTCCATACTGGATCCGCCATATTGAATTTTCTAATTCGAATGTTAAATTTACATTCTACGACACAAAAAACATCTGAAAACCAAGTTTCGTAAACATCGATTATTTTTTCAGATTTAAGTCCGCCATATTGGATTCGCCATTTTGACCACTCATTTTCGTCTATTCTATCGAGAGAAATTAGATATTGACAAAAAAGAAGATAAAAGTCCCACTGTTCGCCCTGGCAATAGCTACTTCGACGTGTCACATTTTTATATTTATTTACTTTTGTTATTTAAAAGAAATTCCAGTAGGAAAGAACGATCTTAACTTTTGTTATATTTTTAAGGGGTTAGGGGTAGTCACAGACATGAAAAAATGGGAATGTTCAATAATTTTTTTTTATATTTATTCATTTTATTTTAGAAAAGTAATAATGTGGCATTATTATACCATGTTTGCAATTGATTGTACAAAAATTTGAAAAAAAAAATTCATATCAGGCACTAGTTTTTTATGTTTTTTAAAAGCTGTATAAATTTCATCAAAATCTATTGAGCGGTTTTCGAGTTACAGTGGTCACCGGTTCGAAAACCATAGTTTTGAGAAAAACGCATTTAAAGTTTTACATTTGATTTAGGTAGAGCAATACGAATAATTTAATTACTTACACTGAGTCATCTATTCCGGGACCATATAGTAGTTCTTCAGCCGTTGTAGAAGCTTCCAAAATATCAATTTGCTGTTGTCTACGTTGCATTCTACCTTCTCAAGTGTTGTTGTTAGCGCGCTTATCTGCTACTTTCAAACGTGCAGGATCAGTTTTGAATATACTAGCAGCTGTGTATGCAGCAATTTGTACGATAGTAAAACTAGAATTTATGGTTTTTGGGCATATTTTCCACACTAGTTAATTAAAGCTCTCATTATTATTCTGATTGAATCCACCTACACACGTTGAAAGTAAATTGTCATTGCTGAGATCTTCATAAATTGGCTTGACAGCTTTTAAAACATTAGGAGGTAAGGGAGAATATTCGTGAGTGTAAGTAGCAAGCTCTCCACTTGCTTCAGTTCGCTGGTAAGAGCACCAAGGATCTTCGCCTTTTGGACATATACTATGATTTGGATTTTGATCACTCGAGCCGTAGTGATAAAAAGTTGCCATTATAGCAGATTTCATGTCTTCAATAGAATCACAATGTCGACGTATTGATAAACCATAGTACACAGTTAATTTGTCTATTACTTTACCTGTAAGTTTACCTCTACCACCAAGACCGTTTTCTTTATTTTTCAATGTGCGTAATATTTGTTAGTTAGTTTGTATATTTAACTTCATATTTGGTTTCGGACTGCTGAAACATTTCGACCATCGCATCCACCTCCATTTTCCCAGAAGACCCTTTGTGATTAGCAGCACACTCATTTTCATGCGATTCATGCCATTCCGCGAACTCAGCCGTATTTGTTTTTTTTCCAATACTCACATTGCTTACAATATGCACTTTTAATATTTATATCAAGAATGTTTCCAGTAAAATAGCCAATTATTGACGAAACGCCAAAAGACGATGTATATCCCCGTTTTTGCCAGGTTACATCTCCCCATACTGTTAAATCATTCGAATCTTCATTTTCAGTTGTTGAAGTTGCTTGTTTTTCTTCATTCACAGCTTTTTTCATCAAGGCTTCTGCGACGGTTTTACAACAATAAAAAAGTTGCTTCAGTAATATTGTATGCGTAGCTTTATCTAAAAAAAAACGGCATGTCCATCAGGCCACAAAACTTGCACAATCCTTCGTATCCTATTCCCAGTATTCTCATGACAAAGATAAAGCGTCTATTTATTTCATAGGAATGCCCAACGAAAGAACAAGAAGGGATATATTCATTACTACAATTATCACATGCAACTACAATTTTCAATCCAAGCCCACGTGTACTTGCTGTTTGAAATTTAACATTTCCATCACACTTTTTACACTTAACAAGATTGGAAATTGCAGTAAATACCGTAATGAAATTTATTATTCGAAATTCAGAACTGCCATCTTCGGGTACATTGTCTTTAGTGTTTTGTTTCAATTTTTTAGAAGATGCACTCTGAACACTTTCATCACGTTCCGCTGTCTTCGGATTGAAAACACTTTTTCTTTTCCCTGAACGCGACTTACGAATATTTTGAGAACTGCGAACTTTTCTTGAAACTTCCCATGATAAATTACATAAAAAATAACTTATTTCAACCGACAACAATCGACTGCTCAGTGCAACTATCACAGGTATACTGACGACAAGCAAACAGTGTTGCCAGCAAATCGCGATAGTTTGGCGCCATCTGTAAAAAAAATGCCAAAAATCGCGGGATTTTTGTGGGAAATTCAAAATTTTAAATATTTATTTACCCAATAATTTAATAACATTAAAGGAAAATTAATATTATTCATCTTTTATTGGAATACACATCAAAGTTGTAATAAATTTATAACAATAAAATTCGGGGAACCGGTTGTTTGCAGCTACGGCTAGCTACCGAATCTCGACCGTTCTAGAGCGCCCGAGAGCCCTTTGCTAATTGTCGAATAACTCGAAAAATATTTGATGGATTCACTTTAAATTTTCAAAGAATATTTTCAAGATATTATACTTTAAGAAAATGCAAAAAAAATCGAATTTTTGAAAATCCTGACTACCCCTAACCCCTTAATCTTCATTAGTCTTAGATTTTATATACTTAGAGGATCATAAACAATGAACATGGGTTTTAAAAATAAAAAATATAATAACCTACATATGACGCCGCACGATAAAAGGGACCTATCGCCTAAACCGTAAAACTTACATGGTGACCGTTTAAATAATATAATATAATTATTTAGACACTATAATGTTAAATCTCTCTCACACACATTTATATACAAGGCTCCAGGGGAGATCATGACCCCCATGACCACCCCTCGTGGATCCGCCAAGGGCTATTACTCTGTAACGTTCCATGAGCACGTCATATTTTAATTTTTTTTACTATGACGCACCTCGAAAATAAATTAGGTAAAAATTTTTTATTATTGGGGATACTTTGGGGAATATATCAGCCGAAATCTGTGAGTCTCACTCTTAAATATAACAAAATAGTTATTTTTGTATCGTGGGCGCAAAACAGATGATTGCAGCGAGGGCGAGATGAGGGAAACAGAGGGGATCTGAAGCGCTCGAGGCGAAGCCGAGGTCGCGGGAGGATCGCCGAGGTTTTCCTAATCTCGTCCAAGCTACAATCACCTTGCGCCCGTGGTGCGAACAACGTTTTTTGTCCTACTTGCATGGTAAGTATGGCATTGAGGGCATAAGCGGCAAAACTTTCAGCTAATTGACAATTAATGAACATATTGTATAAATACCATAAAAATTTGTGTGTTATGTAATACTACTGCGCATGTGTTCATAACTTTTGCGCCCGCTCCTCTGACGTCAGCTGGCGGGAAAGTATTTTGCACCTGCTTCTATGACGTCAGCGGGCGGGAATGTATTTTGCGCCCGCTTCGGTGACGTCAGCAGGCGGAAATGTATTTTGCGCCCGCTTACCCTACCCCCGGGCGGGAATGACTCACTTTGCCCCCACATTAAGTGCCCGAAATGACATACTTTCCGTGCATGTAGGACAAAAAAAATTTTTCTAAAAAATTTTGAGAATTTTTTTTTATTGTAATTTTTGTGCAAAAATAAAAACTTTTTTTTTCTTAATAGTCTCATTGACTACTTTAACATATATTTTATTTAATGAAATCGAATCAGCCATTTTGGAGAAAAACACATTTTTCAATTTTACTTACTCCCTCCATATCTCCCCCAAAAATTGGATTTAAGGGTTAATATTTGGTGAAAATTTTTTTCACAGCAATGCCAAATTGTGACAGCAATGTGAGCACAATAGGTGCGGGGGCAGATTTTACATACTTAACCGGCTATGCTCTAAAGATAAAGCATCCACAACTCCAACGAAATAAAATTTTTCAGTTAGTAATAAGATGAAAATATTTTAAAAGAAATGCGAATTTTAGATAAAATTACGTGATTATTTCACATAATTAATATCATTGAACATACTCTAAAATATTATTGCTTATAATATGTAGTTTTTGTAGTTGTCAAAGTGTTATACAAACTATTTGTAAAAAAAATTAATTATGGTTAAAAGAATGTAGATAGTTATTTTTTGAATTTAAGATTTTCTATTATAAAGATGGGCCTCATTCCTGCAACCTTCGTTTAGTCATGTTATAATTTTCTTTAATACAAGTCACATTATTGTTTATGTTTTGAATTTTAACACTTTCAAATAATTATTATTACCACGCACATATGGTATTAATGTTTTATTGTTTTCTCTGACAATGAAGGTAAACGTGATGTAAAACATAAACAGTTTTTGTAATTAACAAACATATTTTTCATTTCTGTTAAGTCTATATGTATTCAGTATGTTGTTTGTAAATTTTACCTGATTTCTCATCTTCAATGGACAACTTTGACATCACGAATGTTAGCGTAGAAATATTGTATTCAGACTCGACCTTTACACACTTAAATCCTACAACAAAACAAATTACTTATTACTCTCTTAAAGTTCCTACTTAGTCCACCACAAGCATACCTAATCCCCTAAATATATTCCTTGATTAATCTACGTGTCCGCACCACCACATCCCACTCACCCTGAAACAAATAATATACCCTCAGTTCATTTTTATTTCCCTCCTTCGACACTTCCTATTGAAAAAAAAAAGTTTTTTCCCGCACCTTACACCATCCCTATGGAAATTCCTCGAGCAGCCAGGACCTCCTGACACTGCAGGACATAATCCCTAACCATCTTTGATGTGAATCTTACTAATACGACTTTTCTTTGCGTAGGTAGTCGATCCATGACAAACATCCCCTCTTTGGCATCGATTTTGAGCAATTTTACCATGATCTCCAGAACTTCTGCCCGAGAATCCATCATTGGCAAACCCCATACACTCAGATGAAAAACGCAGTGTGCATCTTCCAAAGCTGCCACCCGAGTAGTCAGCTGTCCAATTATTTTTACCACCTCAAACCAACCAGATGGCTCAATATGAGAAGATGCACTGGAACCCGTCCTATAATCTGCATCACTTTCTTGAAATCTTTGTTTATACCGCTTACGATACGCCGGCTGAAAAGGAATATGTGAAGCACCTCTTGTCAGATTATTTACTGGGGCAGAATCCACAACATTCGGATACAACTCCGTCGCATAGGCAAATTCAACGCTCTTACGCCCTGACAAACCTTCATCTCTCGGCATATCAGCATTAAGCAGTTTTTGCAAGGATCCACCACTGGATGTTGTTGACGCTGTAGAATTTTACTTCCCGATGGCCCAGCAACAGGCTCCCGAGATTCTTCTGCGTGTTTCCAAGGCTCAGCCGACATTCTTAAACTCCTAATAGAACCTGGCACAATAACTGGACAAATGTTTTCAACACTCAAACTCCGACGCAACTTTTGTGATGATTCTGCCATGGTCAAGCGTTAAACTGAGATTCTTTCAATGAAGCTCCTGTCATTGAGATCTTCGACCCTGCAAAATAACTACCGGACGACACGTACCTCAATACTCCGTCATAAACTATACCATGTAAAATATTATAAACATCTTCCATCGCTCCAGCTCCACAAAGACTCCTTTATAATTCATAATGTAAACTTCCACCTACCTTTCAATACACATATCCAGATGATCGTCCTATCCAGTAAATCGAATTGTAAACACTCTCGCCGAAACAAAGCTAATCACTTCAGTTTCATACATTGTGAACAAAACATTAGACCAAGTGAATCAAAATATATAATGTCATAATCGACAAATTGATCCACCATGCTCTCAAAGTCATCGTGGACGATGACCTTTAAGGGAGGAAGGCTGTTACGTCCCAACTTATTTTCAAAATTTTATTTCAAACTTAATAAACACTACCAGTTCAAAGATCAATTTTTTGATTCTACAAATATAACATACATTGAGAAAAGTGCGGCATTGCGTGTGTATGTGTGTATGGATGCACGCGTATATGTATATATATGTGCGTGCGCATGTTTATGCATGTGTATACGTAAGTATTGTACTTATATATGTAACAGATTAAATAATAACAATGTATATGTTACATAACATACTAATTTTGAGAACAAGAAAACAATATAAAAATTAAACATTCTTGGGTTCGAGATTTTATAATTATAAAATCAGAATATCTAAGCACTGATTTTATACATATAAGAAGATTAGAATAAGAAACAATCGCAAGTTCTTTGACCCTCGCGTTGACCTTCTTACACATTTCAAACGATGCACCTTATTGTAGCATCTTTATATCCCGTCCATTTGCGAGCATGGCATTTCAATAATTATTTTACCAGCTTATATGTTTCGCTAATCAGGTCACAATAATTATAATTGAATGGTTTTTGCTATAATATTCATAATGATATTAAAAATATTGTAACGTTATTTTTGGTATGGTTAATAGTATAATTAATGTTGTATTATATTTATATTATAATATTACTATATTATAACATAAATCGTCGCTTGGGAGAAGAACTCTGCCATTTCGATAAAGCTCTGAAAACAAAACTAACTCGCAAGAGCTCTGAAAACTGCGCCGTTCTAATCAACATTTGAAGAAAATGACATTTCGGAATTACCAGATTTTGTTTTTAAATTTAGGTTAGCAACGCGAAAGATTTTCATTAGGTTAAGAATGTCTATAAAAGAACAAGCTCAGGTGATTCAAAAAATTTAAGAATTAAAATAAATTTACAATTATGTCCTAGTATTGATCAGCTTGTTTTTTTATACTGACATTCTTAACCTAATAAAAATCTTTCGCTTTGCCAACCTAAATTTAAAAACAAAACCTGTCAATTCCGAAATGGCACTTTTTCCAAATGTTAATTTGAATGGCGCAGTTTTCAGCACTTTTTCGAAACGGCGTCGTTTTTAGAGCTTTATCGAAATGGCAGAGTTCTTCTCCCAAGCGACGAAATATTGTAAATTTTGATTGCCAAATATAAAGCCTTATTTTGCTGTTGTATTCCTAAACTACGTATATGATTAAGCGTTTAATAAACAATCATTTATTATAATGGTACATTATATAAAATATATAATATCCAATATACCTTATGATTGTGCATATATAAAATGTATACGTGTTATATGGAATGTAACATTTCGTGTTGTGTGTTATATAATCAACATATTCCTTGAATGTTATATAACCATTTGGTATAGTTTGTAACATTTATAATATCTTGTTTTCTATAAAAATTAAACTATTATCATGCATATGTATGAAAGGGGAAATTTAAGTTTATAACATTCGACATTTTCTTTAATGGTTGACCAAGTATGAACATGATTATTATTACAAACTATTATTATAACAATTAAGACTCTTACGGAATTTATATTTTATTTATTAAATATTAATAACTTTTGACGTAAGGGACTTATTGTTATAGAAGATTCTAGAGGAGAATTCAGTCAACCCCAGGCACGGTAAAGATGGCATGCGCATAGATCACCCCTACCATTCGATCTAATTAATACATCGATAATTTCCATATAGTGTTAAAAATCCAATACTAATGCAAATGCAAATTCAATAAAAGTAAATGAATCTCCTCCAGGATCGAACCTTTCTCCAGCTTTCGGACCAGTAACTTGTATCCGCGGTTGAAACCGTCCCATCAGGAAAACGCCCTTAGATCTTTAATTTTCGAAAACGACTTTAGACTCATATATTTAAAAGTAATTCAATGCGAATTCAATAATTTAAATAAAAGTCTTCCGACTCGTGATAATCGGAATATTAATTTAGGGATCTTGATGTAAAACTAAAATCACATTTACGGAATTTGAGACGAAAAAGTTCACTAAGCGATAATATTCTTGTCATACCCGTCGCTTTACCAAAAAGAAATATTGTAAACCAAATATAAGAAATCAGAAAATTGTGTGAACCTTACTTTGCGAACTGCGAAGTATTTGGTAAGACAACAATTTGTATCTTTAATTTATCTTTCATTCTATTGTTATAATAAATTCTATATTTAAATATAATCCTTGACTGATTATATCTCCTTTATTCTCCTTTTCTATCCTAACATTAAACAAATTAAGAACAATGTCATAACAGCTCCCGTAGAGCTGAAGTAAATTCGAACCTACTTTAAAATAAAGCACAAGCCTTACCAACTTGTGCGAAAAGCAAGCAACTTTGAAGAATATATAAAAGACTTAACTTTTATTTTTCTCGACCACGCAACGTTGCATAAACGTTACAGTAATTTTTGGAAATTTTGTTTTGTCCAATATTTTCCGAGTGGAAGGGGGGGAATTTTTTTGGGTTTTACGGTACAACGCAAATTTCTTTATTTTTTTTCTAGTTAACAATTAGATAAAAAAATTTTGCTACTATTAGTTTCGATAGAGTTTTTCATGGCCTTTCGATTGATAATATGTATTTAAAAAAAAAATTTTTTTAAAAAAAAATGAAAGTCAAAAATAAATTTGAGTTTTTTTTGGTGAAGAACATAATATTTTTTTTATCACTCTTACATCAAAAGTTAGATTTTACGGCTTGTTTGGAAACCTTTAAGAGCTCATTTCACGGCCTAGGCCGTAAAGTAAATGAACTCGCAATCTGATTGGCTGATGCTGGTCAGCTGACCTTTACTTTATAGTACAGCTGCCCAAACTGGCCCAAACGTCACGGCTGTTTACGGGTTTCGCCGCCCTCCGGGGGCATTTCTAAGTCTGTCGACCTACTCCCACCTAGAAATGCCCCCTGAGGCCCTTTTTTACGATAACCACCTCTCCTTAGGTTCGAATTCTCAGTTTTTTGTGTGATAAAAAATGTTATATGACACTTGGACCCTTTCGGCACTTAAGTTCTCGTGTATCGTACAACTCGCCACAGCCACATCAGAGCCTCGGCTACTTTTCGGTGGAGCCTCGGCTTCATATCTTCACTTCACCTCGGCTTCGCCTCGGCTACGTTCGATGAAGCCTCGTCACCACCTCTACTTCGCCTCGGCTGCGATTGGACTTAGGCTCGTATTGCGATACTTACTCGTACTATAAAGTGCCATTTAGGGTCCTTGTGTCATAAATAACTATTTTTAAATCGAAAGCTGAGGTTTCTTCCTACAAGGGTATATAGATGAAAAGTTAGGCCTTGAATGTTTAAGCCATGAAAATTAGAGTTTTAGATCGCTATTGTCTCTAGGCCGCGTTAAGTCTGCAGCTCTCCGCTCTAAAACTCTAATTTTCATGGCTTAAAAATTCAAGGCCCAACTTTTCATCTACATACCCTTAAAGAAAAAACCTCAGCGTTCGATTGAAAAAAAATCGTGTCCTTCACCAAAAAAAACTTAAATTTATTTTTGACTTTCATTTTTTTTTGTCAAATTTTTTTTTTTTTAATACATATCATCAATCGAAAGGCTATAAAAAGCTTTATCGAAACTGATAGTAGCAAAATTTTTTATCTAATTGTTAATTAGAAAAAAATACTAAAATTTGCGTTGTACCGTAAAACCCAAAAAAATTCCGCCCCTCCCACTCGAGAAATATTGGACAAAAAAAAATTTCTAAAAATTACCATCTATCTGCACCATAAATACCTCGAATTTAAGCATAATTGGCAAATAATTTTTTTTACCTTGATCACTTCGCATGGAATCTCTCATATTTGAGATCGGATATGGTATCTGGTACCATCTAGATGGTACCTCGTAGCATCTATTTCTCTCAGTGAACAGTCTTTAGCAGTGACAAACATAAAAAATTGCCAAACTGAAAAAAATTAAAATATCATAGTTTGCTTTATAAGAAATTACTAAATATGCACATAAGTTTGGTTAGATGATTTATGGAATCGTAATTTTATAGCTAAGACATATTTTTCTGTATGCAGTGCCGTCCAAAAGATTTCGCTCACCCTTCAGAATTTTAGTCTTTACAAAAAGTTTTATATTTTGTTAAGTAACAAAGATAAGATAACAAATAAGGACTTTTTATAAAGCTTATATTTTCTACTTTTAGTATATTTTAATCTTTAAGCAATTTATTGTTATATTAAGGTAATAGTATATTGTGCACCGGGACGCAAAACGCGTCTTGAGTCGAGGTCCACACGATGTTTTATGTAAGTGGAGTACGTTGTTCTCGGTTTTTTTTGGCGAGTTTTTCAGGCTCAAAGCAGACCATACGTCAGGCAGTAGGTTTGGAGACAACGGCAGGCAAAACTACTGGCTGACGTAATTGTCTGCTTTGGGTCTCAAAAGCGCGCCAAGGAACCGAGCAAAACGTGCTCCGCTTACATAAAATAATTTAATTTAAAAATGAGAATACATTTTTTCCAGAAACATGTTTCTGTATTATGTATTATATATTTTTAGAATAATAAAAGAATGAAGCCAAAAAAAGACACCAAGAACAAATTTTTCGCCCTTCTTTACCCCTTATTACCTTCAGGAAGGGGCTTGAAATTTCAAATTCCATAAAAAGACGAGTTTGGTGTCTATTCTTATGTTTTATGCAGAGCTGAAACAGAAAAAACACCAAAAAACAAATTCCCCCCTTTTTCACCCCTCATTACCTCCTGGAAGGGGGTTGGAACTGTAAATTTTAAAAAAGTGGAGTTGAGTGTCTATTCCTATGTTTTTGGATCGCAAAAACCAAAAAAGACCACTATAAGCAAATTCTCCTCACTTTTTGATCACAAACACCCCCCGCAAGGGAACTTAAATTTTCAGTTTGACAAAAATCGAGTACGGTGCCCTTTTCCATGCTTTTTGAGGCAGTGACATCGCAAATGACCGCCAGGAACAAGTTCATCTGTTACAGGCTCAAAATTTCTGAAGTGGGCCACTTTTTTTTTTATGGTGATATTTTTTTATGTCTTATAAAAATTTTTGTAGTATTTTCGATCCAAAATACTGTCCTGAAGTTGTTTTGCAAAATTTTAATTTTTTCATGAGTTATTGTTTAAACAATTTTCAAGTATCAAGTTATTAATAAATTTTTTTTGACCGTTCTATTTGATGGATTTTGATAAAATTTGGTATGAGTAGTACACAATAACCATGCTTTAGGATAAAAAAAATTAATTTGATGTCGTGCCAAATTTGTTTAAAATAGCAACAATTATTATAAATAATTAAAAATAAATTAAACTTCTCATCCGATTTCCGTATTTTTTCTTAGCAATTTAGATTCCCTGTTTTGTTACGAGTAATTTAAAAAAAAAAAGTTAGTATTCTTCATTAGGTCAGAAGTTATGACCATTTTTCTCTTGACGCTCAGCGCGCGAAGACGATACACGGCTACCCATTAGCATGGTCCGAAACAAAATTTAACAATTTAAAAAATATTTATCACTATTTTTTTGGAAATATTTAGGCAAATTTTAAATAATTATCATAAATGTAGATTATTAGAAACTATTTAATGTAATTTCTAATTTGTTTAAACAAATTATTATTGTTTATTTTAAATTTCTTCGCAAATTGAGCTACAGAGTTATAACTTTTTCTTAATTTTGCAACTTTTCGAGGTCATTGGAGCCAAAGGCGAACAAAAAAATTAAAATAATAATTTTAAAAATTGTTTAAACAAATTATATTGTTTATCTACAAGATTTGCACAAATTGAGCTACAGAGTTGCAACTTTTTTTCAATTTCGCAACTTTTCGAGGTCAGTTAAGCTATGTACTAACAACAAACTAAAAATAATAATTTTTAAAATTGTTTAAACAAATTAATAATGTTTAATTTTAACTTTTTATTAAATAGAGCTAGAGAGTCGCACCTTTTTCTCACAGATGCAATTTTTCAAGGCCTATCCATCCAAATACTGAAAAAAAAGTAAAAGTAATAAATTTTACAATTGTTTAAACAAATTGTATTTTTTGTATTCAATTTTTTTGAAAAAAAGTTAGAGAGTTGCAACTTTTTTGCAATTTTGCAACTTTTTAAAGCCTTTAAAGACAGGTATTAGCAACAACATGAGAAAATGAACTCAACCAATTGTTGAAACAATTGAAGAATGTTTATTTTTAACTTTTCATTAAATTTGACTAAAGTTTTGAAGGAATTCTTTTGAAGATAGAAATGGATAAATTTATAAAAAGTTACAATTCTCTAGCTTTATTCAATGAAAAGTTAGAAATAAATATTATTAAATTGTGTTAACAAATGTTAAAATACATTTTCTTATTTAGTTGTTAATAGTTGTCATTATAGGCCTTGAAAAGTACGACGCTGAAGTGTGCAACGTTTCTGAAAAACGAACAAAAATTTTGTAAATTATACTCAAAATTTTATGGGTAAATATGATTAATTATTAATTGAATTAGCTTTATAATATAACTAAAAACAATTTTAAAAGTTTATTTAGCCAGAAAAGTTTTAAAAAATTTTTTTTTCTTATTTATTCTTTTTGTTCGTTTTTAGAAACGTTGCGCACTCCGGCGTCATTGAAAAGTTGCAAAACTGAGAAAAAGTTGCGACTCTCAAGCTCTATTTAATAAAAAGTTAAAATTAAACATTATTAATTTGTTTAAACAATTGTAAAAATTATTATTTTTAGTTTGTTGTTAGTACATAGCTTAATTGACTTCGAAAAGTTGCGAAATTGAGAAAAAGTTGCAACTCTGTAGCTTAATTTGTGCAAATCTTGAAGATAAACAATATAATTTGTTTAAACAATTTTTAAAATTATTATTTTAATTCTTTTGTTCGCCTTTGGCTCCAATGACCTCGAAAAGTTGAAAAATTAAGAAAAAGTTGTAACTCTGTAGCTCAATTTTCGAAGAAATTTAAAATAAACAATAATAATTTGTTTAAACAAATTAGAAATTACATTAAATAGTTTCTAATAATCTACATTTATGATAATTATTCAAAATTTGCCTAAATATTTCCAAAAAAATAGTGATAAATATTTTTTAAATTGTTAAATTTTGTTTCGGACCATGCTAATGGGTAGCCGTGTATCGTCTTCGCGCGCAGAGCGTCAAGAGAAAAATGGTCATAACTTCTGACCTAATGAAGAATACTAACTTTTTTTTTTTTAAATTACTCGTAACAAAACAGGGAATCTAAATTGCTAAGAAAAAATACGGAAATCGGATGAGAAGTTTAATTTATTTTTAATTATTTATAATAATTGTTGCTATTTTAAACAAATTTGGCACGATATTAAATTAATTTTTTTTATCCTAAAGCATGGTTATTGTGTACTACTCATACCAAATTTTATCAAAATCCATCAAATAGAACGGTCAAAAAAAATTTATTAATATCTTGATACTTGAAAATTGTTTAAACAATAACTCATGAAAAAATTAAAATTTTGCAAAACAACTTCAGGACAGTATTTTGGATCGAAAATACTACAAAAATTTTTATAAGACATAAAAAAATATCACCATCAAAAAAAAAGTGGCCCACTTCAGAAATTTTGAGCCTACATGAGATGTTTTTTTAGTAACAGAGAAACATTCAAATCGCCACTTAAAAGAAAACAAAAATTTCTTTTAAGAACCAAGTTGACGTTTAATTTCAATAAACATATAATTCTATATCGGGCTGGGGTCGAACGAGCATGCTAGATACTAGATCGTAGAGCTTCATATAAAGATCAATTTTCCATAAAAAAATTTTGCCCCTCTATTAAAACAACCATTGGCATCGGGAACACTCGCTTTGGGTGCATAAAGTAGAGCTAAAACGGAAAAGAAAACAAAAATCCAAATTAATTAAAAAAAAGAGAGAGGTGGGGGGGGGGGGGTTAATGAACAAAAAAGGAAATGAGGAAGACCCTACCGGACACCAGTAGCCGCGGCCCTCCCAGCTTTTGAGTTGAACATTTAAACGAAATTCTAATCTCTAAACGAAGGCGTGCCCAGGCTTGGTAGGCAGCTTGCGATGTAGGCCTCGGGGTTGCCACAACCCTAGCCCTTGGCCTGGTGGAACTAGCCTCTACCCATTGGAAGATGCAGGAGCGCTATAAAAAGATGTGAATAAACACGAAAATGATACCTCTAAAGTACGGAAGCGCCTACGCGCCAGCCTGCCTGCCTGTCCCTGCGAAGGTAGAGAGGTAGCGATTCTCATGAAATTTTGCCTTGCCTGCCTGCTTCCAGGGAGGGAGGTTGCGAAAATATATTTAACAAATATGGATGTTTTGCGTTTATGTCAATGTTATACATGTGCTTTGAACGTTTATTTTTGTGTAAGTTACATAAATATTTCATTGTACGAGCAAAATATGATTTTAATTATTATTTTACTATTTATTAAAAACAGAATGTCCAATATTATGACGACAGTTTGACAAGTGCATCTTACTTAACCTTAAAATTCTAAATTGTCTTTTATTAAAAGTTGTATTCTATTACAAAGGTAATACTTTATCTTCTATTTGTCAAGAAATTGACTGTATTAAGTTGAAAAAAAGTTTAATGATATCATCACTGTTTACATAATTAATTTTTCCTCAGTAGAATTGTTACATCCCCATGTAACTTTTAAATTTTAAATTAACAAATATTAAACTATCATTCTTAATTATTGTTTTAAATTATATAGTTTGGGCAATTACAACGGTCATTAAGACCTCGAATGGTTGTGCAATCCTAGAACTGTGCTTACGTGGAAACTGTTCTAGTTTTGATTATCTATCCGTGGTATGCGATTAGCCATTATCACACTGATACTGCCATTGAGACCACGGATGGATGTGAAATCCTGGAACTGTGCATACGTGGGAACCGTTCTAGTTTTTGATTATCGCTCTGGTATGCGATTAGCCATTATCACACTGATACTGCCATTCAGGCCATGGATAGATATGCATATGAGAAACCGTTCTAGTTTTGCTAATTATAGGACTATCGCTATGGTATGCGATTAGGTATTCTCATGGCCTATTTTTGATAAATCACTATCTATGTGATTGTTACTGATAGACTGAACCTATGATGAGCAATCCTAGTTCTGCCGAACGCATATCTATTCCTGAGACATACGATCAGGGGTCATATTGGCCTATTTTATGAGATAAGCCCCCACTTTTTGTAATCCGCCTAATAGTAGGAGAATCCTATATAAACACTGTGTAACAGGCGTCTTGTCGTCTTTTTCGTCTTTTAATTAGTTTTTGTAAATTGTATAACTAGAAAACGCGAATAGATCCTTCAGTCTTCGATATTTAAACATCACCTTATTTTTGCCTTTATTGGTTTATGTTAAATAAAAATAACATTACAACAGGTCTTAATAAAATTCGAATACTGTCGTATTAGTCTGAAGTTGACGATTAAGTAAAGTAAATCGAGTTCTGTCGCAAATAGTACTAAGTGCTAGTTAAAAATACCGATGTTCTCGTATTGTTTCGTGGACTGAAAGAACTAAGTGAGTTTTATCACAATCCAACATTGTTAATCACAAAGACTCCCTGCAAGATTTCGTCGCTGTCTTGCAAGATAAAGGGTTCAATCGACAAGGAAGTGTATTCAACGCCCTTTCAGTTGAAAGGTAATGTAAGTTATTGTTTATATGTACAATTATTATATGAATGTAATAAAACCATAAAAGAAGTATTTTTGATTTTATTCTTAATGTAACACGATTCCCTTAGAATCGACAAGCACAAACGAAATCCCACATAAATAATAATAATCAGGCCTTACCAACCTGATTTATCAGCTGCTCTTGCCTCTTAAACATTAATTAAATAATTTTAATTTACCACGCCTTATAAAATAGCTCGGCACGTAACAGCTGATTGGTGGCAGCGGTGGGATTCGTTGCTTTTGTTACATTACAATTTCATAAAATAAATTCAATTTCAAGTAAGGCTTTAAACATTTATTAACTGTCAAATATTACGTTTTGTCCTTTCTTTAGTCGGTAAATGTTCTACGCGACTATTGTGCAAGTTGTTAGTCTTTAACACTTAGAATTGTCAGTTTCTGCTCGCAGATAAGGAGTCATACGAAGCTCAATTCTTTCCGGTTGTGTATACGATCTAATGGTGCAAGTTAAAAATTACAACACTTAGGCCAAGATAACAATTATTGACATAGTTTCATAAATGAAAATTGCCAATATTCTTAAATAATAATAATACCTGTTTTATTGACCTATGAAAGTCTTTACAGTATAAACAAATTTAAATAAAAAACCCCACGAACAAAGATAAATAAATAAAATAAAATAAAATTAGATTAAATTAAATTAAATTTTATCCGTGAACGATAAATGAGCAATTATTTTACAAATACAGAACAACATCAACACAGGTTTCCATATGTTGAACTTATTTCTGGTCATTTTGTGGCACATAAAGGAAATTTTCTTATAGATCATACATTATCAATAAATATAATAAAAGAATCATCACTTTCATCCTTCGTGAATATCGATACTAATTTTATAATCACAGCTCAACAAGGTGCAATTTGTTTAAACAAAAGTGTGTTTATAACATTTCTCGATTTTTCTTTAAAATTTGGTGTTATTGACTGTCAAAACAACCCAGAAATTATTGGAATTTTAGGAGCACCATTTCTTGATCAGATATTTGAAACTAATTACTTTATTGAAGTAGCAATAGAATTCGAAAAAGTAGTTTTCAGACGTGAAAGTTCCTTACAAAAACGAATTAGACGTCGTATTCTAAACATTCTCAGAAGCTGTTGTTTTGTAAAAACGCCTTAATAATCAAATTATATTCATGACTTATAAATATAATGAAGTAATTTTTAACACAGAAATTTATCCTAACGTTCATATATTTTCCAAAGATTTAAAGAATTCTAAAGGGTTTTTCATAGCTAATCCAGCCATAAATATTAATCTAATAAAAGAAAGTCATTTAGCTAAGAACACTATAATTGATAAAACTGAAAGTGTTATATTAAATCAAACAAAGTTTAACATAACAGGCACAGTATATATTACTATTGCTAACAAGGCTGTTAAATTTTACACTTGGAAAAGTAATATTCAATCAGAACTCACAGGAATTCTAGGATTACCTTTCCTTAATACAAACCCTAACGAGTTTCAATTTTAATATATTATTCTAGGAACAGTACAGTTTTATATGATTTTATAACATCATAACACATAAATTTCATTTTAAAAAACGACTAAAATATCTTTTTATGACTTCTTATTTCAATTTTATAGAAAAATACCACTATCTTTATCCAAACATTTATATCAAATCTAGATTTTTCAAAAACTTTGAAGGAAAATTTATTATAGATCACTCGTTACCTATAAATTTAATAAAAGCGAGCGAATTAATTTCTCTTATAGGAATAGATCGCTCAATTAAATTTTCACTTAGAGACAATACCATTGAAACAGTAGGACAAGCCGAAACTTACATTAACTATACTGTCGTCAATTTTCAAGCCATTGCATATCAAGGAATTACCAACATAATTGGTATTCTAGGTTTGCCTTTCTCAATTGACATTGTAAACGAATTTATAGAATCTTATTAAAAAAAAAAGAGATATTTGATTAATTTATGAAAATTGGACCTGTATTAAGCAAAATGACTGAAGACAATAATTTAACTGGCACCATTAATCGCACACTTAATGACGCCATGATTACATCAATGGCGGAATGTTTCGCGTTGCAACAAGGCGTAATGCATATTCCCTTTTTTGATGGAAAAAATATTCCTGTTAAAGACTTTATTCAAGATATAACAAACGGTGAATCTAGTATTCCTTCGAATTGCGAGGAACAATTCATTAAAGCAGTTCTATCTAAATTAAAAGGAGCTGCTCGTGATAGTACATATGGTAAAACTTTTGAGTCCATAAATGATCTTATACAACATCTAAAACAACGATTTGCATCTCGCAAGTCCTATTCGTGGTATCTTCACGAAATATCCACAATTCGTATGGGTCGTGGTGATAATGTAAATGAATTTTACGATAGGTTAACCCTTCTAGAAGCAGGAGCAAGAGCCGCCCTTGAAGATAAGTATGCAGCAGCGAAAGTTGCAACAATGCTAGAACCTCTAACCGACTGCGCTTTAGAAGCATTTATAAGAGGTTTACCAGATGGAATTTCGAACATGGTCGAAGCAAGAAACCCACTATCCATCGAAGAAGCATTAAAATTTGCATTAGAATTTGAGGCTAGATATCAACACCAACTGTCTACTCATAGCAACAATTATCATATATCTCGATACCAACATTCCAACGATTTTGGGCCTAGAGACAGAAGTCCTAGTCCTCGAGTACGCTTTGCACCCCCAGAAGAGTTACAAAAATCACGTCAACAATTTCATATGCCAACAGGAATTTTAAGACAACCGCATCTACCTCAACAACCATCCTCTAGCTACTATCCATCTTATCCTTATTACGTAAATCCTTATAATCCAAATCCCTATATACCTTTTCACCCTTATCCATATTATCCAGCACCACCGAATGTTGACAATAACAAACCTTACGTAGTACCCAGGACACCCCCGCGTTCTCAATCCCCAATTTTAACTAATGGCAAAAATTTAAACTCCAACCAAGCTCGACGGACCGACGCGACGACGAGCACCGAAACACAAGAGCGTCAAGCCAATGTAAGAATATTAAAACAACAAAAACTATCCTGCAAACCCGAATAAATAAAGAATCACCCGTAGTTAATTTAGAATCACCAGATTTCCTACATTCAAATGCTCTACTTTTAATAGATACAGGAGCAGACGTTAATTTGATAAAATTAGGTACATTACGACTAGAATTAGTAGTGAAGCAAGACGAAGCTATTTTAATATCAGGAATAACCCCTATAAAAATTTCAACCTTAGGAACTGTTCAATTATCGATTAATAAAAGTATAGTAACATTTCAGGTCGTACCTTCAGATTTTCCTATAGAGTCTGATGGTATCTTAGGTAGAGAATATCTTAGGCAAGAGAAAGTAGAGATCTCATTTTGGCATAATTCCATTGTCACCCATTCCGACCCCATAAGTCCAATATTTTTCATAGATTATGAATCAATTCAATATAAAGAAAAATTAGTGGAAAATAAGGCAAACAAACAAAATAATCTAATCAAGGCTAGAACTAGACAAGTAATACCAATAGAAGTTTTGAATGACGAAATAAAGGAAGGATACTTACCTTTAGTAAAAACAGTGGAAGGGTTGTTGATAGGAGAAGGAATTGTAACAAATATTAATGGAGTATGTCATGTTCTTGCTATAAACACCACTAATGAAGATTTAAACATAAAAATACCACCCCAAGAATTAATTCCTTTCGAGTACTATCAATTACCTGGTGAAGAATTTGACAATGATTCAATAGATGAAAATTATGAACCTCCACAGGACAGAATATTAGCTATTTTTAAAAGTTTACGATTAGAACACCTTAACGAAGAAGAAAAACAGCATGTCAAAGAAATCATAAAAGAATTTCCTGAAAATTTCCATCTTCCAGGAGAGCCACTCACTTCAACACCATTAGTAAAACACAAAATTACAACAATTGACGAATTACCCATTCACACTAGGCAATATCGGTTTTCCCCTTCCCAAAAGGAGGAAATTGATAAAGTGATAGACAGAATGATATCTGAGGGAGCAATTGGGCCATCGATTTCCCCATATAATTCACCATTACTTATAATCCCTAAGAAAATAGATGGTAGTGGAAAAAAGAAGTGTCGAATTGTCATAGATTTTAGAGCTCTTAATGAAAAAACTATTGGAGATTTTTACCCTCTTCCGTTAATATCTTCAATTTTAGACTGCATTGGGCAAGCGCAATACTTTTCAATTTTCGATCTAGTAAGTGGATTTCATCAAATAGAATTAGATCCATTAGACAGACCAAAAACTGCATTTTCAACCACGCATGGACATTACGAATATATAAGAATGCCAATGGGATTAAAAAATTCACCTGCAACGTTTCAAAGACTAATGGATCAAGTTTTAATTGGATTGCAAGGTGTAGAATTGTTTGTTTACCTAGACGACATAGTTATCTATGCTAAAGATCTAGAAGAACATGGAAAAAAGGTAAGAAGGTTATTACAAAGATTGAAAGAAGCAAATTTAACATTGCAACCTGAAAAGTGTGAATTTCTTTCCAAAGAAGTGGCCTATTTAGGTCATATAATAAGTAGTGAAGGAGTCAAGCCTGACCCAAAAAAGATTGAAGCCGTAGCTTATTTTCCAACCCCGAAAACTCCTCGAAATATAAAACAATTCCTAGGATTGGCCGGATATTACAGAAGGTTTATCAAAGAATTTTCAGCACGCGCTAAACCCCTCTCTAATTTACTAAAGAAAGAAACAAAATTTGAATGGGGACCAGAGCAAGACAAGAGTTTTAAGGATTTAAGAACAGCATTGTGTAATAGTCCTATATTACAGTACCCTGATTTTGAAAAACAATTCACTATAACGACTGATGCATCGGATTATGCAGTAGGAGCAGTTTTAAGCCAAGAAAAAGATGGAATGGATTTACCAATAGCTTATCTTTCTCGAGTGTTAAATGCACCTGAACAAAATTATTCAACAACAGAAAAAGAATGTTTATCTGTTTTGTATGCAGTCAATCATTTTAGGCCTTATATATATGGAAAAAGATTTATGCTTGTGAGTGATCATGAACCCTTAAGATGGATAGATTCAATAAAGGATCCAATACAAAGATTAGTAAGATGGCGGTTGAAACTTCGAGATTACGAATATGAATTTAAATACAAACCGGGAAAATTAAATTTTAATGCGGATGCTTTATCAAGAAACCCAATTATTCATGAGAAAGAACCACAAAACACAGAAAATAATAAAGAAGCCAAAATATATATGCAAACAGGAAGACCTACAAAAACAAAAAGTACCAAAATAAATGAACCATCTACAAGCTCAACATCCAGCACTAGACCTTCATTACCATCGAGAATACAAACGCGCAGCAGAACTAAGGCAGATACTCTTACAAAACCAATTGTCTCAAAACCCACAAGTTTAAAAAAATCAACAAAACCAAGCACTTCCAAAACAACCCTTGAAGAAAGCACAATAGGAAAACGTTTATTGAGACGAAAGCAAGTAGACCCAAAAGCAAGAAAAACTTTAAAAGAACATAGCGAATCTTCAAGTTCAGACTCTGAAGTAGGAAAGCCCAACCCTCCTATACAAAAGAAAAGTCGAAGTGTCTTACCTTCTTTAAATATACCATCACCAGCATTATATGATCCATATGCACCAAAAAGCGCACCCCCAAAAACACCATTCAATCCTAATGAAATATTTCAAAAAACAAAGGAAATAGAACCAGATTTTTCTGAAAATGTTCCAGTGGAAACTGTCAGCCCACCTTTAAGCGGAACTGATGATAGTTCGTCAGAAGAGGAGAATGAACACGCTAAAACTAGAGAAGAAATAGCTAAGGAACTCGAAAAATCCATAGCTAGTTTCAATCAATCGTTAGCTCAACATGAAGATTGGCTACAAGAAGATGAGGTTGAACCGAAAGATTGGCTCAACGTTTCTTTTGGGGATAATGATCCTGCTGTTCATGAAGCAGCACTTAAATATTTTCCCGGAAGCAACGAAGAATTTTCAGAAAAATTAGCCTCTATCTTAGAAAACACAAAAGGGGAGTTAGAAGATCAAAAAAATGAAGAAAAGGAAGAAAAATTAGGAACTACATCAAAAACTACAAAAGGAAAAAACGTAACTTTTAGCACTCGACCCCAAAGAGAAAGCACACCAATAAATTTTGACAAACCTATAGCCATGTCAACTCCACACCCCATAATAATGGAAGAATCATACATAGACTCTGATGAAGAACAAGAAGAACAAACTATGAGCGAAAGTGAAACAGAGACAGCTGAAGAAACAAAGCCAGAAATTCAAAAAAAAGTGAAAATGCCCATATCAATTACTAGTATTCACCCTGACATTCCTATCACAACATCAAAAAGGAACACAGAATCCAATATTATAGGGTGTCGAGAAAGTTTGACCTACTACAGGAGTAACTACGCACATTTCCTATCATCAGACTGCGAATTTACGACATCTATAGGAAGACTTTTAATTGATATAGGTGCTATCGACCCTCAAGAAATAAAATTAAAAAAACCAACCAAAGGACAAATCTTGGTTACACCAAGAGGAAAATATAACATTTATACTATAATAGTTAAACATAATCATTTCGACCAGTTATTAGAAGAAGATATTAGAATAGGTATTCAAAATCTCAAAATTCTACTGAATAAAGAAGGAAAAAGCGAATTAAGAATATCACGATGGGGAGACGTCACCGATGAATTACTGAGAGGAGAACTTCTACAAATTTTAACTTCAATCTTTCAAAACAGCAATATTAAAGTTACTCTATGTTATGGACATATTACAGTACCTCCAGAAAATATTCAGAAGGACATAATCAAAGAATTCCACAACAGTAAATTTGGTGGACACAAAGGAGTAACAAAAACATATAGAAGAATTCGAGAAAAATTTATGTGGCCAGGAATAAAAAATCAAGTCACAGAATTTATTAGAAAATGTCCTGTTTGTCAAGAACAAAAATTAGTGAGAGTGAAAACCCGAGAGCCAATGCTAATTACAGACACACCTCTAGATACTTTTGACAAAATTTCATTAGATACAGTAGGAAAATTGCCAACAACACCAGATGGGAATTGTCATATCCTCACTATGCAGGATCACCTTTCTAAATATTGCATAGCAATAGCCATTCCTGATATATCAGCAACAACCATAGCACATATAGTAGCAACTGAATTATTTTCAAAATTTGGAGCACCCAGAGTTATATTAACAGACAGAGGCACTAGTTTCATCAGTAAATTAATGAGAAAATTATCCAAAATTTTTGGAGTTCAACAGGTTACGACATCTGGATATAGACCACAAACTAATGGAGCATTGGAACGAAGTCATGCAGTATTAACAGAATACATAAAAAATTATTCTGAACAATATGACGACTGGGATAGATTATTACCTTTCGCCATGTTCGCTTACAACACTTCAGTACACGAAGCCACGAATTTTACACCTTTTGAACTAATTTATGGAAAAACCGCACGAACCCCTAGTTCTTTTCCACCTATAGAAAAACTAGAAAATTATGGATCTTACCTGACTGAACTAATCACTAGGCTAAGCGAAATCAAAATCATAGCAGCAAAAAAACTGTTAAATTCGAAACTAAAATCCAAAGAGCAGTATGATATAAAAATAAAACCATTTTTAGGGAAAATAGGAGACAAGGCTTATGTGTTAAAAGAAGTAAAAGGTAATAAGTTCGAACCCTATTATCACGGTCCTTATGAAATTGTGGATATATTAGAAAAGCATAACGCTATTTTAATAACAGAGAACGGACAAAGATTTCAAAAACATATAGATAAGTTAAAACTTGCTCATGAATAAAAGGACTAACGAAATTTGTATTTTTCAGATGACCGAATTAGTACTTCACACTCCTCCCCTTAGAGGAGAGTTAATCAACATAAACATCTTTCCAAAAGGAAATATTGATGAAATTCAACACCCTAAAGGCATTTTAGAAGAACTGACAGCGGAATATAATTTAAACAAACCCATATATGTTGTTAAGAATGTGGTAGGCCCTTCACATAGCAGACGTTATGATGTTAAATGTATAGTAGAGGACTGTACAAACGCTAATGTCTTTATAGCAAAAGGGAAGGGTGAGAGAAAAATTAAAGACGCTGAAAATGTAGCTGCACGAAAAATATTAAAAATGCTGGAAAACACATATTATTTTAGCGAACAAGAAAATAGCTCAAAATCAAAAATTCCAATCTATGTTATGTGTCTAGAAAATCCAGACATTTTAAAATTAAAACTTTTTAAATGGGAAAACTGTTGTGAGCTGTGCTATTTGAGGGGCCACACTAAAAACAATTGTTATGGTCTATTGAGAAATAAAAAAATAATACGTCAAAATAAAATAGATCAAGCTGATAATGACGATTTCTGGGACATACCGGGAACTTTAATGCCATAATAATTGTTTAATTATTACTAACAAATATCAAATGTTATTCTAAATATTATTATTTTATCATCAATGATATTGCTTTAATTATCATTAAGATTACTATTCTGATTATTATAATTATTATCATCACTATTGTTATTACTACTTTTATTATTATTATTAAACAATTATTTTTATTTATTAAAAAAAAAAAAAAAATTTTTTACTAATAATGCAGCTAAGTAATAATGATAATAATATACTTTTTTGATTTATAGTAAAATATTATAATAAATAATTGTATTCCTTACTTATGAATAAATTGTTGATATAAATTAATAAATAAATACGTCATACTAACAAACAACATTAAAATAAAGACGAAAGAAAATAAAGGAAGGGGTTTTGGCGGTCGCCTTTTTCTTTCCTCTCTGTTTTAAAAGAAAATATAATTTTATATACTTATAATATATATTGTATTTTCTTTATATTGTTGTATGATATTAGTATATTATATTGGTGTTATATAATAATACTAATGTGTTGTATTGGTGTTATATAATAATATTATAGGTATATTATATTATTATATATTATTATAAAAATATATTTTAACCAAAAATGGTAAAATGAAAAACACTCATAATTCATTGTTTTCAGATACCATGGAAATTCCAATATTGGGATCCATTTTCAACCTATGGACTTACATTTCAATACTATTTAAAATCATTCTGCTACTAATTATACTAGTAATACTAAAATACTTATATAATTGGTACAAAGTAATAAAAAATAGAAGGCAACGAGCCCCTAGTCAATGAAGGCAATGAACTGACCTTACTCCATATTAAAGATGAGCATTTGAAATAAGAAGAGTAGTCAGTCTGCACTGACTGGCGTGTTGCAGGCACAAGGTCACTTATACTATTGTCATGAACGCAGCGAACAGAAGAGAACCACAAGAAATAAAAGAAGTAAAAAAAAAAAAAAAAAAAAAAAAAATGTTGCTGATGGATACTTTGGAATCACATTAATATATTTCATTTTACTATATTTTAAATTTCAAACGTGAACTTTAGTATCTTCAAATAAATTATTTAGTAATATTAAATTAAACTGTTGTAACTAACGTAATCAAACAAATTTTAAATAAATACATTATATGTATATATATATATATATTATAATAGAGAAACCATAAAGAAAAATGAAAAGAAATTACAATTTTATTGTTTATTAAATTTAAAAGCAATCCAATAGTAAAATTTTTGTATTCATAGCTTATAAAATTGATATGAAAAATTTAATTATATACGTAACTTAAAAGAAAAGATACTACCAAGATACAAGATCAATTTCCTCATGAGATTCTGAGTCAGAGTCACAAAAATTTCCAGTTTTTTCTTGTTTAACGAAAGTGTTGTTGTCTGGAATTGCGTTTTGGAAGCCTTGCGTACTAGTCGATGCAACCGGACTTTTGACGCTTGATTCAGGAGCAGCAATGATAGGACATACAAATTTTTCAAGAGATTCCAAATCCAAATCATCAGGGATCCATAATTCCTCTTGTTTGATAACTGTATTGCATTCTGGAAGCTCATTATAAAGGCCTTGGAAACTAGTCGATGCAATCGAAGTCATGATGTTTGTGTTAGTTGCAAAAGCGGTATGAAGCACAATATCCTCTGGTTTCAACACGCTTTCCTGTTTTTTATCAATGTGCAAATCTGTCGATCGTGGAGGCACTACAATAAGCGAATTTGGAGCCTTCATTTTTTCGCAAAATTGTGGAATTGAGGGACTGCTTTGTAAATTCATCGAAAAAGGCGACGCAAAAGAAGTTACATTGCCTGGCCGAGGACCTGCAATAACACATTCAACATGTAAAAATGCATACATATGTGTTTGCACACTTGTATAGGTGTATCTATGAGTGTGTTTGAGTAAATATATATATATATATATATACACATATATGTATATGTGTATATACGCATATGTGTGTCTGTATGTGTGTATGTGTAAATACATAAACACACATTATACCTAGATAGGAATCTATATTTAAAAAACCTATTATAATTACAAAAAGAAGAGAAATTAGAAAAAGGAAAAATCAACGAAGCAACAGTAATAACAAAATATATATATTAATAACTTTAAATTGCTTACCGTAAAGTATAGAGCCGCATTTACAAGAAAGGGTTCCTGTCCAAGCACCAACAAAACGGCCACAATAACAAAAGGAAGACGCAGACATTGGATTTCTATAAAATAAACCCAATAAAATTGAAACACCATTACAACATGAAGTTACTAAAGAACAAAGTAAAGCATAAAAATAACAAAAAAAATTAGAACTTACCCATTCCATAAGGAAGACAAACCAGACTGCTGTTCTTCTTCCACATTAAAAGATGGAAGATGATTGTTGGACAATTCAAACAAGGTTTTAATTGTTTCCAGACACTGTCGGCGTAGTCTTCGAATCTCGCGCTGTCTTGTTCGACCTATGCCCACTAGTGTGCCTTTGGAAAAAAACTGCGGGTACTTCGTCCGAACTTCCTGTAAGGATCGTCCTCTATAACTCTCTTCCCACTGCACATAATCATTTTTCGGCCTTCCAGCTCTTCTAGATTCTCGTAATTTATCTGACGTTATACGTCGCATATCGTCCTTTTCTTCTTCCAAGGACTGTAGTAATGATAAATCACAATTTAAGGAAGTCACTAATTTAGATATCTGAGATAACACTCGAAGCGGAGGTCGCACAAATGCACGAGAGACAACTACAACAACAACAACAAACAAATATTCAAATTATGGAAAAACAATACTAGGATACTATGTGTAACTCAAAAGAACTAAAACCTACTTAAAGGATTCGCAAAAAGAGTCACGTCTTCTGAACTCATGGTCTGAACTCTTTAGCACCCTGGCACAAACTGGGCATCGATGATCAGCAATGAATGCAATACAATAACACCAGGCTCTGTCATCAGGATTACAAGAATTCCCTATCAATCGCATATCATATCACTTACCTCTGGCAGAAGGCTTCTTCAATGCAGATGACCAGATTCACCAACACTTAGTTACACTTTTATATCACAAATTCCTTCTTAAAGTACATTCACAAGTACATTTTGAAAAACACAAAATATTTTAAACTTATCTAGATAAAATTCAATAACCCTTCAAGTCTGATCAGAAAGATTTTACAGTGTCCATCTTTAACATTTTAAATATGTTAATATCAATATTTACTCTATCAATAAAGTATATGTATATTGGCACAAGTAATAATACAAGCAAACACAGTATAATGCATGTGTATGCTTACAATATTATATAGTTATATTATAATAGGTATCTATTTCAAAAAGTATTAAAAATTATTGCTAAGAGAAATCATACTTAATTCTAAGGAAAATGAGGAAAAACAAATTACTACATAATTTCAAATAATTAAAAAAAAAATGAATACTTATCACTATTTTCCTTAAAATTAAGACAAGGACATATCAGAATTAGCCTTAAAAAAAGTGTTCTTATAAAATAATTTGCGTAAAAATACAAAAAAAAATAATAAGTATCAACGTTTAAATATAATAATACATCCGTATGTATATATTCATATGTATATCTATACATTACAATAATTTAAATAAGCAAAATTTTTTTAGGTATCAAGAGAATAATTAAGAATGGTAGCTAAAATCTTTACTTAATATTACTTAGCTATTAATAACTAAAGTAATATTCACTTGTTTAAAGACAGACGTAATCATTTTCTTAATTTAAGAAAATATCCTTTTCATCGAGGACGATGAAAGTCCTAAGGGGGGAGAACTGTTACATCCCCATGTAACTTTTAAATTTTAAATTAACAAATATTAAACTATCATTCTTAATTATTGTTTTAAATTATATAGTTTGGGCAATTGCAACGGTCATTAAGACCTCGAATGGTTGTGCAATCCTAGAACTGTGCTTACGTGGAAACTGTTCTAGTTTTGATTATCTATCCGTGGTATGCGATTAGCCATTATCACACTGATACTGCCATTGAGACCACGGATGGATGTGAAATCCTGGAACTGTGCATACGTGGGAACCGTTCTAGTTTTTGATTATCGCTCTGGTATGCGATTAGCCATTATCACACTGATACTGCCATTCAGGCCATGGATAGATATGCATATGAGAAACCGTTCTAGTTTTGCTAATTATAGGACTATCGCTATGGTATGCGATTAGGTATTCTCATGGCCTATTTTTGATAAATCACTATCTATGTGATTGTTACTGATAGACTGAACCTATGATGAGCAATCCTAGTTCTGCCGAACGCATATCTATTCCTGAGACATACGATCAGGGGTCATATTGGCCTATTTTATGAGATAAGCCCCCACTTTTTGTAATCCGCCTAATAGTAGGAGAATCCTATATAAACACTGTGTAACAGGCGTCTTGTCGTCTTTTTCGTCTTTTAATTAGTTTTTGTAAATTGTATAACTAGAAAACGCGAATAGATCCTTCAGTCTTCGATATTTAAACATCACCTTATTTTTGCCTTTATTGGTTTATGTTAAATAAAAATAACATTACAACAGGTCTTAATAAAATTCGAATACTGTCGTATTAGTCTGAAGTTGACGATTAAGTAAAGTAAATCGAGTTCTGTCGCAAATAGTACTAAGTGCTAGTTAAAAATACCGATGTTCTCGTATTGTTTCGTGGACTGAAAGAACTAAGTGAGTTTTATCACAATCCAACATTGTTAATCACAAAGACTCCCTGCAAGATTTCGTCGCTGTCTTGCAAGATAAAGGGTTCAATCGACAAGGAAGTGTATTCAACGCCCTTTCAGTTGAAAGGTAATGTAAGTTATTGTTTATATGTACAATTATTATATGAATGTAATAAAACCATAAAAGAAGTATTTTTGATTTTATTCTTAATGTAACACGATTCCCTTAGAATCGACAAGCACAAACGAAATCCCACATAAATAATAATAATCAGGCCTTACCAACCTGATTTATCAGCTGCTCTTGCCTCTTAAACATTAATTAAATAATTTTAATTTACCACGCCTTATAAAATAGCTCGGCACGTAACAAGAATTTAAGAAAAATGTCTATTTAAAAACATATATTTAAGGACGCTTATACCCTCAAGCGGTTCTCATTCTATCGGACCATGTTAGTCAATATTTTTTTAATTTCATTTCGTCTTATAATTTGGTTTCTAAATAGTATTTTGTAGTTAAAATCATTACACAAACAAATTCTAGTGAAAAAAAATTTTTCTGTTGAAAATTCCAACTTTTTAAAATTTTTTCTTCCTGATTATTTCAAAAAAGTGAAGGATTACTACCCTTAAATAACATTTTCTTAAAAACGGAACGGTAAATTAATTAAATATTATTGTAAAAGTTGTATTCCATTACAGTTTAAAATATATTAGTTTTTTAAAAAAATCTGTAGAACCGTGTTTTTTTAATTAATTAAAATATAGTCATTTTGCGCGTTTTGTTACTTTTCCCATGTAAAAGTCCCAACTTTATAAATTTATATCTTAAAAACAGAACGGTAAAATTCAATAAAATTGTAACAGTACATGTAAAGTAATGTATTCAATATGTCATTAAAATTTTTTAAGGATCTGTAGAAAATGGTTTTTTGGATAAACATCCTTAATCTAATTTATATTATAAAAGGAATATATATTTATATTCTATTTCAGGAAGAATTCTGAGAGTATGGATTATATTGTTATCTTTTAACATAATAAAATAACTTACGATGACGTTTAGATGCTTTTCAGAGGTAAATAAAAGAATTATTATTGGAAAAACAATGGTATATTGAAAACATCATTATTATTATTAATAAAATAATTCATTGTCATTATATCTATCAGCGTCAAAATGGGGTTACATAAATATTGAAATTTCAAACTAATATCTCTATAAGTTGTCTCTTAAATCATTATAAAATTGTTTTGTGATCGTTAATTATATTCATCAACGTTTAATAATTTATTGTTTTTTTTTCTTTTGTCATAATTAATGTTCCTTGCATTTAGTCTCTTACATTAAGAAAAAATTTAAATAAAATAAGTAAAGATTTGTTTCCAAGAAGATGAACATTTAATCCGCTCTTTTTTCTAATACCTACTATTTATATAGAAAAAACACTGACAAAAAAGTAATTGTCAGAATGTTAAAAGTTAAATTGTTTTCACTTGCACCGCAAAAATTTTAAATCCTAGAAAAAAAAACAATTAAACTTTTTGAACCGGTATTGAACCCTTTGGATAAAAATGTGGGCCGATTTAGACTTTTTTTTTGAAAAATCTAAAATTTTAACGACCATTAAACTTCTATGTGGAAGCAAAATAATTAAACATCGTATTTTTTATTGTTTTTCGTATAAAATATTAAATACTGTAAGATTAAGGTGTTTAAAATTAAGTTGAATCAATTTTCTCAACGAAAAAAATATTTTTTAAAGTTAAAAATCAATTTGTAATTATTATCCATATTGAGACGGTAAATCATACAAAGATTAAAGAGGTCAAAATTGCTCCATTATACGTTTCGGACGACGGGCTAGAGATGAAAGCCCAGTAAAATACCCAGTTAAAAATTCCTACGTAGGATCCCACGTAGGATCCTACGTGGTATCCTTTATAGTATCCCATATAGTATCCCATATAGTATCCCCCATGGTTTCCCATAAAGGATCCTTAGAACAAGGGAACTTGTATACGATCCTTAAGGGATACTGTACCAAGATCCTCCGTGGGATCCTATTCTATAGGATCCTATATGGGAACCTTGAAAGGATCCTATCGCCAAATTTTTGTTGTTGAAATTATCAGGATATGGGATCCCACGTGTGTACCTATATAGGATCCTACATATAAATCAGGTAACTTATCAGGTAGGGTTCCCTTATGGGATCCCATGTGTGTTCCCATACAGGATCCTACACATCGCAAAGGTTAGCAGGTGGGGTTCCTTTACAGGATCCTTCATGTGCCAGAGGTTAGCAGGTGGGGTTCCCGTGTGGGATCCCATATATGTTCATGTACAGGATCCTTCATGTCCCAGAGGTTTACAGGAGGGGTTCCCGTACGGGATCCTACGTGTGTTCCTGTACAGGATCCTTCATGTCCCAGAGTTTAGAAGGTGGGGTTCCTGTACGGGATCCTATATGTGCTCCTATACAGGATCCTTAATGTTCCAGAGGTTAGCAGGTGGGGTTCCCGTACGAGATCCTACGTGTGTTCCTGTACAGGATCCTTCATGTCCCAGAGTTTAGAAGGTGGGGTTCCTGTACGGGATCCTATATGTGCTCCTATACAGGATCCTTAATGTTCCAGAGGTTAGCAGGTGGGGTTCCCGTACGAGATCCTACGTGTGTTCCTGTACAGGATTCTTCATGTCCCAGAGGTTAGCAGGTAGGGTTCCCGTACGAGATCCTACGTGTGTTCCTGTACAGGATCCTTCTTGTCCCAGAGGTTAGCAGGTAGGGTTCCCGTACGGGATCCTACGTGTGTTCCTGTACAGGATCCTTCATGTTCCAGAGGTTAGCAGGTGGGGTTCCCGTACGAGATCCTACGTGTGTTCCTGTAGAGAATCCTTCATGTTCCAGAGGTTAGCAGGTAGGGTTCCCGTACGTGATCTCACGTGTGTTTCTATACACGATCCTACAAAGCCTAGGTGTTAGCAGGTGAGGTTCCTGTATGGGAGCTCACGTGTGTTCCTGTACGGGATCCTGCTCGTACTAGCGGTTAGCAGGTGGTGTTCCCTTACGGGATCTTATTAAAGTCATATATCTATATGACGCGGCGTATATTGAGATGTGAGGAGTTGTATCCTCACTAATTTCCTGGTCTGCGTGGACTCACTCTTCTTATAATCTTTACGCCTTAAGTTAACATTGAGAGACACTGATAATAGCACTGCCATGCGGCGAGTATATTAACTAAACAATGGGTTCTTATATGGGATCCTTTATGATTTCCTATATGGCAAAAAGACGCTTTTAGCCCTTAAATGACTTATAGGAAATCATAAAGGATCCCATATAAGAACCCATTGTTTAGTTAATATACTCGCCGCATGGCAGTGCTATTATCAGTGTCTCTCACTGTTTACTCAAGGCGTTAAGATTATAAGAAGAGTGAGTCCACGCAGACTAGGAAATTAGTGAGGATACAACTCCTCACATGGCAATATACGCCGCGTCATATAGATATATGACTTTAATAATATCCCGTAAGGGAACACCACCTGCTAACCTCTAGTACGAGCAGGATCCCGTACAGGAACACACGTGAGATCCTATACAGGAACCTGACCTTCTAACATGTAGGCTTTGTAGGATCGTGTATAGAAACACACGTAGGATCCCGTTCGGGAACCCTACCTGCTAACCTCTGGGACATGAAGGATCCTGTACAGGAACACACGTAAGATCTCGTACGGGAACCCCACCTGCTGACCTCTATACTGTGTAGGATCCTGTATAGGAACACATATAGGATCCCGTACAGGAACCCCACCTTCTAAACTCTGGGACATGATGGATCCTGTACAGGAACACACGCAGGATCTCGTACGGGAACCCCACCTGCTGACCTCCATACTGTATAGGATCCTGTATAGGAACACATATAGGATCCCGTATAGGAACCCCACCTTCTAAACTCTGTGAACTGAAGGATCCTGTACAGGAACAGACGTAGGATCCCGTACGGGAACCCCTCCTGTAAACCTCTGGGACATGAAGGATCCTGTACATGAAAATATATGGGATCCCACACGGGAACCCCACCTGCTAACCTTTGCGATGTGTAGGATCCTGTATGGGAACATACATGGGATCCCATAAGGGAACCCTACCTAATAAATTACCTGATTTATATGTAGGATCCTATATAGGTACACACGTGGGATCCCATATCCTGATAATTTCAACAACAAAAATTTGGCAATAGGATACTGTCAAGGTTCCCATATAGGATCCTATAGAATAGGATCCCACGGAGGATCTTGGTACAGTATCCCATAAGGATCGTATACAAGTTCCCTTGTTCTAAGGATCCTTTATGGGAAACCATGTGGGATACTATATGGGATACTATATGGGATACTATAAAGGATACAACGTAGGATCCTACGTGGGATCCTACGTAGGA
Source organism: Ganaspis brasiliensis (assembly GCA_037103525.1). Lineage (NCBI taxonomy): Eukaryota > Metazoa > Arthropoda > Insecta > Hymenoptera > Figitidae > Ganaspis > Ganaspis brasiliensis. The sequence goes on along the minus strand of JAZKLR010000397.1, from coordinate 464,713 downwards.
ATTTTTAACTAGGTAATATATTAATTAAGAAGGACCCAAACGCAGCCAATTGTTAAGGCAAACATCAAAGTAAATAAATTGCACTGACTTTCTGTCCGTATTGCTTACAAGTAAAACTACCCAAGTGTCAGACGCCGAATTTATTGAAACTTTGCATACGTCAAGAGGGATAAAAAATAAGATATACGTGTTTTTTTATATCGGCGGTAACTGACTTTAAAGGGTAGAAACTACCCTTTTAATTTTAAGGGATGTAAATTCAATAGTCATCTTAGAATTGCTTAAATTTGCTGGAAACTGGTTACTCGGGGGTTTTTGGGGTCGCTGATTACGAATTCGATGTCAGTTTTCCAAAATTCAAAATGGCGGTTCCAAAATGGCGGACGAGATTTCTAAAAAAACCCCAAGTAACCAGTTTCCAGCGAATTTAAGCAATTTTTTGAAATCTCGTCCGCCATTTTGGAACCGCAATTTTGAATTTTGAAAAACTGACATCGAATTCGTAATCAGCCACCCTAAAAAACCCCGAGTAACCAGTTTCCAGCGAATTTAATTAATTTTAAGATAACTATTGAATTTACATTCCTTAAAATTAAAAGGGTAGTTTCTACCCTTTAAAGTCAGTTACCGCCGATATAAAAAAACACGTATATCTTATTTTTTATCCCTCTTGACGTATGCAAAGTTTTAATAAATTCAGCGTCTGACACTTGGGTAGTTTTACTTGTTAGTGCATTTTTTTCCAAAGGCATAAACAATTCGATTGTTTAACCTAATGACATGGATTCAATGATGTCGTTCATTTGGTTGATCATATGAAAATTACGTCTATAACTAACTTTCAATGCCTGTCTTCAGGTATTTAATAGCGATATTTTTGTGCCTGTGAAATAGAAAAAGATTTGTTGGAATATATAAAAAGTAGATTGGACATGCTTCATGTTCAACTTGCTCTTCAATAAAAAAGAGATTGAACAAGTTGTTTAACCAGTAATATACATTTTATTTATTTAAGTAAATATTTTAATATGACTGCCTCATGACAGCGAATTTAAAAAATTAATTTCTTTTTCCACAAAACAATCTAGAAATATTTAGTTAATTTGAGCTTAAGGCATATTGGCAAGTTAAACAACTTGGCCCAAGCTTCCTGTTGTTGAGAAATTAGCAGGTACTCGAAGCTTGTCTAACCATCTTTTTCGCTAACTTAACAAATCTTTTTTTACTGAGAGACAGTTCATTTTAAAACGTCTATAACTACTTTTTACTCATGTACATACATAATTTATCTTTAAAATATTTATAAACTCTATGTAATTATTGACTTTATTTTCAGTTTGACGAATAAATAATGGAGCTAGACAACCCGCTAATTTGGACAAAAATAAAGTCCTATTTTGAAAAAGGTTACAGTCATAAAACTATCATTCATTTATTAGAAGTGAAATATGACTGCAAAATATCCTTACGTACTTTCATAAGACTCATGAGTGCAAAAAATTTAAGAAGAAAGAATTTAATTGAAAGCCCAATAGAGGAAATTATTTTAGCAATTCTATTAGAACATGAAGGAAGCGGATTGAATTTGGGATACAGATCGATGTGGCAAAGATTAAGAAAAGTCTACAAGTTAACAGTGAAGCAGAAAACTGTTATGGTACTTTTAAGAGAAATAGATCCAGAAGGTGTTGAAGAGAGATGTCGATATAGGTTGAAACGAAGAGTTTATAATGTTCCAGGGCCAAATTATATGTGGCACGCTGATAACCACGACAAGTTGAAAAGATTTGGCTTCCCTATTTATGGATGCATCGATGGATTCTCAAAAAAAGTTTTATGGATTCGTGTATCTGAATCCAATAATGATCAAGCTGTAATTGCTCGATATTTTTTTTAAGTAGTTGAAAAACATGGTTTTTTGCCAACTATTCTTCGAACAGACCGTGGCACTGAAGCAACACTAATGGCTGATTTACAAATGGCTATGCGCTACGATCACAATGACGAAAATGCTGGTGAAAACAGTTATCTTCAAGGAAAAAGTACTCACAACCAACGAATTGAGGCGTATTGGCGTCAATTTCGTCAGCATATGGGAGACTTTTTTATACACTTATTTAAATCCATGGAAGCTGAAAGGTTAATAGATACTGCTAATCCTTTGCACATTCAATGCTTGAGATATGCTTTTGGTAATTTGATTCAAGAAGACCTTTTACTAACAAAGAAAGAATGGAATGAGCATCGCGTTAGGAAGCAGAATAATAGAAATATTGCAAGTGGGATTCCAGATGAGTTATATAAGTGGCCGGAAAAGCTTGGTGCTGCTGATTTTAAAAAGGACGTAAACATAGAGCAAATGAAAAAACTTTATGAGTATACAAAAGAACCTGTCTTAGTTGCACCTCATTTCAAAGAAGTAGCAGAATCATTGTTAAACGGAATTCCTGAACCATGCTGCGTAGAAGACGCTTATAACTTATACATATATTTGATCAATACTATTAACGCGATTTCGTAACTATTAAAAATAGTTAACATTTTTGCGTATATCTTTTGTTGCCTTTTTGTGTATTGAAATTAATGTTTAAAAATGTCCAGTATTGAACGTTATTATTGGAAAGATGTAATTAATTTCTGTGAATAAGATAACACCGTAAGAAGTAAAAGTAAAACAAAATCTCAATAGATAGCAACCCTGGCAAATAAGCGTCACCGATTGCGGACTAAAAAGGTGCCGATAAAGTCCGCATTTGGTACCGAATCGGTCCTGACGTTAGAAATTAAAATTCATATGTTCCAATTAACTTGTACAGTATTTATTTAATGAAATTATTTAATTCTCTAATCATTTTAATAAGTATTATTATTTATTATTGAAAGAAAAAGTAAAAAAAAATGTAAAATTTAAATTCTATATTTTTTACTTTTTCTTTCCTTAATAAAAAATAATATTTATTAAAATTATTATAGAATTAACTAATTTCATTAAATAAATACTGTACAAGTTAATTGGAACATATGAATTTTAATTTCTAACGTCAGGACCGATTCGGTACCAAATGTGGACTTTATCGGCACCTTTTTAGTCCGCAATCAATGACGCTTATTTGCCAGGGAATAAGATATATTCTATTGGTCTAAAGTGTACCTTGAGAGAAAGCTAACATTCTCAGTTACAGCCTAAAAAACAAAATCGTACACCACTGAAAAGCCAGTAAAATGATATAACGTCTAACTTTGCACACGTCTTTTCTCAAAATAGTGCTTTCTAGTGCATCGTACCTTCCACAGCTTTAATAAAATATTAATAATAATAATATTTGATATTTTGGATTGATTTGATTTGACAATTTTCCTATCTTCCTAATAATAATACTAATTTTAAAAAATAATTTTGTTCAAGCAGCTGCTATTTTGTGGCAAAAGCGTTTTTAAAAACAGGAAAACGATAAGGCTACCTACATTTATTCAATTTAATAATTTTTTGGCTTTTTTCATAATTCAGATAACCTATAGACCTTAATTCATGAAGTTAAATATTCATCAGACAAATAGAGTTTAGAGAAGATGAATATTCGAAAAACTTTATTTCTGAGCAATATAATTATTTATGACACACGCAAATTCGAGAAGTTATTTATTATTTTGAGAAATTAAATATAAGGATAAACGCCCACTTTTATTGTTATAGTTAATGACAAATGAAAATTCGGGAAAATAAGTATTAAGTAATTATTCTGACAATCCTATAAATTCGCGAAGTTTAATATTCAGACAAATAAAGTTTCAAGACGTTAAATACTCTAAGAATTTGTATGTTTGATAAATAAAATTTATGACAAACGTAAATTCGGGAAATTAATTATTATGACTAATGACAAATAGAGTTTTAGATAAATAGATATATGATAAATGCACTTTTTAAGAAATGTATATTCGGAAATGGTGTTATAAATTAATTTTTTATTATAAACCATTGGTTATAAAGTTACATCATGGGTGGTAAACTTCAAAATATGAGACAAACAATAATTGCAAACTCAAACTTACAAATATAAACAACGTTCTTTGGAAATTTGTTATTTAATTAATTTGTATACGCTAAATATGCTAATATTTGAAAAGCTCAACACAGCTTCAGACTACACAGAATTTCACTTAAAGAATAGTTGAACATACTTTTCGAAAACAAAATATGAACACTTTTATTAAGAATATGAAAATAATGCACTAACTCTAAATATTAGTACACAATATTCTTTTTACAGTAATATTTTACTGTATAAAACACAACAGACTAAAGGTATCAACTTTTAAAGTAGCTTTGAATAAGGGAATAGTTAAGAAATAATACATAAAAACTAATCATATTGATAACGTAAACGAAGTATTTTATAATTGTTCATTAAATAAATATCACGGTAAGTACATCTGAGAGGTACACAACGTATGTACATCTGAAAATTATAAAAGACGCACATTATAATTCTTAAATAAAAACGTTGGCCTTAAACACGATTTTTTTTCAGAACCTTATATTATCTAATATCTATATAATTAATATGAAGTCCGTTAGCAACAGTCTATAACTAAAGGTAAGCTTTGAATGTTATTTTAATAAACGTAAAATGAAAGAAATAATACTCCATAATTCACAACTAAATAAAAATTTGTATCAAACAATAAAATCTTATTGATAAAATAGAAACAGTTTTTGACAATAAGGAATTAAATTATTGTCACAGTAAAACACAAGGGAGCAGTTTTTTTAGAAAATGTAGAAGCCAAACATCAAAATTATTAATTAAAAATATAAGTGTTGTCTTCAAAAACACAAAATTCTTTTAAAGTAATATTAAATCCACTTAAATTACGAAGTTATTTAAAATCAAATTTTACACGAGGTTTTACAGATATTGAACGCTAAACGGACAGTACTGAAAGGAAAAATTATTTTTTATAAATTTCTAATAAAGATAACAATTGCTTCACTGTTGGTCTCTTCTCAGGAGTGAAATCGAAACATTTTTGTAGTGTCAATTTGATGAAGGAAGGAACTTCTGTCACATTTGGTATGTTCCCTTCCATGAAAGTTTTCATTAACTCAATTAAATCATTGGCATCTGTACTAAATGTCCAGACTGTTTTTTCGCTGTATAATTCAACGAAAGTGCAAGCTAAAGCCCATATATCAGAATTTGTAGATGGTTCTTTCCGAGATAAAAGTATTTCTGGAGCCATAAAAAAATGCGTACCTCTCGCGATTCCCTTGCGAGAGGTTTGCAGACTTTCATTGAATGATCCACTTTTGCCTATTCCAAAATCACACAATTTCACAAAAATGTTTTCAGATACCAAAACATTTGCTGGTTTAATGTCGCGATGAATAATAGGAGGTTCTTGCAAATGTAAATACATGATGGCAGTGGTCAATTGGTGTGCAATTTTATTTTTGGATTCCAAGTGTAATTTATATTTTCTTCTTGTTTCTTGATTAAATAAAACGTCATGGAGAGAATTAGATACAAAAAATTCTGTAACTATATGATATTGCGTTGGTGAAGAAGAGACAGCCATGATGGATATCATGTTGGGGTGACGTATTTTGTCCAACAATGCAATCTCTCCATGGATTAATTTGTCATTCTTTCCTTTTAAAATTGATTTTATTGCGACCATACAACCTAAGTATATTCCTTTTCTGACAATGCCCTGCCCACCTTCTCCCAGAACTTCACTTGAAAATTCTAACTTATTTCGATCGACAAACTTTACCGACATATTAGAAAAGATTTTTTTTTCATTGATTACGTCCTTTTCACAAGGTAGTTTGAAGACTTAAATCTTTTCCTTTGAGACTTCATTAATCTTTTTCACATTTGAAGGTTCTGAAACAACATTATCTGTATGATTATTTGAATTATCATACAGTGATGTAAATTGAATACTTAAGACATCTTCCTTTGTGTTTGACGAAAATGTGGGCGAAGATATGGGAGACAATTGACTGGTAGCAGTTAGCATACGTGCTCTTTTTGCTTCTTGACATATCAGAGAATCATTAATACCTTCTGTTCTTACACTAGATTCATCTATAAAAACTTTTTTACTTAGTGTCACATTGGATTGAAGCAAATTTTTTTTTTTCTGTCAGTATATCACCAATTTCAGTTCGAACATTTAATTTTCTTGTGTTTTGTAAAAGATTGCCAATAATAATTTCTTTTTGTATTTTAAAAGTTTCTGGTTTGTTATTACACAAATTTTTCGGTGCAGCATCATTCTCAGTTTCAATCGACACATTATTATATGATTTACGAATAGATCTATCAGATGATGCGATTTCAGTAGTTAATAAATTTAAATTTGTTACTTTTCCCTTATTCCGCAATTTACTGTTATTGAAAGTCCAAAAGTCACATTCGTTTCCCTCATTGTCTAAATAATTCGTAATTAGTTCTGCATTACACTTGCTTATGGCTACATTTGATTTTTTAAAGAACTTACTGTTGGTTTCATTAACATATTGCTCCAAAATAGTTGCCTTTAATTTCTCCAATGGATAATCTTCGTTTCTATTTAGTGTTATCTTTACCTTCCCGCCCCCTGTCTGACATGACATTAAAACAAAAGCAGTGAAAGTACTCAGTCTATGCTTCCATGAGACAAAAATAACTTCTTTAACGAATTTTTTATTTTCGGTAACAATTCCTTTCTCCTTTATTAAAGTATAATTCTCTTCCTCAACACTTCGATTTTCCTCTTGTTTTTTATTACACAATCGTTTTTTAACTGACGCCTTACTTTGCTGATTTTGGGAGTCCTTCTTTCGATATTTTTCTAGAACATCTTTGAATCGTTTCTCTCGAGAAGCACTTAATTCCGCAGCATGATGAGAAACTTCTTTTGAAACAATATTGTAAACGTCGATATCAGGTTGAAGGTAAAAATGTGTTTCATTTGATTCTAACAGGAAAGTTTCATTGTCTGATGTGTACGTTACTGTACACTCTTTCGAAAAATATTCTTCTATTGTTTGTTTTTTTAAACAGTTGTCCGTGACACGAATACTGCGTCGATTGCCTTTATAATCTAATTGCACATTTCTTACAGATGAGGAAATAGAGGACTGCATCTATTTAAAACAAAACAAAGTTATTTAAATTCCATATTATCATATATTTTTTAAAAAATAAATATGGCTTTCCAAGAAATAAAGGAGTATTAAACAAAGATTTTTGTCATCTTGTCATTCAAACTTCTGGAATCAGCAAGTTTTGATTAAATAAAAACTGACTGAATCAATCATAGAAATTTTGAATCATCCCAAAAATTTGAAGGTTACTGTTCCATAATATATTTCATAAAAACTTTTCATTTTTTAATTTCTTGAGAAATTACTAGAATTTATATTCATTAAAATATCAGATTTAGTACCAAAAATGTATACTAAAGATTCAAAAAACCAATTAATTGAACTTTATGAATAAAAAATAAATAGAATAATTAAATAGCCTGCCTAGTGATTTTTATTTGTAGTAGAAAAGTGTTTAGTTTAATGACAAGAAATTATTTGAATGGACATTTTCGGTTATTAAAAATCTTTTTAATTACAAATCAAAGAGTACAGTATATTACAGATTTAGTATATTTACACTTAATAGTTATTAATTAGACATAGCCTTTTGAAAATGCGCATTCAAAAATTGCATAGCTGATTCAAAATTATGTAATCGGTTTTTAGTTCCTGGGTATAATTTTATTTTAAATTTTCAAGCTGGAATTATCTACAACTTAAGAACAGGCTTTCGAAAGGGTTCAATACCAGTTCAAAAAGTTTAATTGTTTTTTTTCCAGGATTTAAAATTTTTGCAGTGCAAGTGAAAACAATTTAACTTTTAACATTCTGCCAATTACCTTTCTGTCTCTGTTTTTCCTATATAAATAATAGGTATTAGAAAAAACAGCAAATTAAATGTTCATCTTCTTGGAAACAAATCTTTACTTATTTTCTTTAAAATTTTTCTTAATATAAGAGACTAAATGCAAGGAACATTAATTATGACAAAAGAAAAAAAAACAATAAATTATTAAACGTTGATGAATATAATTAACGATCATAATATAATAATAATTCTTTTATTTACCTCTGAAAAGCATCTAAACGTCATCGTAAGTTATTTTATTATGTTAAAAGATAACAATATAATCCATACTCTCAGAATTCTTCCTGAAATAGAATATAAATATATATTTTTTTTTTGTTAAGAAAAATATTATAATATTAGTAATAAAATAATAAGTGAGTAATAGTAACCAATAGTGTCAATAATAGTATGCTAAAATTTAATATTGTCAAGTATTTTATTATTTCACTTATTTATTTACTTTTAAAGCATTGTGGTAACAACAACAAAAATTATGGCTATATGGATAAATTAATAGCGCATTTCTTGATACATTGCTATTATGTTATTTGTAGAATTTGTTAATTAATCTATGCTTTTTAGAGATTAGGTTATTATATAAAATAAGATGTTAGATAGTAATAAAATGAATTTTAGAAAGGTAATACTGCTACTTCCTTTAGAGAGAATAAAAGCGTGACTAAAAGCTTAATTAAAAAAAAAATTTTCCTTGTTTGTTACTTTCTATAGTGTCCTTTGGCGAATTGGAAAATCAAATATAACGTGATTCCACTTCCGAATATTCCTATTAATGTCAATCCTCTAAAGAGATCACGGTAGAAATTAGAATGTGCTTGTCTTTGATGGGTGCTCAAATTATGTAGCTTATTTTCGATTTCGGCAAGAGGTATTCCTGTCGAAAGATCTTCTCGTTTACTTGATCTGAACAATTCATCTTTGAATAAAAATTCATTTAGTGAAGTCAAGTTTTCCATATTATCTACGTTTTTTATGATCGTAGTGATGTTTAGGGGTAAGTCGGGTTGGTATAAATATTCTATTCCAGTATTTTGAATCGATGCCCCAATTAGGGTCACATAATGACTTCTAGCAACACAATTAGTTGCTAGTCGCAAAAGTCCAAATCCAAAGATTTTAATTTGTCGTTCGTATTCATTTGGACAAGTAATAGTTATAGTTTCTTGGATTGGAGTAGAGAATAACCAGCCTCCTAAAGTTCCAATCTTATTCCAATAAGTTTTCGTGTTGGGTTTTATTCTAATATCGCACAAATTCCAGTTTTTATCATTAGGTTCCAGTAATAAATGACTTTCACAAGTTTTTAAGGCATTTGTTTCAAAAATAGGTTGGTGATTGTCACAAATGCTATATGAATCGGTCTTTAAACAGGTGTTTATAGATTCTTGGTCCATGTAAATGTATGCGCGCCTATCTTCTGAGATAACTATATACGGTGTTTCGGGTATAATGTAAGCTGAATAGTTTTTAAAGTTAGAATTTTGTGGTATTGGAAAGGAATGGATTTTATATAATTTATGAGTAATTTTATTTAATAGGGGAATGTCTACTGCAATTAAAAGTCTTTCTTTATAGTAACCAATTTTTGTCTTTGCTAAAAGTGAAATTTCTTCTGCTAAAATTTTTGGTCCTTGTGTCGGAAAATCAGTAATTTTGTTTATTTCTTGTAGTTTAGACTTGATGTCTTCGAGTTGTTCCGAAGTTAATAATGCAGGATGAAATTTTCCTTCTCTAGCCGATAGTATAATGTTTATTATTTGTTTGATAGCATGAGAAAAATGATCCAATTTTGATTCGAAACTTTGTGTCCATTGTGCCAGATATGCGTAGTACTGTTTACGATTTAGGGTTTCTGTTATAGTATTTAATTCTTTTAAGTTATTTCGTACATGATTTAAAATTTCCGAATGGCGTTCAGCTTCCTTTTGTAGAATTTGTAGGTTAGATCGAACTATGTGAGTTTATTGTCCTACAAGATGTGACAAATTTTTATTGAGTTCGTAGATTTCGTCTATTGCTTCGTCATATTGTTCTCCGGCTTCAGTTGTTAATACGCCTATAATAGGTTTTAAAGCTTGACCAATGAAATCTAGTAGGGCTCTTCGTTTTCTTATGGTTATTGGTAGGTTTTCGATGTCTAGTGGGGCTTGATTTAGATTGGTTAATAGACTTTTTGCATTTTGAAAAAGGTTATTAGCTTGGAAAACCTTTTCTTTCAGGATATGAGGTCTTATTGCCTCAGTACATGGTTCGGTATATGGTTTTGCACAATTGACAAAAACAGTGTCAATCTCATTTATTAAGGTCTTTGTTGGAAAGTTGTCTTGTAATTTTTTTAAATCGATAAAAATTGTTAACCGCCAATAAGTTTGAATGAATCGTACCGTGTTTAATTTTTCGAAGAACAGACCCGGATTTTTCTCAAATATGGTTATTTGGTAATTTTCGGGATTAGCGTTGGTAATGGTAATGAGGAAAAGTATGACCAAATTCCGAAGTGACGACATCCTTATCTGTGAAAAGTTTAAAAGCCATGTTATTTAAATATTAAGAAAAGTTACAATTTTCCTTGTATAATATTAGGTAATTTATTCGTTTAGACTTTTGAGATGTTCAAATTAAATATTGCGAATGTATAACTGTTAGTAGAATGGCATAAGGTTAAGTCATGATTATGATTATTTGTAACATTTTTATTTATTATTGCTTTTATTGTTCTTCGTGTGATTAATAAGAGTTGAAATTGTAGGGAAAATGAAACAGAACAATACAAAAAAAAAATTATTGAAATATACCAATAATTAAGGAAATTAGAACGCATCCCCTTTTTACTCTTGTTCAACAGCCACCGCGAAGAGGAAGTCGGATTTACGTGGAAAATAAGTTGGTCTTCGGGACGCATCCGGTATAGGTAAAATACGAAGACTCTTTCCCCTCTACTAGCTGGACGTTTGTGTTGGGTGTCGAAGAGGCTTCGTTCAAGAGTCCCCTCTTCTGTCGCGCGTGAGTCTAAAAATAGGATCAGAAGGGGAGATGCTGGACGAAGTACGCAAGAGAATGAAGAATGAAACTTATGCATGGGTATGCAAGGCGTTTGAACTATAGTTTCAGAATAAGTCCAAATGATAATTTGGATATTCTATGAGTATGATTTCTTTTTATTTTAGGTCATTAACATATTTACGACTCCTATTATTTATCTATTGTTTATTTATTTATTTAATTATTTGTTTGTTTTTTATTTAAAATAGTAAGGAATGTTACATAAAATAATTAATTAATATTTAATAATTTTGTTAAACAAATATTTGTTAGATTATAATAATTAAATAATAATAATAAAAATAGGGTGTTAATTTAAAATAAGTAAATTATTATATTAGAATTATAATACTATATTATACCGTGATATAATATATCATTATATTAGATATTATATTATTATATTAGATTTGATATTCTATTAATTTTTAATTATTTAGTGTTAGTTTATTATTATAAGTTGAATATATTGATTAACGTTTTTATTAGAAAGAAGTTTTTTTTAGGTTATAATAATTATTGAAAAATAATAATAATAAGTAGGATGTTAATTTAAAATTAATATATATTTTTGAACTGTAGCAAAACTTATTGTTTAAATAACTAATTAAATGATTTTTTAATATTTTGTGTTATTTTATTATTATAAATTTATTTTATTAATTAAAGTTTTATTAGATTGTTAGGTTATAATAATTATTGAAAATAATAGAATGAAAAAAATGTGTAGTGGGTATAGTGGGTGAATGCCTTCCCCTCTTGGAAATTTCTTCGTCCTCGATGATGTTGGCAGGATTGAAATTTGGTGTATAATATAATTAAGGAAAAACGTATGGTTTTGAGTTGAGATAGAAAAGGAATTTTTGTTATTGAGAGTTTCTTTTAATTTGGTCTTGGTTTGAGTGGATTGTTCGGGTGGCTGTTTTATTTCTCGTCGCGTTAAGATGTGTCACGTCTTGTTGATATAATTATTGATTGCGATGTTTAGAAAAGATCTTCCCTCTCTCTAGTTTCTTTTGGGTGTTTGAAACCAGAGTAGTTATTCAGTTAGATTTTAGTCGTGTTTTTGATTTGTGACGAAAAAGACGTGAAGAGAAAAAATGTGTGATGAGAAAAATAGAGTTCCTGCGGTAATAGATCAAGCAGAACACGATGTGCAGGATTTGGCGAGTGTTTTGTGGGAGAAAACTCTAGCGAAGTATCCGGATTTGGATGCAAAAACGAGGGGGGTTAGGGATGCATATGGATGCATCCCTATAATGTGGGACGTGGTTCCCGAGAGCCTTCTACGGAGCTGTGAATCCTCTTTAAGGTTCCTCTGGATCGGGGTTCAGATATTGGTTCGCTGTTGGGAACGAGTAGAAAAAGCACGGAGAAATGGGGAAACTAAAGGGTAGGTTGTAATCAGGATATATTATTATCATATTACTTCGTTTAAAATTATTTGTGATTTATAATAAGGGTTTTATACGATTGGTAAAGATATTTTAATAGTCAAAAAGTTTTGTTTTTGGGAAAAATTTTCTTTTATAAAATATATTTTTCGATAAATGAAAATTTTTTTCTTATTTATCGAAATTCAAGAATCGGACATTTGTTTTTAATTATCTAAGGAAATCAAAAAAAAATACAGACAAATTGGTCATAGCCAGCACTTGTAAATTGTATTTTTATTTTGTTTTGCCGTTGATAAAACATAGACAACATAGAACGCTGTGTACAAGCCGAGGGTTCGCCAACGGTATATCTGTACTGGCTCTCCGTGCCGCGCCAACAGCAGGCAGTACTGGCGTGGTGTCGTACCGACGGTTTGTTTTCTACTTTAGGCTCTACATCCAAAATTTTGTTTAATTGTATTATTATTTTATTTTATTTTGTTTTCTTTTATTTTATTTATTTACTAGTATTAGTTTTTCATATATTTTAAAAATTATAAAATACAATAATAAATAATAAAAATCGGTAAATACTATTTATCTAATAAGAAGAAATATATATTTTACATATAATAATTAAAAATTAATTAATATAAATAAAATAAATATTTATTTAAGATAAAATTTATAATATTTTTAGAATTAAAAAGAATTGCAAAAATTATTGAAATTAAACAAAATAATTGCAAATTTTGCAAATTAATTTTAAAAAAATGAAATCAATTAAAAATTGGGGAAACTAATCAAAAAAAAATCATAATTTTGTTTTAAACATAAAGAAAATAATTTAAATTTGAGAAAAATGTTTAAAATCTTAAAAGTATATTGAAACGAAATTAAATAATGAAAAATTAGAGAAAATAGTTAAAATTAAAAAAAAAACATGGTTCGAAATTGAAATAAATAAATTAAAATAAAAAAAATATTTAAAATTTGAGAAATTAATTAAACAAATTACATAAAATATTTTGAATAAAGGAAAGTTAAACAAAATTTGAGAAAAATACTTAAAACTTTCAGACGTTTATTGAAATAAAAGAAAATAATTAAAATTAGAAGGAACATATAAAAAGATAAAAATAATTTAAAATTGAACAGAATAAGTTTTAATTTAAGATAAATAAGTAAAAACCTTTTGGCAATTATAAAAAAAAAAACAAGAAAATGAACGAAAGTAATTGAAAATTGAAGAAAATAATATAAAAATAATATAAATAATGAAAGAATTGAAAAGTTAGATAAATAGTTAACAATTTTTGAAATATTGAAACAAATCAAAATAATTAAAAATTGAAGAAAGTATTTGAATTTTTAGGAAAATAATAAAAATAAGGTATATAAAATATATATATATATAAATAATAAATATGAAAAATTGAAATATTCAATAAAATTTGAGAGAAATGACTGAAATATTATGCGTAGTGAGAAATTTGCATCGAATTTGGTGAACCTTTTAATTCCTTGCGGAGGGAATACGTTAAATTTTAAATTCATTGGTATTTTAAACAATTTATTATTTAAATTGTGTATAATAATAATAACAATAATAATAATAATAAAAATAATACAATATTGTAATTGTTTATAAAAGCAACATTATCCTAGTTGTGAAATGCCAGAATTAACGATAAGGGTCAACTTCGGCACAATACTGGCAATTGGATGGTGGCGATATTATATAACACATTACAAAATTATAATAATACTATAATAATACAACTAATATATTATTATAGTACTGTTACTTCTGTCGTGGTACAATAGAATATTTTATTTATTCAGCATTTATTACATAGAATATTATATTTTGTAATAGATGGGATTAATAATAATTCGTTTTGATTGGTTAATAATCGATTGTAAGTTATAGTTTAATTATTTAATTCACAACTGTTCTTAGAATGGAAACACTATTTTTATTTAATTAATTGATTAATTTCGATTATTTTTAATGAAGTTTTAACCTCGGCAATCTTGGCCAATACTGGGCCATTATGGGCCATGTCGTTTTGCAGTTAGGATTCTTTATATTAACACAATCTATTATCATTTAAATATCACATTTTTAATGTTTATAGTTTATTGGAAATTATTGTAGTTAAAGTAAAGAAATGTTTTCAATAGAATAGAGACGAAAGTTTGTGAATTATTTTACTTATTTCTGAGTTTGTTGAGAGTGATGTTAAATTTGAAATCAAATTTTAAATTGATTTAAAATTTTTGCTTTCATAATATATAATACAATTTTTAAAGCATAGAAAAGTGACAGTATTATATTTTTAATAGATGCGTTATGGAAGTAAATGAATGGGAGGCGTACGACCCTAGGTGTCCTCAGCCTGGTGATATTTGGAAGGAGGGAGAACCTTGGCTCGAGCCACCAGCACAGAAAAATATGAAATTTGTGTGGTGCGAGGAATTCGCCATTTTGGAGCCGCGAACGGAAATTCTTCGCAGAGGATATTGGCGCAAGGTAAGTTTCGAGTTAAAACTTTTGTCAACCGAAAATATTCGTTTTTCAGATAATTTTGTTAAAAATTTTCTAAGTTCGAATGAGTTCTATTATTTTGAGACACAAATAATTTATTAAAATAAAATGAATAGATAACAAAATAATTAATATTACAAACTAACTATAAGTTAGTGAAGTGGAAAAATTATTATTAAATATAACAACTATGAACAGTGTTTTATGTAAAAAAAAAAATGATAATTTCTTTTATCTAACTAGTTAAAACAACGCGCTCTGGCGAGCGATTATTTTCTAGTCTTTGTGTTATTAATAATTGTAAATAGTTCAGATATAATATTTTAAATAATGCTAAATTTTGCAAATTAATTAATTAATTAAAAGGGGTGAAAGTAATGAAAGTTAGTAAAAACAATTGGAAAAAAAACAAAAATGAATAATTGAAATTAAGACAGATAAAAATAAAAAAAAATTAAAGAATTTAAGTCAAAAATAAAAACAATTTAGCATTGAAGAAAAAAATTGTAAAATGGAAATAATAATAATGAATTACAAAAATTAATTTCATTTTAGAATATTTAAACCGTGGAATTATTGAACCTTTTATCAATGCATAATCCAATCAACAGAAATTTAGAGAAATTAAAGTAGCTATAATTTAAAATTTTAGAGAACGTTGGAAAACTAAAACTAATAAACTTTAATTATTACCTAAAACTTTTGAATGATTTAATTGTTTGGGAAGCAGTAATATCTAATCAAAAATATGTAACTTTTATTATTCCATTTTTAAAAATATGTTGCAATAAAATTGGAATTTCTCGAACCTGAAATCATTTAAAATTTGGAAAGCTACTGTAATTTTAGGGAATATTACTTCTTTACAGCTTTAAGTAGAGGGCGGTGATATACGCAGGGATAAATGTACATATATATTTTCATATACACATTCAATCCCGTATACGCACAAGCGTTGCACGACCTGCCGTTACTGGACCAGAGTTGGCAATGATCGAACTGAAGGAAATAAGTGTTATTTGACTGAAGATTCCATTTTTCGGGGATGTTTATTGAATGGATTGAAATAAATTAGTTAAATTAAGTTAGATGCATGTAGATAAATAGATATTAACTTAGTCAAAATTATTTTATTTGGCAAATCTTGTGGTAATTCAATTATTTTTATTTTTATTTTCGTTTTTAGTTGCGTAATGCTGTCCTAGTATCGGGCCAGTGTTAGTTAGTTTTAAATAGAGTTTTAAGTTTAGCTGCGGTTTATCTTGTACAACATTGGATAACTATTGAAAATGATTTGTAAAATAGAATATTTATATTATTTAACACGAAGAGGCCTTTCGGATTAACCTGAAGTTTGCGGTTTGAAAAAGAGTAATAACTTTTAATGTTTAATTATAATTATTTTATAAATGTTCAAATTCAGTATATATAAATATATATACACATATTTTACTAGGTGTTGATATACTATAATAAATGTTTAAAAAGATTTGTAGACATTAAATATTTCCATAAATTTCAATTTAAAATTACCATAAATTTCCGCTTTAAAATACCATAAATTACAACAATTTTTGGCACAAATTATCAAAAATTTGTGACATGATTTACCGTAAATTACTATAAATTTCTAAAATTTTAGTGGTTTAGTTTTTAATTTTTGTATTCTTTTGTTTTATGTGATATTTCAGTTAGAAATTTCCTCAATATTTTCATAAATTACCACATAGGTTACCACCATCCGTTTGCTTACTTGTTTATAAGCATTTTATAAATGGATTAAGCTTTAGAATGTAATATGCTGATAACAACGTGTTTCTAATTTTCTTGGTATTTATAAGTGTGATTGATTTTTATATCACCTTTTTAATTTGGCTATTAATTTTGTTAGGGATTGACCGATTAGGGTATATAAATACGTTAACAATTAGTAATACTAATACATTCATACGTATGTACACACACATGTATATATATATACATATGTATGCACACACATACACATATACAAGCATAGTTTGTGCTAATATCTTTTTTTTTTTGTAGTGGGGTTTCGTGCATCCTGCAAACATCCGGTTAAGAGAAAATGATACAAAACTAACCAGACGAGATGATTCGTCGTCAGAATGTTTCCTGAAGGATCTTCCGCCGGGGTTAAGCGGTTTAGACTGGGTTCCAGTTAGAGGCTGTTTAATCCTTATTAAAGTCAGGGGATATTCCGTTTGGCGAGAGAGATCAAGTCTGATAGCTTCGTACTGGGAGTTGGTAAGTATTTTGAAAAGTAAGATCTGTATTTGTTTTCAGGAAGAATGTAACTTTTGATAGTTATGTTTTGTTTTCAGAGACCAAGGATTAACATCCCCGATATGTGGGCTCCGTCGTGTGACAATAGTAGGAAGCGCAAACATTTTTATTTTAGGAAATTCCAGCTTGAATAATTATAATTTAGTTTTATATTATGGAAAAAATTTAGTTTATAAAAATCTTCGTAAATAGGGTAAAATTATCTTAATTAAAATTATATTTTTCTCTCACGAAATTCGATTAAAAATTTTTATGATTAAAAATTTCTTATTTTGATTGTTGGTTTAAGAAAAGAAAAAAGGGGGGGGGGATTTTTAGGATTTATTTTAAATCTCGATTGTGTTAGTTATATTGTGGTAATAACCAATCGCTTGCATTTAGGTCGTCTATCCAGTGTTGTAGTCGTTCATTCCTTATTTCGGTCGTAATTAACCAATTAAATATAGCGTGTCCGTTAGGCAATAAAACTGTATTTTCTCCGATAAACTCACTAAATCTCCTTTTAGCATGTATTAGTGCTAGACAGGCCTTTTCATTGTAGTTATATGATTTTTCGTGATTTTGAAAAATTTTAGACGATCTTGCGATAAATTTGATTTTACATTTTCTCCGTTCTGCAAGAATAATTCTTAGTTTTTCTTTCAATACTTGGAAATATAAGGTTAGTTGTCCTATGTAAATAGGGTCTGGTAGGGGTATTGGAGGTGTATATTCCACTTCATTATTCAGAAAATCGTAGGCATTAATTTTGTTCAAAAAGAAATTGCATCTGTTTGGAAAGATGGTGATATTGTTAAAGGCAAATTTGTTGAAAATTTCTAATATGGCCTTTTTGTGGTCGTTTATATTTTTGTTCATAATAATAATTCCCTTTGAAAAGAATATTATACCAAATTGAGATGCATTAGGGAAAACTTTATTGAAAAATTTAAGGAACGTCACTTCTGCCCCTTTTATCGTTGGTGCTAATCTTAGAAACTTATATTTTCCCACCGGCGTGGAAAAAGTGGTTTTGTCCGTGTCAGTCGGGTAGATTTTTATTCGTGAATACAAATCTAATAAGTCGAAGAATGTTATTTTTTTGGCTTCGTTGATTCTTTCGCGGATATCCTCTATAGTTGTGTAGCAGAGAAATGGTTCTGGTATTTTTGAATTTAGATCGTCAAAATTTACTGATAGTTTCCACATAAGGTTGTGTGCAGACGGGACCCAATGAAGTTCTACCGTGATTTCGTTGTTATAAGAGGAAGCTGAATCAGTGATAATGTCTACGCTAGCCAGGTTGTTCATTTGGCTTAATAAGTGTTGTTTTTGGATTCGGGAATAGGTTTTAGACGTTGGTTTTGCAATTTTGAGAATTTTATCGGTTGTAATGATATGATGTTGTATTTGAGGGAGCGGTTCGAAACTATCTTGCGTGAAAAGGGAGTAGTACGTTTTTGCGAGTTTAGCTATGAATTCACTTTCTGTTGAGTCCATTCTTTCGGTTTCAAGTTGATCAATTACTTCTATATATTTTTCGTGAGTCGATTGAAGTTCTGGTTCCATGTTAACCTATAAATTGTAATAGTGGGCAATAATGAATTTATATAAGAGAACTTATAGTTAGTAAACATTTGTTCATTAATCACAAGGAATAAAATTAGCCTCTCGAGGTTATGGTTAATATTACGTGTGATTAGGGTTACTTTTCGTTATTTTGTTTCATTGTATGTGTAAATGGAATATTTTTTAATTATAGGAGATAAAGCTCCAATTGACCTTCTGTAGATCTAATAGCCATTGGTACTGTTTAAATCCTCTAGACATTGTTTCCATCCATTCGGAATTATTTCTTCCATCTGAAAAAAGGATACGGTTATCATTAACGATTCTTTTCAATCTTCGAATACAATGAACGATGGCAAGGCTGGTTTTCTCATGGTAATCGTAGAGATTTTCTGGACCCTGGAACTCTCTGGAAGAAGTTGCGAGAGGTATAACATTATTTTCATTGTATCCTGATAGTACTGTTGTGAACTGTTTTGGTTCCAAGGTTATATAAAGCAGAAGTTTTCCGTCGTAAGTGTAAAGTTCTTCTTCATCACATTTGGCAGAGAACGTGTTGTTTATAAATCTGTAGCAATCAACGATTGTTCTAAAAAATTTGGATGTGTCAGGATCAATAGGAATATTGTTGTATGATAATGTGGCGAAGACATTAGTTATTACTCTTTTATGATCGTTAAACGTGGGGGTTGCAATTATTATACCAAATGGAAGAAACATCATATAATCGTCTTCTCCTCCTGGAAATATTTTGCGCAATAATTGCAGAAAGGTGTTTTGCGAACCTTCTTAAGAAGGTATTAGGTGGGTAAATTGATATTTACCAACTGGTGTGGTAAAAGCGGTTTTTAAACTGTCCTTTTTACTAAAGTGTATACGAGCACATAAACTTTCTAGCCCTAGGAGTGAAAAATAGTTGTTTTCTTTTAATTTGTTTATATTATGTGCTAGTCCTTTCCCGTCTATAGGATGGGGGACAACGCGTTTGTTTAAGTTTAGAAAAGGCACGGAAATTCGCCATGATGACTTGTCTTCTGTTTCGAATTTTCGTTTTAGAAGGGTTATTTCATTATTATATTTGGAGTCGGATGCTATTATCGTACCCGAGGATAAAAGTTTGGTTATTTGCGAAAAGATATCAGATTGTTGTTGAGCAGTATATTCGGTTATCTTTTGATATGGTTTGGAAAACGCTAATTCTGACCTTAGGAAAATTTTGTGCTCTGCAAGAGGTGTCGAACACGTTCCCATGAATAACCAAGAATAATTTTTGATTACCTGGTTCATGAACGCCATTTCTTCAGTATTTAATTCTTCGAGTTGTAATTTTTCGAGTAGGAATTCATATTCAGGATTAGATTCGTTGATCGGGTTTTCCATATTGCTGGAGTTTTACTGAAAATAGAAGTTAAAACTAATTTCATAGCAAAAATTTTTGCTGTGAAGTAGACTTTTAGTAAGTTACATAGGTAGAAATATAAAGTTGCATATCAAATAGGTAGAGAGTTTTGAAGTTTGAGGTTTGTTAATTTCCAGGCCGATTGAGCACTAGCTAGTGCTAGAATTTAATTTATTTTCTAGTCACCAATAGTGCTCAGGTCAGTCTAAAAGCATTAGTTAGTCATAAACTAGTTTGAGCTTATCCATGTGTTTTTGATATCGTTGACCTTCTTCTCCTTCTAATATAACGTTGTGTTTGTCCGTTATGTCAGTAATTTTGTACGGTCCATGGTAACGCTTTTCAAATTTATTAGTCCTGGGTTCTTTTAAAATGTAGGCTAATCCTCCTATTTTTCCTTCGAATTGTTTGCAATTTTTGTCATATTTTGATTTATAACGCAGTTTGGCTTGGATTAGATTTTGGGCGGCTAATATTTTTATTTCATTTGAGTCTTGTTATTAATTCTCGTAAGTAAGTCCCATAAGTAATCAGTTTTTCGTCTTGTGGAAAAGCGGTTGGGGCTCTAGCGAGTTTTCCGAAAACAATTTCATACGGAGTAAAATTTGTAGCCTCGTGGACGGAAGTATTATACGAAAACATTGCGAAAGGGATAAGACGATCCCAATCGTCAAAGCGTTTTGCGTAGTGTTTGATGTACTCCATTAATACAGTGTGGCTGCGTTCCAAGGACCCGTTGGTCTGTGGGCGATACCCAGATGTGGTCAATTGCTTTACCCCGAATATTCGGCACAAATGAGTCATAAGCTTACTAATAAAGCTCTCTCCCCTATCGGTTAGAATTGCTCGTGGGGCCCCAAATTGGGCAAAAAGATTTCTGGCTATGGCGTGTGCTATAGTGGTAGTCGAGATATCGGGGACGGGCACGGCAATGCAGTATTTGGACAGATTATCTTGTATAGTTAGAATATATTTATTGCCATCTGGTGTAGTGGGGAGTTTTCCCACGGTATCTAGGGATACTTTATCGAAGGTATCAATAGGCGTATCCGTAATTAATAAGGGCTCACGTTTTCTAGACCTAACAATGTTATGCTCTTGACAAGGTTTACAGTGCCTAACGAATTCGGTAACATCATTTTTCATTCCTGTCCACACAAATCGTTCCCTAATTCGTCGATAGGTTTTCGTGATACCTTTATGTCCTCCTACTAAACTTGTATGCATTTCGGAAATGATTTTAGGCCGCATTTCTAATGGTGGGACTAAAACATTACCATAACACAATGTAATTTTTATCATATCTTCATAAAATATTTCAAAAAAAATTTCAGTTAAAAGTCTGGGTTTAATTTTTTCTAGATAATTTCCCGACAATGAAAAGCGTAGAGTTTTAATATTTTCGTTAAAAATTAAATTTTGTAAATTTTTCAAGGCAATTTTTATGTTATTTACGTTGATATCGTCGCAATGTTTAGATTTCATTATTACTGTGAATATTTTATTGCTTCCTCGCGGAGTAATCAAAATTTGACCCAATTTTGGATTTTGTAATTTCATTTCTTGGGGATTTATTATTCCTAGGTCAATCAATAACTTATCGACCTGAGTAGAGAACTCACAATTAGCTGAGGTGAAATGGACAATATCATCTCGTTTATACGTAAGATTTTCCCTGGAACCTTGGATAAGCATATTACGCACGTATAAACCTTTGGTTAAATTCTCGTAGTTTTGGAGAAGGGGTAGGGTGTCTGATTTTTCTAGGATTTTCGCATTAGTATGAGACGGTGTTTCTTTTGGTCCGGATCCGTTTTGTTTATCTGTAGGGGATAAAGAGGGAGTGTTCGAACTTGCTCGCGTTCCGTTTGAACCATCTTCATTTGGGCGTTTAGTTTCCGTGTCGTCTTCCTCTTTCTTCTTTTCTTCTTGTTTTTCTTCTTCTTCTTCTTCTTCTTTAAGGATAGGATGAGTTAAAGAAAATTTACGTGGAAATGGGGCTGGCCGGGCCCTGGTCTGTGTGGTTACGAGGGGAGTGGAAGTGGAGATTGGCTGACCTGGCGTTATATTCGCATTTTTATCACCACGTTGTTCGGTTATATTCTCCTGAGAATCTTCTTCGTTTGGCGATTTATCATCACGTTCTATTTCAAACTCTTCTGTCTCTAATCCCACTTGTTCTTTGGCTCGTTCGAGTAGCATATTAATCCGTTTTTCTAGTTCCATATCTTCGTCCTCGGTATCATAAGGGTCGATCTTTTCTAGAGTGTCAAGTAATTCTTGGTCTTCTTCTCCTTCTGACACTGCAGTACAGGGGATGATCAGGGGTTCCAAATTTAATTCTTCTTGATTAAGGTCAATTCCGTGATCCTTTAAAGATTCGTTAAATTTATTAATTGATTTTTGTAATTCGTCCTTTAATTCCTGGCGCGTCTGATTTAACGTCAGATTTTCGGTCGTTTCGCTCGTGATTTCATCCTCAGTATCTGATTCACTAAGGGGAGGTTCTTCTAACGGGATCCCGATGATTGATGGGTCTGTTATTGGTTCAACTTGGATTTCTGTTTCTTCGTCTTCCTGAAGAAGCGATTCTGTGGCGTGTAAAGCGGGTGCGCTTTTAAGAGGGGTTGGAAATTTTGTAGAATCAGCTGTAAGATTTAAGCTTGGGAGTACGCTTTTCCTTCTTTTCCATATTGGAATGTCGTTACCAGATTCTGATGATTCCTCGTCGCTAGAGTCGGTTCTTTCAGATTCGCTGCTGCTATCTTCGTTTACTGTTTGTAGAGCCTTTTCTTTTGCTTTTCGAGGATGAGATCTTTTACTGATACCGGTGACGTTCAATTCCGTTTGCTTTTCTGTTTCTGGATTTGTAGTAGGTCTTATTCTGGGCGGTCTTCCAACCAATTTCTTCTTAGTATCTTTTGGTCCAAGGAGGTTTGAAATAGAACTAAAAATTGGACGTTTTGGTTCTTGATCTATCTTGGGTTTATGGGTCGTTTTGATGGGGCGTGGTACCATAGGTTTATGAGTCGTTTTGATAGGGCGTGGCACCATAGGCTTTGTTTTTAGTTTCATAGTAGTTGTACCGGAAGTTGATGGTTCCTCTAGTTTTTTCTTAGTTGCTCGTGTAAGCATGAATATTTTAGCGGACGCATCGTCATTTACGTTGACTGGATTCCTCGATAGCGCGTCTGCATTACAATTTAGCTTTCCGGATTTGTATTTAAAAGTATACTGGTAGTCTCGCAATTTTAAACGCCAACGGACGAGTCTTTGTCCAGGATCCTTGATATTGTCTATCCATCGTAAAGGTTCATGGTCACTTACTAGCAAAAATTCTCGTCCATACAGATAAGGTCTAAAATATCTTACGGCATATAAGACTGCAAGACATTCCTTTTCTGTAGTAAAGTAGTTTTTCTCAGGTCCTGTCAAAAGTCGCGACAAATACGCTACTGGATGGTCAAACCCGTCCTTTTCTTGACTTAATACAGCCCCAATAGCGTAGTCAGAAGCATCGGTTGTTAATGTGAAAGTTTTGTCAAAATCGGGGTATTGTAGAATAGGTTCTTCGCAGAGTGCATTACGCAGGATTGTAAAAGCTTCTTCATGTTCTGAAGTCCAATTAAACTTCTTATCCTTTTTTAATAAATCGGACAGTGGCTTCGCCTTTTTTAAAAAATCTTTTATGAATCTGCGATAATAGCCTGCGAGTCCAAGAAATTGTCTAATGTTACGCGGCGTTGGTAGCCTCAAAATTTGGGTTGACGAGTTCCACACTTTGAACACGCCAACAACCCACGAGGACCGATTATTTATTTTTGGGAACTTTTCCCAGGCGCCAGACAGGGATGCTGTCCGGACCCACCTTCGGTAGTTGACAGCACCGACTGGGTCTCCACTGCGATTGTCGCTTCGTCACATAAGAAGCTGGCTCCTTATTGGCTGGACTTCCTTTTCATTGGTTTGACTTCTAAATCCAGTAAAGTCAACTGACCAGTTTTTTAAACTTATTTAATTCTTACAATATTTATTCCATAAGAAGTGCGGTTCACTGTGCTTCTTATAGAATAATTTAATTTTTCAATTTCTATTACAACATAATAATTGAACAGAGACAAATATTTTTAGTTGACAAATAAAATAAATAAAAATATTTTGACTTCGAGCTTGGCTAACGAATAAAAGAGTATTTCCGCTCACGCGTCGCGGGAAACTAATTTAAATTTGGACTTTTAGGGAAAAACCCTAAAAATTCAAATTTTGTAACGAAATTTCTGAAAAGCCTCGTTACAAGGTTTAGTAGCATTTTCGTTGTTACTTCTCTCCTCTTCTAAACGCTAAAAACATTAACATCAGATTACGATTAAGAACGGTCGATGGACAAATCCGACAGTGTTTGTCAATGACTTTTTCAAACACTTTTTCTACAAAACGGCTCTGGTTGACAAAATCGTAGGTAATAAGGAATTTAAAAATTATAAGTTTTCCACGATTGGATGTTTCCACGAGCAGGAAAACGAAAAGCGGGAATAAGCTGATCAATCTACTGATTAAAAAAAATATTTTATACAATTTTTTCTTTTTGTTTTCTGTTTCAGGTTTTTTTTTTTTTTCATTGCTGGTTGTCCAACAAAAAACATTCAAGTGTTGGTCAGGAATGTATACAATCATTTAGTTCACAACAGTGAGTAACAGTTATAAGGGATGGAAATATCGATAAGGGGTGATTTTGTGGGATTCATTATTTTCGGTCATCGCATAATGTGATTGCTGGATGTCCAACAAAAAACATTCAAGTGTTAGTCAGGCTTGAAAATAATTATTTATGTCACAAAAGTGAATAACAGTCTTGGGGGAAGAAAATATCGATAAGGGGTGAGTTTGAAGGGTTGATTATGATCGGTTATAATGTACTGTCATTGCTGGATGTCTTACAAAAATCATTTAAGTGTTGGTCAGGCTTGAAACAAACTACAACAATAATTCTACTTGTCGAATCAACACTTTGCTATTGCTTTTTATGTTACTGACATTTTTATAGGTTATATTTAAATAATATTGATTGTTTATCAGTCAGACGTTATTCTAGAAATCCCCATAAGTATTTTAAAAAAATAAACCAAAATCGGTTCATTTTTGAGCTGTCGGTAGACTTTTGTCCAATAAAAGCGCTTTTCGTTACACTGTGCGCCGTTCTCGAATTTCATTCGCTTTCCAGTGGTTTTTTATCGAAATCTTTGTGTAACTTTTTTTAGTTGTGTGGTGATTACTTTTTTATATTGTGTGAAAGTTTTGCTTCCTTTTTTGTGACTTTGGACTCCCTCTAGAACAGTTTTTTATATTCCTAACCTACAAGAAGAGGAAGCAACACGATGACCACACAAATGAAATGCAATAGATGCGGCAAAAATACTTATGAGCCGGTTCTTTGCTCTAAGTGCAAAACCCCTTACCATAAAAGTTGTAGTCAACTAGTTAGGCAAAACCCCAATGGGTCTATTGTCAAATGTTGCAAGCTACGATCCCGAGGTGCGTCCATCATCATCCACGCCGACAGACCTGGATTCACTTCCTAAAGCAATCGAGAATATGAACGCGAACATGACTCAGAAACTGGATAAAATGGTCGACAAATTTGATGATTTTGCTAATCGGGTCGAAAGAACGGAATTAAATTAATTGGTAATTCAACTTATCAGCCGTGGATCTACGCTCGGAATGTAAATTAATTTCTAAAAGGTGTTATAACAACTTTATTGCTCGCATGGAACAAAATTTGAAAAATAATCCAAACGAGTGAAACGAGTTGCAAAAATTGCGCGAGTTTCAAAAACGATTGCTTCGTTCACAGGGTTCCGAACGATACTTTTCATAACAAAGTCATAAAAGCAGTGGCGGATCCAGACAAGGTTTTTGGAGGGGGTATTGCATGAGATAGCACTATAGTGCTATCTCTCTCACTCTCATTCTTACATATGAGGCTTTTGGGGGGGGGCCAAGCACCCGTGCCCCCCCCCTGGATCCGCCAATGCATAAAAGGCGTGATTCGGTTCTTTGTATAGATAACCAGAAAGTTGCAGAATTAAGAGTGTACACAAATACAATCCAAATTCAATGTCTCACACTTTTTTACTTGTCTACATGCTACGTCGGTGATACGGTCAGGTTAGATTTTGAAGCTGTATTATTCACGCTAAAGACGTCGACTCTGTTTGTTGGTCAAAAAGTGCGTACAAGAAAAGTAGAAAAGTGGGACACATGCAATTTGGACTGTATTTGTTTGCACTCTGACGTCAAATAGTGAATCGTTCTTAAATCTGCAACTTTCTGGTTATCTACAGAGAACCGAATCACGCCATTTTTAAGACTGCTTTATAAAAATTCCGCATACGGAATAGTGCTTTATGAAAAATCCGCAAGCGGAATAGTGTTGTTTATGAGAATTACGCATGCGGAATAGTGTTCTATGACAACGCTTGTGTAATAGTGTTTTATGACACTTATGCGATCGAAATAATGTTTTATGGAAATTCCTCATGCGGAATTACCCTAAAACAGTAAATTCGGCATTATAATTGTGCATGCGGATTTATCATAAAACAATATTCCGCCTGCGCAATTATAATGCGGAATTCCGCATTATTCCGCATGTGGAATTATTATAAGACAATATTCCGCCTGGCAATTATAATGCGCAATTCGGCATTCTGCAATTTATTCGGCATATGGACTTATTATAAGAAAATATTCCGCCTAGCAGATATAAGGCGGAATTCCGCATTCCGCATGCGGAATTCTGCATTTTATTCCCATTGCGTAATTGTCCTAAAACAGTATTCCGCATGAGCGATTATAATGCGGAATTCCGCAATCCGCATTTTATTCCACATGCGGAATTATTATTAGACAATATTCCGCCTGCGCAATTATAATGCGGAATTCCACATTCCGCATATTATTCCGCATGCGGAATTCCGGATTATGCATTTTATTCCCATTGCGTAATTATTTAAAACAGTATTCCGCCTGCGGAATTCCGCATTCCGCATTTTATTCCGCATGCGGAATTCCGCATTCTGCATTTTATTCCCATTGCGTAATTATCTAAAACAGTATTCCGCATGTGCAATTATTATGCGGAATTATCAGAAAACACTATTCCGCCTGCTGAATTTCCATAAAACATTATTCCGCACGCGGAATTTTCATAAAACACTATTCCGCATGCGAAATTTTCATAAAGCACTATTCCGTATGCAGAATTTTCATAAAACACAATTCCGCATGCTTAATTATTATAAAACACAAGGGGTGGGCCTGCTCTTCCAAGAGGCTAGTTTTTTCTGTAATTTACTTTCGCCACTGTTTCTAAGAGTTGTGAAAAGTATCACTTTCGCCACACTTTTTAACTTAGAAACTTGCAGTTTCAGAGCTGGTGTTGGAGAAAATTCTTTACGTAATACATCTAGAATTCCGAATGACATATATTCAAATAATATTATAGCCAATTCAAGTAAAGATATTGCTAACCTTTTTGCAACTCACTTTAAATCTGTTCATTCAACTGTAGTGCCAAATATGAATATTTCAAGTTCCCACTCAAACGGTAACTTTTATTTGAATGATTTCACCTTGAGTAAAGAAAGTGTTTTAAAGAGATTAAAAAGCCTTGATATTTCTAAAGGAGCAGGTCCTGACGGTATGGTATTCCAGCGAGCATTATGAAGCCCGGTAAGATGCGTTAAATAGAGAAAAATTAAAATTTCTAGGTTTTAACCTAAAAGTGCAGAATATTGAATTCCTTTGAATAGGCGAAATTTCTATTTTTAAAAAACATTACCTGTGAATGGAATGTCAAAAAAATTAATTCCCTTCAATCCGTATTTCAACTTTTCAATTTTCTGCTGCTATACTTTTTTACAACTTTAAAATTCTCTTTAGTCGTTGTGTTTTTCAATTCTACGGAAGCGAGCATATTTCCAGTTCAACCAATTATCTGCAATTCATGCACGAAATATCTATTATTTTTCATTTTATTTTTTTACAGAGAATTAGATATTTAGAAAAGTCAATTGATTTTTTGGTGTATTATCTTTTCTCTAATAATCTAAAACATGAATATGCTCCTGAATGTTTAAATGTGACAATCACAGACAAAATAATAGATAATTTATGTTATATTTTCGTGAAATGTGTCCGAGTTTTAATGTAATGTGACAGCAGAAAAACGTCGTGGATTTTTAATCGATTTCCCGAATTTAGTTTAAATATTTAATGTAATGAAGGCATTATTTTATAACCTTGAAGGTATAAAATTATCAGAATTAATTAAATATTTATCTAAATTTTACTCAATTATAATTAAGTTTGCGAATGAAAGTTTTTTCGGTTATGTTACCTTGATAGCTGATATACTTTTTTAATTTTATGAAATATCTTGAAATGAATACTTTCTGATTTTTTAAAGTTAATTCTAAATCAATAAATTTGCCAAATGCATATATTTTGATTTTAGTGTTATTAATTTATTTCTTACAGATTTAATATAACACTGGGAATTAAAAATAATAAAAAATTTTATTTCTCAATTCCCATATTGGATTATTTTTATTGTTTAACAAATCTCTAATTGATAGAATTTGCCCCTATGACTGAAAAAACGGAATTGTTGTAACCATTAATAAAAGTGATAGTAAAAAAGACGTTTCCAATTACAGGCCGATTACTATTTTAAATACAGTATCAAAAATCTTTGAGAGCTTGGTTTATGATGTTCTTTATGATTATGCAGTTAACTTGATTATCCCTGAGCAGCACAGCTTCATGGAGGGTAGATCTGTAACGACTAATTTGTGTATTTTTTCTGAATATGTACGAAATAGCTTAGAGAATAACCTTCAGGTGAACGCAATATATACCGATTTCTGTAAAGCTTTTGACATAGTCAATCACCATATTCTTGTTTCAAAGTTGAGGGACCTAGGTTTTTCTGAACATTTCACTGAATGGGTTCAAAATTATTTGACTGATAGATTTTTATCAGTTAGAGTTAGCTACGATTACTCAGAAGTTTTTTGGCAACTTCGGGGGTGCCACAAGGTTCAAATCTTGGTACCCTTCTTTTGTTACTGTTTGTCAACGACATTAAATCAATTTTTATATATTGCTTTTTTCGTTATATGCGGATGATCTCAAGGTCTATAAGGTAATACATTCTATTCAAGATTGTCTGAAAATTCAAGCCGATCTCACTAGATTACATGATTAGTCTATCAACAATCAATTATTTTTTAATATTAGCAAATGTCTCGCAATAACCTTTTCCAAGAAAAAAGGACACATAATTTTATTTAATTATGAAGTTGGCAGCAGTGATGTACAGGAGGGTATCTGAAATTCGTGATCTTGGTATAAAACTTGTGACGATGTATA
Organism: Ganaspis brasiliensis; assembly: GCA_037103525.1. Classification (NCBI taxonomy): domain Eukaryota; kingdom Metazoa; phylum Arthropoda; class Insecta; order Hymenoptera; family Figitidae; genus Ganaspis; species Ganaspis brasiliensis. Next base: position 435,109 of record JAZKLR010000397.1, on the reverse strand, counting down.
TCGTCAACATATATTTTTAGTTTCCTTCCCTTAGGAATACTTTTATTTTTGTATTATTTAAATTAAATAGCGAGAATATAAGTTGAATTTAAGATATACAGGCCTGAAGACCGGGTATTGATTTTTGCTCGGAGAGATGTATGCTTTGTCTTTCTTCCGATCAGCGGTCTGTTATGGTTTTTCTTCGTTGATTCGCAAGTTGTGATTGGCGTAGGTCAAGTTCACGAAGGAACGCGGAGGTCAGCGGAAACGTCCGAATCTTTCTTGCAGGTTACGCCTTCCCATGGGTCCGAATGCGAGGGTGAGAGGTGTCCGTGACGGCCGAACGAGAGAGAACGAGCGAGGAAGAAGGACGCGTGGAGAGGGAAGATTCTCACGAGGAAGATCAGTTCGCCGGTCGATTGCCACGAAGGGCTCGTCCATTGTTATTTTCGCCACACCTGAGACTACTGGTTTCGAGAGTGTTTGTTACAAGTGCGAGATTGTTGAAATTTTGAAATCGGTTTATAGAGATTATTAGAAGTTAAGTGTTTGAAACAAAAACTTTAAATAAATAGTTTTATTTGGCTGAAACGTGTGTGAGTTAAAGTAATTTGACGAAAGTCCCAGGAGCCCTACAGGTTAGCGGTAACAATTTGTCGGTGGTTTTGTGGTGTTCAGCATCAAAATTGGTAAGTTCTGATTTTGAACTGGTACGAGAATTCTGTTTGTCCCAGCGTCGGCATTGCGGCGTTTAAGCTCAACCAAATCTCCCTTTTTGGTTTTTGTGTTTGTATCAGCACGGAGAGGTTCCTGTGTTGGAAGATTATTTATATAATTAAAATTGAATATTGAGTCAATGCATATCACTTTGGTTAAGTGATCGAATCTCTATATTTTAAACTTCGTCAAGATCTTCATTTTGGTGACCATATTTAGGAGGTTGTAAGCAAGGCCCTTAGATCGCTCGGCCAGTGATGTATCCGTAAATAATCTACTTCACTATAAAAGTAAATTTTATAGTGAAGTAGACTATTTATGGATCCAGGCCTGCCCTCAGCTTTGTAAAGAGAAATGCGTCACGTTTTTCGAAACTATCTACACTAAGGTCTTTGTGTTTTTTATTTGTCAGATCTATCCTGGTCAGTAATTATGTCATTTGGATGCCTAACACTGATTGCGATCTTTTAAGCTTGGAAAGAATACAAAATAAATATTTGCGTTTCAATTCAATCATGATTACTCTGATTTGCGTGCTCAATTTAATATTCCAAAAATTTAGGCTTACTTTGTTTTTGCAGATCTTTTGTTTTTGTAAAGACATCTTAATGGCTATGTCATCCTCATCCTCTACCGAAACTGATGATGATAATGAATTAAAAACAATTGATGAAGAATGTCATGACATTAAAATAATTCAACAATGGACTGAACCACTTACTTACAGACGAGATAATTACGCACATTAATGCACATTAATGTAAATTTGTATATTAATAAATGTTTCTTCTGTTTATAGTTCTTCGCAATGTACCGTGTTCATACCCAATAGAACTACATCGGAGGGCTGATCAAGGGCATTTGGGTCATCTAGGCAGTCTCTGAAAGACCAACCACAGGCACGGAAAAATGGAGCTTCCACTAATAGGAGGAATTTTTGATGTCACAAATTACATCTCCATAGGGTTCAAGGCCCTACTTGTCCTACTGCTCCTGTTCCTAGCTCGACATGGATATCTGCTCTACAAAAGAATAACAAACAGACGCAGGAGGCACAACAACTTCCCACCTCCACCACCGCCTATAAATCTCCAAGACAGGGTGGCCATTAACGACTTACATCTGTAGATGAAACTGTTTTTCATCATGATTCTTACACCAAAAATGAAAAGAGCAAATTTTGCCAGCTCAGCTGATTGACACATGACGATAGCAGTATGCATCTTAAAGTTTTTCCCTGATGAAAACCTTTCCGAATTTTTCCAATTTGCTCAAAAAGAAGGCTGCTCATTTTCCTCGTCATCATCGTTGAACTTGGAAGTTAAGGACCACATGCATGATCCATGTCAAGGAAAACAATCCCTTCTCGCAGTTGAAGGGATATGGGACAGACAAATCCTACTCCAGCAGCTGAAATAAAAGTTATTGTTATAAAATTTTTAAAGGAACATCTAACCAGTGTTAAATGAATTATACCAACCAATTAATTGAAGAATCCAAATTCTGCGGCCATAACTTCATTTTGAGGATCCAGAAGGATATCAACAGTCTTATGAATTTATGGATTTACGAGGGATTTTTGGATTAAAAAAAAAAAAAAAAAAACATTTACTCTACTATGAAGATCATCCGGAAGATTTTGTGACTTTAAAGAACAAGTGAAAATAGATTCAGTGGAATTGTTTAAAAATATCGCAAGATTGTGGTTAGTGAAAAGAATCACCTCAAAATCTTATTTTTAAGGTGAACAAGACAAAATTTTATAGACTCAATAAGTTCCATATCAAAGCATCACATTTGTTATTAATTTTTATGGATAACAAATGTGTTGCATGAATTAAATATTCACAAAACTACATACATAAAGCACTAGTTAGTGACGAGTTTTTTTTCTAAATGAACTTTATTTGTTTGCAAAACAAAAAAAAATAATAAAAATAAAATCAATAAATAAATAAAATGTATTAAAAAAGGAAAAGGAAGCTAAAAATAGACGCGTCAGTGGAAGGACTAATCACAAGAAATTTTCAACAATTGTACTTAAGAGCGCTATTACGTATTTAGTGGACTGAAAAAAATTTTAAGTTAAAACAAAGTAATCTTTTATTACAAAAGAATTAATTGAATTGGAGAATGATGGTTTAAGATTGCTATTGGTCTAAAAATGAAATTCAGGAAAAAATTTTTATACTTTTTTGCAATTTTTTTATTATAAAAATCTATAGAAAAATACTGGTAACATTATTAAAAATTCTTATTTTATGGAAAAAGGAAATATAAAAAAAAAAAAAAAATTTATAAAAAAATTTTAAAGTAAAAAAAAATTATATATAGAGAAACTTAATCTTCAACACCGTATACACAACGAAAGTCAATCCGCCGGATTCCAAACTCCGTGATCTGAACCTTAACAACACAACTTATTAGCTGATCCTCCGGATTGCACGGAGCACCACACCAATCTAAAAAAAAAAAAAGAGAAACATGAATATACTCTAACATCATTTTTTCAAGAAATATAAAAAAAAAATTTTCAACTTTCAAGGTGGAGGATGATCTTCCTCCGATTCATAATGAACCCAGCGGCACTCAGTCGTAGAGTTGCCTCCCTCGTCAATTATTCTGAACTTAAGCATTACACCGACCACTCGTTCCTCATATGGAGGGAGTCGCATGTCCGGATCTAAAAACAAGTACATGCGTGTATTCTATGATTTAGAAATTTCTCTTCAAGTATTTCTAAATCTTATTTAGTTCTTTTACCATAACAATTGAAGTTGAAATATAGCAAGTGACAAAAACCAGCATGTAAATTCTTGTAAATAATTTATAATTTTTTTTTTACACAAGGTTCAAATTAAAAATAAACTATTCAATAATTAAAAGGTTTTTGAATAGGAATCTCGAGATAAAGCGAGATCTTTAAATTTTCCGTCAACTTTTTCAAATTTTGATGAAATATCTCACGAGACCAAAATTATTAAGAATTTTTATATTACTCGGGATACTCACAATTTTTTCCATAAAAATTAATTTATAGTGTGACCGGACTCTACAAAAAGTTTTAATACATCTTGGCATGAAAGAAAAATAAAATAAAATAAAGTAAATCAATAAATAAATAAAATTAAACCACAAACTAGTTTAAATAAATAAATATTTATTAATTGTTAATAAAATAATTACTAATGAAAAATTTATATGAAAAGAAAAAAAAAACCATTGGCCCAGTATGGCGCCAGTACTGGCAGTATCGGCGTAATACAGAGTATCAATACTAGTACAACGTCCGAATTTACAAACGAATTTCTGTTCAATTATATATTACTAGCAATTCTTTAAAATAAATAAAATTTAAATAAATCAAAATGATTTTCATGCATTTTCAAGCACTTTTAAAGTTATTTAAAATTATTCTACGTTTATCTTTATTCTATTTATAAATTATTATTGGCACGATTACTCTAACTGATATATATACATAATATTTCTATCAACTAAATACAATTTTGTCTCTAATTTTATTTTTACATTTTATTGGTTTAATAGATTATTAAGATTAATTATAGTATACTAGACCTAAACAATTAAATTATCCTAAATAAAAATTTTTTGTTTTTAATAAATAAATAAAAAAGTAATAATAATAATAAAAGATAAAAAAAAAATTTTTGAGCCCATTGGGATCGAACTCGGGATCCTTCGAACGCGAGTCGGGCGCTCTATCTCATTTACTTTAGAAAAACCTTTTCAAAACTTGTCTAAGTAATAAAAGTAAATTAACTAAAATACAAATCGAGTGATATTCCATTATTTAAACAAAATAATGTATTTTTCTGTAAAATAAATCATAATTTTCGGATTAAATTGTAAATTGTCATTAAAATTCTGTCAAATGAACAATAACAATTTAAATTGTACATGTTTTTAATTTTTTTTAATTTGTAAATTTTAAATAAATATAATACGTAAATATATAAAAATTTAAAGATTAATAAATAAAGCTTTTATAAATTTAAAATGATGCGATTATAATCAATACAAATTATTTTTAAAAAAAACACGTTTTACTACTAACTAATTACGGTTTCAAATACAAAAAAAAATATATGTGTTAACCAAGAATATATAATACATATTTACTTACATTCACTAAACGACTCGCTCATTGAGGAACTCGTGGTCGTTTCCTCTTCACTACTTGTTCCCTCCGCAATTTCCAATTCCTCAGAATCATCTAAGAATAAAATTAAATAGTGTTATATCGATTATATCAGTTTAATATTTTGGAAATAAACAATTTTATTTTAGAAACAAAATAAGAAAACAAAGAACGAGTAAAGTTAATCATTTTCTTTATCCGTTCGTTAGTAGTGCGAAATAAATATTAATATCAAGCTAACTACTATTAATAAATTTGATTTCATTTACCCTTTTTCCATAAAATAAATTTAGGACCACGGTAATTATATTCTCATTAAAGAATAAAAACTATTTAATTAAAAAAAATAACAGCAGAATGATAAAAGAATAAAATATTGACTAAATACGTACCACTGAGGTTTTCAACATCGACATCATTTTCATCACTTTCCATTTTTATCCTTTTTATTTTTACACTAATTATATAACTAAACTTTTATTCACTAAGTGTTTCCGAGACCGTCTAGAACGACACTGACTGTATCCCGTCAAAAATTTGATACAGAATATTATATTGTATAAACCTCTTCGAGAAATGCTTAGAAGACGTCGCAAGTAGACATAATATTTACATTAAAAGAATTGATACATTAAACTAAAGTATGCTGCGGTCAGGACCGTGAGTTTTCGGGGACGAAAACAGAAATTTCCGCGGTGGATTGTTACGTACGTAACAATACATTGTATTGCATATATGACATATATATATGTAATTCAAGTCCCCCGATAACCACGTGCGTTGACTGACAGGCAACAGTCAAGCCACATGCTTACGTCTTCCTTAAAGGTACAATTCTAGTACTATATAGTGGCTATGCAATGAAAAATTATTCTTACTATTACTATTTTTAGGTAATGACCGTTAATATTAATAATAATGATACGAGCTACTACCATTTTTGTAGTATTAATGTTGATAATGATAATGATTATCATTATTACTATTACTGTTATTGCAATAATCATTTATTACAATTATTATTACTATGGTTATTGTTACGGTCATTATTGTTATTATTGTTGTTATTACGGTCATTATTATTATTATTATTATTGTTATTGATTATTATTACTTAATTATAATAATAATAATTATTATTATTATTATTATTATTGTCATTATGATTATTACTTATTTACAATTATTATTTTATGTTAAGTGAGACAATTATTATTTGTAAAATAATAATTATTAATGTAACCTATATTATGCCTGTATGAAAGAATGAGTATACACAAGAATGTGTAATAGCCAGAGGAGAGGAGGATGTCTCTTCGTTCCTTTTCGCGTTTTCTTCTTCATCTCTTCTTCTTCTTCTTCTTCTTCTTCTTCTTCTTCTTCTTCTCTTTCTTACCCAGTCAGGTGCATCGAGTATAGCGGTGCGGGTGCATTACGCAGCACACATACAAGCATAAATTTCCCATGAAATCTTCAATGTATTTTATCTTCTGCATTGTAGAGTGTCGCGCGTTGCGTTTATCCCTTTTTCCTTCTGATTCCTTTCTCACTCTGCCTTGATACATAATTCTCAAAAGAGAACAATGTCGGCAGATATAATTAGAATATGTCATTCTCTTAATACACGCAAATGCGTGACAAAATTGAACTTATGAGGATCGAATCTGCAAAAATAGAATTTATCGAATACATACAGATCAACGATCGCTCTGAAACCTAAGAAGGGCACAAGTCACACTTATTCAAACTTGTATGGGAGATGCTATTCTAATAATGCCAACAAAGAAAAGAGATATAGAAATCTCAGATATCGAGGTTTAATTATAACTTAATGAGTCAATCATCCTGTACCCACACCAACTACCCCTGATTTCATCCCATCATAATGCATCTTAGACACTTTATAAAAGCAGAAGCTCGCGAGGTATCAATGCCTATTCAATCACGGGTGATCGTTAATATCAAGACGGGACTTGATACGGTCGTGAACTGCTGGTACGAATTTTTCACTTCAATTTGAAATAGTAATTTTCAAAAATTTGAAACATTGGAAAAAGCTCAATTTTTGCTACTTGCTGAATCGCGATAGATTTTCGTCGAGCCAAGTAATGAATCGAGATAGTGCCAAGTTCGAGTAATTATTATCTGTTGAATCTCGATAGATTTTCGCAGAGCCAGATGACAATTTGAGAATAAGGCCCGTCCGCGAGCTGTTTCCAAATTTTCTTATTTTTGGACGAACGTTAAACAAAATATTATTATTTAAAATCAGCCAAATTTCAATCGGGGTTAAAACGGTTAAGGGAAATATTCTCCGCGCTTAACTGTGCGGTATTGCACCTGCACCAAAATCTCGATACGCGTAGTGGATGGAACGCGTGGTTATCCATCCCTTCCACTCTTTCTGCCCGTCGGAAGACTGACAGGTGAGAAGAAGCATCCTCCTTTCCTCCCGGCTTCCAGGCGGTAAAAATTAGGATCTAGCTCGTAAGTAAAAAGAATTGTATCGTTCAAATTTTAGAGAAAAATGATTATTTTTACTGGTTACAAACAAAAACATTTTTAAATAGTAAAATCGCTAAATTTTGTATATTTTAACAATATTTGATTTTTAAAGAAATAAAGAAAAGAGAATTTTAATTAAAGGAAATTGTTAAGTGTCATTATTATAACATTTTGGTTCCTCTTGAAGCAACAATTTGTCAACTTCGTTTATTTTCTTTCGCCTTCTATCGGTGATTTTCGTACGAAACCCACATTAAAAATAAAAATAAAGTTATTTCGTTAGTGAAATAACAACAGATTGGTTCCTCCGGCGAACAAGGAAGAATTTAACCTAATTTATTTTAACAGAGTCAAATCAAGGAAATAAATTCCAAAATTCGAAAATATATTTTTATTAAAATTAATTTTCCCGTTCGTAACAGCATCACCTTCACTCTGAGCATCGGCAATGTTGCACAATTTTTTATTTTCCATGTTAAAATCTCCTTCAGATGTAAGCTTAAATCCAAGCCCTGGAGGACCGCGATTTAGAGTTTCTGTGATCCTTAATGAACGTCCGAATATGTCGATACTCATCTTGCAAATGATAAAAATTGTAATGAGCTATTAATTAATAAATAATTCTTGTTTCGCGCAATTCTTCAATAATTGATAATATCTCATTATTATGGCTAGGATTACCAGCTGCTTCAGATGCTAAAAGTAACCTTAAACGATCAACCAATTCATTAGGGTCATCCCAGGATACACAATTAATATTTTTATTTTTTCGATCAATCATGTATTCTGGAATTAAGCCTTTACCGGAATGTGTTGCTATATAGTTTTGATATTTAAAATTTTTTTTATCACGAACAGCGCCATCTACTTTGTAATATTTTTTATGAGCATTTGTTGAAATAACAAGATTCTTATAATTTTCACGATCTTTTAAGCTTATCAAATTTTCTTCAGGTGTTTTTTTAAATAAAAGTTCAAGTAAACCTTCAGTGTCAGGATAACTTAAATTGTTAATTAAAATATCATTTTCTTCAAAAATTATTGGTGAATCACCAAACATTAATTTTCCTTGAGATAATTTTCTAACACCACATAAACTGTCTACGTACTTTTTTCACATCTAGTAATTGCAGATACACATTTGTAATATTTTCTCTTAAAGTATTTGGTGAATCCAAAACTGTTGAACTATAATGTTTAATTTTTGTAATATCTTCATCTGACGATGCTGTTCTAAATGAAGCATTATCATCATAAGAATCGTTTTTTATTTGAGAATATGTATAAAAATCATTGTCATTTTTTGAAATATCGTTGAGATCAAAATTTTCTTCCAGTTTTAATCTTTCTTTATACTGATTTTTCTTTTCACCTTTTGCTGGACGAATATGTTTAACTATTTCAATGTCATCAATTATTTTTTGCATTGGTGTTACTACAGGCTTAAAATTATCATTCAAAAATTGTTCACTTTGTTCTCTGCCCAATTTTAATATTCTATGGTTTCGACGAGTCGCTTCACTTGCTTTAGCAATTTCACCAAGAATATTTTTTTGTTGCCTCAAATGTTTTACATGTGTAGAGGCCATGTTGTATGTTCAATGTTTCAAATTATACTGTCGTTTTGTTGTATTACTCTTCTAATTTTATAAAACAATCAAAGCATTTTCTATATCTACCTTCATTAAGTTCACGATCTTTATCAATTACAATAAAATCGTGCTTATTTTTCCAACAAGAAGTACAAATTTTTTTAAATTGCGTAAACATCATGTCACTATTTACATGATCATCGTAAATGTGCTTAAGATTCATTTCATCTTGCCTAAATAATACTAATAAATTAACATTGTCACGTATTAAATGTTTCGGAATGCGCGCATAAGTCTGGCATAGATAAAAACAGTCAACGGCCTTATTTCGACCTATAGCAAAGAAAGCCTTGATATTATCTTGTTTTTCACAAGCTATGTCATCAAATATAAATATTGAGTTAGGTCGCGCATCGTTTGGCGTTATAACATCTGCATGTTCATTAAATGCAAAGTATTCAACACCATCTACTGGTTATAAGATTTTTTCTAAAAATTGATACTTTGGTTGATATAATGATTTTGAATAAACGTAGACATTTTCAAATCTTAAACCGTTTGGATGTGTAAAAAATGCAAGCAACGCATTTGTTTTTCCACAATTATATGGTCCACAAAATATCGCACGTACACTGTTTGGTAGTAAATCACCATGACGGTTTTTTTGTTTTTGATCACATTTTTGGGCAAGCTCGTCAAAATTAAAAACAGGTAGTTTAATAGACTGTGCTTGAAACTCCATCTTGATAAATACTGAGACAAAAGCTATAAATGCAATGCTTTTATTTGTTTCCTTGTCATTTCATAGAAAGTCGCTCATTAGTTAACACGTATCCAATTTTTCCACGGTGATGTTTAAAAACTTAGACTTTGGCTTAGGGGGACTTTCGTTTGCTGCTTTGAGTATACAAATGATTATGAATCAACTGCATAATTGACTATTACTGTCGTACATTTTTACTACCTTTCTCAAAAGCTCGTATTCATCTGACACAAATACGTATAAATACCTTTTATACTTTTTCACTCAGTATTGAAAAGTATCTCAAGGCAGTATAAATATGACAGTAAGGAGAAATTCAATCAGTTGTAAAAAAACTGTTAAACGTGGCAAAGGTATTTTGAATAGAATTATCAACAATTTACCTGTAGAATTACATATTCCTGGTTATCAATATTGTGGTCCGGGGTCAAAATTAGCAAAAAATGTAGAGCGAGGTGATCCTGGAATCAACCCTCTTGACGCAGCTTGCAAAAAGCACGATATTTCATATTCAAAAAATAGAGAAAATATAGAAGCGAGGAACGCTGCTGATAAAGTTCTTGCTAAAAAAGCTTGGCAACGTGTACGAGCTTCAGACGCAAAATTTGGTGAAAAAGCTGCTGCTCTAGCCATAGCTAGCGCAATGAAGGTAAAATCAAAATTTGGAATGGGAATTAGAACAAAGAAAAATATGAAAAAGAAGCGAAAAAATAGAAAGAAGAAATCAACATTGCGAAAAATTGTGTCGGCTGCTAAAGCATCAATGAAAGTAGGTACAGATGCACAATCAACTATTAAATCAGCTCTCAAGGGTGCACGCGTAGCAGTAAAAAATGTTGTCGGCAGAATAGTATATTTCGTAACATGCGTGACAAGCAGTCGTTTCTGAAACGAGAGCAATGTTTTTGCAACGAGTGAAACGAGTTGCGAAAATTGCGCGAGTTTCAAAACGACTGCTTTGTTCACGCAGTTACGAACGATACTTTTCCTAACAAAGTCATAAAAGGCGTGATTCGGTTCTCTGTAAAGATAACCAGAAAGTTGCAGAATTAAGAACGATTCACTATGTCACGTCAGAGTATACACAAATACAATCCAAATTGAATGTCTCACACTTTTTTACTTGTCAACACGCCGCGCTACTGATACGGTCAGGTTAGATTTTGAAGCTGTACTACTCACGCTAAAGACATCGACTCTGTTCTGTTGGTCAAACAGTGCGTGCAAGAAAAGTAGAAAAGTGGGAGACATGCAATTTGGACTGTACTTGTTTGCACTCTGACGTCACATAGTGGATCGTTCTTAAATCTGCAACTTTCTGGTTATCTACAGAGAACCGAATCACGCCATTTTTAAGACTGCGTTATGAAAAGAATATAAATAAACCTCGAATTTTACCAATACCATCAAAGGTGGGTGGTGTTTTACCTTTTCTTATTCCCTTAGTTGCGGGTTTAAGTGCTACAGGAGCACTAGCTGGAGGGGCAGCTGGCATTGCAAAAGCTGTGAATGACGCAAATGCTGCAAAACGTCAACTCGAAGAAAATAAACGTCATAATGCGGCAATGGAATCTATTGCTGTAGGAAAAGGTCTTTTTTTGAAACCATATAAAACTGGGCTAGGACTTTATTTGAAACTATACAAAACAGGACAAGGATGCATGTCAAAAAACTTAAAGTGAAGCTACCTCACCGAGCCCTCTCAGACTTTGATTTAAATTTTGCAAAGCGTTTGAAAATTCCACATTTTCGAGGAGTTTTTATGAGAAACGAACTCCCTGTACTTGGTCCTAATAAAAAAGAATCATCAATTGTAAATTTAGATGATGAAGATGGTCCTGGTACACATTGGTGTGCTTATAAAAAAAATAAAAATGAAATAATTTATTTTGATAGTTTTGGAAATCTTAGACCACCTTTAGATCTTATAAAGTATTTTAGTGCAGGTAGCATAATGTATAATTATGAAAAATATCAAAATTATGACTCATTTATATGTGCACAGCGGGTCTTAATTGACTTCAACCCAAAAGTGCTTGCCCAGCTCAGTTCTTTCTTGATTTAGTTTCTGGGATGTCTCCTGATGATTTTAAGCAAAAAATGAAAAAAATCGGTTGGGCCGTTTTTGAAAAAACTGATTTTTTGAATTTTTTAAAGAGGTTAATTAACATATTTTTACCAAAATGAGTGCAAATAATAGCTATATTGACTTGAGTCATTTAAAATGGTATCAGAAGATAGGTCCTAGGTGCTAAGTATCTTTGAGTAACTTTACACCAGAAAAGTTAATGAAAAACCGTGACAAATGGGTAAAAAAATGAGTTTTTGCAATATTACTCTCTCCCAGTTGATACAAACCTTAAATGACCTATAGAAGAATTAAAGAGTATAAAATTTTAAAGAAAACAAAAAAAAATAGAGTGCTTTATCTTTAAAACTTTCGGATTTATGAGCTTCTAAAGTCAGATTTCAGCAAAAAATTTCGTGAAAAAAAAATTATATTTTAGTTTTTGTAAAATAAAAAGTTTTCTGTGCATCTAACGTATATATATCTCCCAATATAAATTAAAGTAGATTAAATTTTGAGTAAATCTATAGTTAGGCCAATATTCTATCTCTAATAGTATCGGAGTTATGATTTTCTTAAAATGACCCTTTTTTATGAACTTTTTTTGAAAATCAATTTTTTTGAAATTTCTTTGTTTTGCATGGTGTAATTTTAAAAATGCTCTCATCGAATAGTTTTATCTTATATTTTAAAGAAATAAAAGCCCAATTAAATATTTAGGAACAAAAAATTTTTAATAAACATTATACAAACAAATACTTTCAAAATCAATGAAGGCTGTTGTATTCACACATGGCACGTTTTAGCCTTGTTGCATACTCTGGATGATTTTTATTAACCTTGTATTTGGTCCAGGTTGATTTAAAATATGAGTGAACCGACTCCATCGCCTGTTCGCTGAAAAATCCTAGACCTGATTTTGTTTCTTCGCAGAAATCTAGTACATGGTAAAAAACTGCGTGTACTTTGGGTGTTACTGAGATACCTAGATCATCTAAATAAGATTTTTGGAAATTTTCAATAATTTTTTCAAAATTATTTGTTTTGTTATTAACCTTATACAAGGTTAATAAAAATCATCCAGAGTATGCAACAAGGCTAAAACGTGCCATGTGTGAATACAACAGCCTTCATTGATTTTGAAAGTATTTGTTTGTATAATGTTTATTAAAAATTTTTTGTTCCTAAATATTTAATTGGGCTTTTATTTCTTTAAAATATAAGATAAAACTATTCGATGAGAGCATTTTTAAAATTACACCATGCAAAACAAAGAAATTTCAAAAAAATTGATTTTCAAAAAAAGTTCATAAAAAAGGGTCATTTTAAGAAAATCATAACTCCGATACTATTAGAGATAGAATATTGGCCTAACTATAGATTTACTCAAAATTTAATCTACTTTAATTTATATTGGGAGATATATATACGTTAGATGCACAGAAAACTTTTTATTTTACAAAAACTAAAATATAATTTTTTTTTCACGAAATTTTTTGCTGAAATCTGACTTTAGAAGCTCATAAATCCGAAAGTTTTAAAGATAAAGCACTCTATTTTTTTTTGTTTTCTTTAAAATTTTATACTCTTTAATTCTTCTATAGGTCATTTAAGGTTTGTATCAACTGGGAGAGAGTAATATTGCAAAAACTCATTTTTTTACCCATTTGTCACGGTTTTTCATTAACTTTTCTGGTGTACAGTTACTCAAAGATACTTAGCACCTAGGACCTATCTTCTGATACCATTTTAAATGACTCAAGTCAATATAGCTATTATTTGCACTCATTTTGGTAAAAATATGTTAATTAACCTCTTTAAAAAATTCAAAAAATCAGTTTTTTCAAAAACGGCCCAACCGATTTTTTTCATTTTTTGCTTAAAATCATCAGGAGACATCCCAGAAACTAAATCAAGAAAGAACTGAGCTGGGCAAGCACTTTTGGGTTGAAGTCAATTAAGACCCACTGTGATGTGGTCATTTATGTCTAAAATTTCTATGTAATCAGTTGAATTTTCCTGACATGTATTCTTTGAATATAAATAAATGATATTTTCTATTTCAATGTTAGTTAATAATTCGACCTCAACATGGACGATTCACTTATATTAACCCTTTCCGGAAATTCTTCCATCTTGGAATCTCAATTTTTTCCACCAATTGAGTTGTCTCAGTTTAAAAATTACGCCCTTGGACTTGTTGAATTTTTAAGTTTTCATTCAATTTCTAATGTTGACATTGGAAAAAATAAACTTTATGTAGGGGATGAAATAATTATTATACCCACAGGAAGTTATGAAATTATTGACATTCATCAAATTTTGAATTTTATATTGAAGAATAAAGGAATTAATTTCAAAATAAAATCTAATAATAATACTTTAAAGTGTACAATTTTTTGTGATAAAGAAATTGATTTTTTATCCAAGGACTCTATAGGCAGTTTGTTAGGATTCTCTCCACGAAAATTAAAAACTCAAGAATACCATGAATCAGATCAACCAGTGTCAATTATTAAAATGAATTCACTAAGAGTAGAGTGTAACATCACTACAGGGGCATATATCAATGGAGGAAAAGTGCATACAATCCACGAATTTTTTTCTACTGTCCCACCAGGATATAAAATAGTGGAAGTGCCAAATCACGTCATATACCTGCCAGTCGCTGTAAAGACAATAGATTATATTCAATTGAGAATTGTTGATCAAGACGGAGATTCAGTTAATTTTAGAGGAGAGACTATAACAATTAGACTGCACATCAAATCTATGAAATAATGAGTATTGTTTTTTACAATGGAAAAAAAGTTGGTTATGGTTATAAAAAGAAAACACCATGCCAAAATCAAATCAGTCAACGACGAATTCCGAAGAGATTAACATCTCAAAACCCGCAGCTGCCCAAAAGTCTCGGTCTCAAGATCATAAAAAGAAGAAGAAAATAAAAAGATTCAAGATTTTTTGCACCTGTGTCTGCGTATTTGTATTTAGGAGAATTATTTTTTGCCATGGAAGGGGAAATTTTAAATATTGATTCACTAATAATTTTTGATGAATCAATTGCTAATTATGAGGTGCATGCCCAACAGCCGTATACCTCGTCAACGTACAATAATAGTGACGAAATTCGAATCACTGTACAGAATCAAGATCACTGTCTATTTCCAAGCAAAAGTTCGATTCATGTGAGTGGAAAACTCGTGAAAGCCGATGGAACAGCTCTAGCCCGCACAAGTTTAGTTTCTAATAGTGTCTGTCATTTATTCGAAGAAGCAAAATATGAGCTTAATGGCGTAGAGATTGACAAAAATAAAAATGTCGGTCTTACAAGTTTAATGAAAAATTATATTTCTCTTGATGCAAGTCAGAATAAATTACTTGAAAATGTTGGTTGGTTAGGATTTGCTAATGAACAAACATTAACTAATGATGATGGTTATTTTGATGTTTGTTTACCCTTAAATATGATTTTTAGCTTTGCTGAAGATTATCAAAAAGTTATTGTAAACGCTAAACATGAGCTCATTCTCACGAGATCTAGAACAGATTCTAATGCAGTTTTACAGATAGCGCCACTTGAAGATTTTAGAATTATAATTGAAAAACTTGAATGGCTATTGCCGTACATAAAGTTATCAGATGCTCGAAAATTTAAATTATTGAAATATATTGAAAAGGATCCATCTATTTCAATAAGTTTTCGTACTTGGGAATTATATGAATATCCTTTATTACCTTTAACTCCTAAACATGTTTGGAGTGTTAAAACTTCAACACAATTAGAAAAACCTAGATTTATTGTATTGGGAATTCAAACAAACAAAAAGAATCAAACTTCAAACAATTCCAGTAATTTTGATCACTGTAAAATATCAGATATTTAATTATTTTTAAATTCTCAATGTTACCCATAAGGAAATATGAACCTTAATGTTGATAAAAAACAGTATTCTACTTTGTATGAAATGTTCACTAATTTTCAATCATCATATTATGGTAAAGAGTCCCAACCAATTTTAACAAAAAAAGAATTTTTATCATACGCTCCATTAATTGTAATTGACTGTTTAAAACAAAATGAGTCTTTAAAAAGTGGACCAGTTGACATTCGATTGGAATTTGAATCTAAAGAAAATTTCCCTGCAAATACTTCAGCTTATTGTTTAATTTTACATGATAGAATTATTGAATATAAACGAATAAGCGGAATTGTGAAAAAAATTGTGTAAATTTTTAAGAAATAACAATTATTCATTATTAATAATTATTGAATATTCGCTGTTAAATTGTAATTTTTTAAAATAATTTTTAATTTAAGAAATTTTTGTTTTGAAGAAAGACATGATTAATAGCTTTGTAATGCGCTCGACCTTGTGAGGAATTCGTCGCAGGTCAGTTATAAGGGGTCACTTGAGAAAACATCTGTTATTACATAGACGCTCATGAGAGTGGAAAGACTCTTAGAAGCCATTGATCTAGCTGCATAAAAAACTCATCGCTTACGCATAGCCTTACTTTGCTATATTTAACTCTCGACTAGAAAAAATTAAAGTGCCCTCAAAGAATGGAGTATTTAATAGATGTACAAGGATTTAAATTACCAGTTAATAAATTTGTTTTAAAAGAATTAGTTGTAGTTTCCGTGAATGATGATGTGATAGCATTTAATACAGTATTTCAACCCCCGTGTTCATGGGATTGTATCTCAAATCCTATATAAGAAATTACTTAGCTATTTTCTGTAGACGCTCTGTACGCGAGAGAGAAAAATGCATTAGGTATCTTAAAGATTGAGAGAGACACTAGACATTTCTGTAGACGCGACGTCTACAGGAAAAGAGACAAATGCACTAGGTAGCTTAGGGATAGAGAGAGACACTAGACATTTCTGTAGACGCTCAAAGGCGTAGGATCAGGGGGTTTAGAAAAATCTAGCAGAATAGACCAATCAGATAATTGCTCATATTGGAAAGCAAGTTCTGATTGGTTTGTTCCATTTTCTTTATCCCCGAAATTGAGAGAGACGAAATGCACATTGTTATTATGAGGCGCCTATGTGCAATCCTCTGCATGTGTGATGTGTATATCGTTTTGAGTAATTAGATGCACCAATGCATATACATATATGCACATATGCATAAGTGATTGTCATGTCCGAAGTTTATTTTGAAGTAAAATTATAAGGTAAGTGTTAATCTAATAAAATGAAGTAGGTTTGTTTACATGTCAAACATAACCTTGTAGGTTGTTTATTTGTAAATGTTGGGGAGAGGGCCCCAAAATGGACAGGGCCCCAAGATGGACATTTCGTATAGAATTTTTGTTCAAGGTGACAGCGCCTTGTGTTTTCTATCATTTTTGTTGTTTAAACAGACGAAGATTTTACTGCAAATTTGAAGAAAAAAACAGTTTGTTTTTGTTCTACACATACTACCTGATTTTTCGTCTAAAAAAGTTTTGTTGCAGTTTTCCCTTAAATTGGTAATAGTAAAGTTGGTAATTTAGAATAAGTACTTAAGGTTATAATATTATTTATTTATCGTATAATAATTCCCAGTTGAAAATTCCTACGTAGGATCCCAAGTAGGATCCTACGTGGGATCCTTTATAGTATCCCACATGGTTTCCCATAAAGGATCCTTAGTACAAAGGAACTTGTATACTATCCTTATGGGATACTATACCAAGATCCTCCGTGGGATCCTATACTATAGGATCCTGTATGGGAACCTTGACAGGATCCTATCGCCAAATTTTTTTTTTTTTTGAAACTATCAGGATATGGGATCCCACGTGTGTACCTATATAGGATCCTACATATAAATCAGGTAACTTATCAGGCAGGGTTCCCTTATGGGATCCCAAGTGTGTTCCCATACAGGATCCTACACATCCCAAAGGTTAGCAAAGGTTCCTTTACAGGATCCTTCATGTGCCAGAGGTTAGCAGGTGGGGTTCCCGTGTGGGTTCCCATATATGTTCCTGTACAGGATCCTTTATGTCCTAGAGGTTTACAGGAGGGGTTCCCGTACGGGATCCTACGTGTCTTACTGTACAGGATCCTTCATGTCCCAGAGTTTAGCAGGTGGGGTTTCTATACGGGATCCTATGTGTGTTCCTATACAGGATCCTACACAGTATAAAGGTCAGCAGGTGGGGTTCCCGTACGAGATCCTACGTGTGTTCCTATACAGGATCCTTCATGTCCTAGAGGTTTACAGGAGGGGTTCCCGTACGGGATCCTACGTGTGTTCCTGTACAGGATCCTTCATGTCCCAAAGGTTAGCAGGTAGGGTTCCCGTACTGGATCCTACATGTGTTCCTGTACAGGATCCTTCATGTTCCAGAGGGTAGCAGGTGGGGTTCCCGTACGTGATCCCACGTGTGTTTCTATACACGATCCTCCAAAGCCTACATGTTAGCAGGTGAGATTCCTGTATGGGATCTCACGTGTGTTCCTGTACGAGATCCTGCTCGTACCAGAGGTTAGCAGGTGGTGTTCCCTTACCGGATCTTACGAGTGTTCCTGTACAGGATCCTACTCCTCCCAGAGGTAAGCACTGCCGTGCAAAACTGAAACGCCGAAACTTCTTTTTTTACTTAGGTTATGTTGACTACAATACTGCCTCCTTTATAAAAATATACAGATTGAAATTTTGGAAAATATCATTGATGGAAGGTACAAATAATAATGTCTCAGCTTTTATGGATCAAATTTATCGTAATTAAAATCACTAAATTTTTATATTTTATATTTTTTTTTATATTTTTATATTTTTTCATCAATGATATTTTCCAGAATTTCAATCTGTATATTTTTATAAAGGAGGCAGTATTGTAGTCAACAAAACCTAAGTAAAAAAAGAAGTTTCGGCGTTTCAGTTTTG
The DNA here is from genome assembly GCA_037103525.1 of Ganaspis brasiliensis. Lineage (NCBI taxonomy): Eukaryota > Metazoa > Arthropoda > Insecta > Hymenoptera > Figitidae > Ganaspis > Ganaspis brasiliensis. Next base: position 416,430 of record JAZKLR010000397.1, on the reverse strand, counting down.
CACGGCAGTGCTAACCTCTGGGAGGATTAGGATCCTGTACAGGAACACTCGTGAGATCCGGAAAGGGAACACCACCTGCTAACCTCTGGTACGAGCAGGATCCCGTACAGGAATACATGTGAGATCCCATACAGGAACCTCACCTGCTAACAACTAGGCTTTGTAGGATCGTGTACAGAAACACACGTGGGATCACGTACGGGAACCCCACCTGTTGATCTCTATACTGTGTAGGATCCTGTATAGAAGCACACATAGGATCCCGTATAGAAACCCCACCTGCTAAACTCTGGGACATGAAGGATCCTATACAGGAACATATATGGGATCCCACACAGGAACCCCACCTGCTAACCTCTGTCACATGAAGGATCCTGTAAAGGAACCCTTAACCTTTGCTAACCTTTGGGATGTGTAGGATCCTGTATGGGAACACACATGGGATCCCATAAGGAAACCCTACCTGATAAGTTACCTGATTTATATGTAGGATCCTATATAGGTACACACGTGGGATCTCATATCCTGATAGTTTCAAAAAAAAAAAAAAAATTTGGCGATAGGATCCTGTCAAGGTTTCCATATAGGATCCTATAGTATAGGATCCCACGGAGGATCTTGGTACAGTATCCCATAAGGATCTTATACAAGTTCCCTTGTAATAAGGATCCTTTATGGGAAACCATGTGAGATACTATATGGGATACTATTAAGGATCCCACGTAGGATCCCACAGGGGATCCTACGTAGGAATTTTCAACTGGGTTTTCTAATATGATTTTACTAATATTGTGTTTCTACACAAATTTTTACTGGGGCTCAAAAAATGATGTCATGTACCCCAAGATGGACACCTGCCATATCTCAATGTATTTATTATCATATTTTTGATTTTACACTTTTTTGAATAATGTTTTGAAACAATTAATTAAAATTTTGTATTTTCCAACAGAAAATGTATTGTCGTCGTACACTACAAATTTCACTTGCTTTTCCTAATAGGCAACTTAAACTGTACAGCTTTTTATGTTATTATTATGTGTAACAACGCGCACTGGCACTCTTCGTGTCGGGCATGTTACATTTAACATTTTTGCATGCTCAACATATTGTTGCACATGCGCAGTAGTGCACTACCACTGTCTAAATGTGCGCACCACGACACCTTGGCATTTCGCATGCGCAGTAGTTCATTATTGCTGTTACACATGCGCAGTGATGCATTGTAGTAGTCACACATGTGCTCTTGTGAAATTTAAAAATTGCGCATGCGCAGTGTTTTTTTATTATTACTGTAATTAATTACCAATAATAGAAAACAATATTCATATTTAATCAAAATTTTGAAATTTAAGAACAAAATTTATATTATTGAAGATAAGAGCTAATAAAATTGTTAAAAATGTATTTAATTTTATAAAATTTATTATTTCCTTCTTTAAAATATTTATAAAATATAACAAATTTTGTTCTGTAAGTTTTTAATGTTTCATACTTTAATAAACAATTTTCTGGGGGTACTGGGCGGTGGGTTAAATTTAATTAACATACTCTCAGAATATCTTTCATTTAATTATTGTGTAATAAATCCCTTTAGAAATTTACTTATTTAATTAGAATTAAGAGTTCCAAAGTTCTCCAAGAATTCACAAAATAGTACATGGTAATCCTATATAAGAAATTACTTAGCTATTTTCTGTAGACGCTCTGTACGCGAGAGAGAAAAATGCATTAGGTATCCTAAAGATTGAGAGAGACACTAGACATTTCTGAAGACGCAACGTCTACAGGAAAAGAGACAAATGCATTAGGTAGCTTAAGGATGGAGAGAGACACTAGACATTTCTGTTGACGCTTAAAGGCGTAGGTTCAGGTTTTTTTTTAAGTCCTTTGAAAAATAAAATTTCATTGTTTTCCATGTGTAAAATGTTGTATGTGCAATTTACTCTTAAAAATTGTATGTTTTACACAATGTATATAACTTTTTTGTTATGCATTTTTACATGTTCTTTCGCTTGGACATAGTTGAACTGTCATTTATCGTCCAAATTTCAACAACTGCGCATGTCTAGAGTTAGGAGAAAACTACTGCGCATGCGTAACTACCTAAGGAAACCATTGCCCAGGTGCATAGTTTAGAGAAAGCTGTGTGGATATATGTTTTTATCGTTGAATATTATCGATTTGCTTTTTATTATGTTTTTTAAAATATATATTTCTGCAATTTTGAAATAATTGCTTTTTAAATTGTAAACTATATATTGTAGTTTTTTTTAGTTACATGGATTTGCATACAAATAACTTAATATAAGTAGCAATATTTTGTTCGTTAAAAAAATTTGGATTAATATTAACCAATATTCTTTGGTTGGTGATTTTGGGAACTTATTCTAAAATATTATCACCAGAAGTTGTTGATCGTTACATTTCAGCTGAGATACCTGACAAGAATGTTGTTAAAAGTCCCCATTTTAATTTGAATTTATATGGTTTCCGGGACTTGCAGTTGTATTTATTTTTTTTGACCGTGACGTCACTATTTATTTTTTCTTGGTTGATTATAATTGTGTTTTTTTCGTTGCTGGAGTGGACTCCTGACCGAGTTGGATTGAAAGGTCTTTTCTCATTCGTGGACTTGTCCATGGTTGATTCTCAGCTTTCGTTGTACTTACTACCGAACGCTGCATTGGTTGATCCTCGTTAATCAAATCGACACCCTTTTGTATTTCTGTGCTTTTTTGCTGTATAAATTTGGTTTTTCTTTAAAGTTGATTTTATTCTTCTCTTTTCTTTTGTTCCATTCGGCTTCCTTTATTCCACGCTACTCGTTATTATACATTTTTTGGTCCTTCGTGTCGTTTTTAATGGCTCTTATCCGGCTCGAAGGACCAAAAAATGTATAATAACGAGTAGCGTGGAATAAAGGAATCCGAATGGAACAGAAGAAAAGAGAACAATAAAATCAACTTTAAAGAAAAACCAAATTTATACAGCAAAAAAGCACAGAAATACAAAAGGGTGTCGATTTGATTAACGAGGATCCACCAATGCAGCGTTCGGTAGTGAGTACAATGAAAGCTGAGAATCAACCATGGACAAGTCCACGAATGAGAAAAGACCTTTCAATCCAACTCGGTTAGGATTCCACTCCAGCAACGAAAAACACAATTATAATCAACAAAGAAAAAATAAATAGTGACGTCACGGTCAAACAAAATAAATACAACTGTACGTCCCGGAAACCATATAAATTAAAATTAAAATGGGGACTTATAACAAATGTAAATTTTACATTGCATGAAATTATAATAACAAATAATATTTATGGTTCTTGTGAAGATTGGTGTTTAGTTGATGGAAAATGTTCTAAAAATTTTCCTGAAATTTTACAAGAAGAAACTACCCTAGAAGATAATTGTTATGTCGCATATCTTCTAAGAGATGGAACTTATATGAAGCCAAATGGTTATGTTGTTGACAATCGTTTTGGTGTACCTTATTTTCTTAATTGTCAAAAAATTTAAGTGTCAAATAAATGTTGAAGTAGTATCAAGTATTAAGTCGGTGAAATATTTATATAAATAAATATTTAAAAGTGTCATGATTCCGCATCAATTATCATTACCAATAGTAATGGAGAATCTACTATTAATCATAATGAAATAAATCATTATAAAGAAAATGGATATGTAGGTCCAGTTGAAGCTGCATGGAGAGTTTTAATTAAACATTTATTTAAAAAATGTCATAGCATATGTCGTTCACCACTGCATTTACCGAATAAACCAAATTTTTTTATTCAACAAAATCAAGTAAGTCAAGAAATATCATTTAATTTTATCAAAAATACACAGCTTTCTGATTTTTTTAATTTAAATAAACGTAATGCTAATGCTCATAAATTTTTTTATACTGAAATTCCAGAATACTACAGATGGGATAAAAAGGAATGTGAGTGGATCGAGAGAAGTAATAAAGAGAAAGTGATAGGAACAATGTATTCTGTTAATACAAGTGATATAGAATTATTTCATCTTAGATTGTTACTCTTTACAGTAAAAAGTGCAATTTCATATGAATCATTAGGAACTGTTGATGGAGTTATTCATCAGAGTTTTACGACTGCTTGTTTAGTATTAGGACTTATTGAAAATAATCAGGAATGGAAAGAAACATTAGAGGAAGCTTCTTTGTGGATGATGCCTTATTCATTTCGTGAATTATTTGTAAGGATTTTAATTCACTGTCGTCCAACAAATGCAGGTGAACTTAGGAAACAGTTTAAAGCTCATATGTCAGAAGATTATGTCAGAGATTTTGATAATGTAATAGCTAAAAATAAGGCATTTATAAATATAAGAGAATTATTGTCTGAAGAAGGATATAACCTTCATGAATTTCCTGGATTAACCGATGTTGAAGATGAATGTGATAATTTAGAAATTGATTTTTCTGTGAATTTTGGCGAAGAAAGAGTCTAAGGCAAAGAAAGATAGAAAGATTGTTGTTGATTCTGTATTAAATGTAGTAAATAATTGTGGCAAAAAAACTTGTCGTAACGTATATGTGGATGGTTCTGGAGGATCTAGCAAGACAATTATGTACATAACTTTGTGGCATTTACTAAGAAGTGAAGGTAAAAATGTTTGTAATGTGGCTTTTACAGGAATAGCTGCAACTTTACTTTCTATGGATAGAACTGTTCACAAAGTATTGGGATTACCTGTGCCGTTATGTAGTGATTTATCATCCAGTATTAAACTACAGTCTAAAGAAGGTTTGGTTTTAACAGTTGTAATGTCTTTATTTGGGATGAAGCTCCAATGGGACTAAGGTATGCTTTAGAAATTATGGATAGAACATTGAGAGACATCATGCAAATCGATACTCCTTTTGGTGGTAAAATAATCATTTAAGGAGGTGATTTAAGACAAGTTTTACCATTAAAAGAAAGAGGTACAAAATATTAAATTATGAACTTGTCTATTAAAAAGAGTAAATTGTGAAAGAAATTTTTAATATTTACATTATCTGAAAACATGCCAGCTTTACCAGAAGAAACAAAGTTTATAGATTTTCTGCTAAAAATAGGAAATGGTACAAATATCGATGTTAAAGATTGTGTTCATTTACTACAAAGAATTATTGAAAAAGGAAATGTTAATATTGCAAGAAATACGTATGAACACTTGATTGAAGAGAAAAAATTTCAAAAATTGTCATTTTATGCTATTTTGGCACCTAGAAATATTAATGTTAATGACACTAACAAACGAAATGTATTGTTATTAGATAACGATAAAGAAAAAGTATATAAAAGTATTAAATGTATAGATAATTCTGATAATTTTAATAATCATGATGTTATTTTACCAGAATTTTTAAACACTTTATCGCCATCTGGTTTACCACCACATTTATTACATTTGAGAATACATTCAGTTGTAATGTTAATTAGAAACCATAGCATTAATAAATGTTTTTGTAACGGAACAAGATTATTGGTGTTAGATTTACCAAATCATGTAATTAAAGCTGAAATATTGACCGGAGATAAGTGTGGAATATTGTCTTTATACATCGTATATTATTCTATTGTGAGAATGTTTATGCACTACAATTTGAAATAATCCAAACAACTCTTACATCTTTACTTTTATCCTTTTACATTCAAGAGAAGACAAATTCCAATCAAACTAGCCTTCGCTATTACTATTAATAAATATTAAGGACAGACATTTCATAAAATTGCAATTGATTTAAAAAAATATGTAATTAATCAGGGTCAATTGTATGTATCATTGTCATGGGTTCGCTCTTTTGATTCAGTTAAACTATATGGGTGATTCTCCGGAAACAAGGCATTTTTGTGTCTTTACGTTATATCTTACAAAAACTTTGACAATAAATTATCAAATTTCGACAAAAATGTTAAATAAATATCCCTGACACATGTTAATTTATAAAAATAATACTTTTGTTACAAAAAAATGGTGTAAAATAACATTTAAAGACTAAAAGTAGCATTTTTGATATGTCCTAACCTCTAAGTTCAAAACTTAAAAATATTAAAGCTCATAAAAACCAAATTATTTTAATTTATTCAATTGATATTTCTATAGTCTAACTCAAAAGGTACAATTTCTCTTTTTATAATATTTAATTTAATCAATATATATACTCATAATTATTGAAATATTAATGTCTCTAGAAATGTCTATAAGGTGACGACAATGCATAAACTGGCATAAATGAACTAGAAATAATTTACTTTTTTACTAAAACTTATGAGAAAATCAAAGAAAAAACACGTCACTTTGCCAATCCTTCATAGAAAATTGAAAAGAGAACATATTTATCTCATGAACAAGTAAAATCTGTATAAAAATACATGGTATTTTTATTAAATTAATTGTCGGTACGAAGCAAGAACAAAGTGTTGCCCGTTTCAGGAAATATTTTTAAAATTAGAAATAACGTTGAAATTTTTCTTCTTCTTGTACATTTATTCAAATATTATTGAAAAACCATAAAATTAAACTGTATACATGCTTTAATTAAGAACATATTGGAAAAAAACATTTTTTTTCAGTACCCTTTCTTGTTACGGCGCTACATGGTAAGTTGAGGTTAGTTGTTTGTTTTCATTCTAACAGTGCGAAATATATCATCATGAAATAGAAAAGCTCAAATATTAATAAATTATTCGTAATATGGATTGCCGAACAAAGAAACAGTTAGATAAAGAAAGGAGAGCAAAAGCTGCAAAAGATAAACGTGCAAGAATACGGAATAATCCCATAGAAAAAGCTAAAGAACAATTAAGGTGACATTTGAGGTTAATGTTTTTTTAATTTTCTAATACTTTATTATTTTTTGTTAATCTATTCCAATAACATAACAGATACGAAAAAGCTAAAGAAAATGGAAGTGTGTTGTTGATGAAAGATTTGTCTGAAAAAGAAGCTGCGACCAGAAGAAAAAAAATAGACAATCGTACAAACTTCGACAACAGAAGAAGCTCAATCAAAATAATGATTTACCATCCGCGATGAACGTCGACGAAGAAAATTTTGTAGGAACTGGGCCCTATTCATCTGAAAATTTTGACGAAAATGATTCTCAGAAATTATCTTATAGATCTATAGAAGCTATTAGTAAACAACAAAAAGTGGGTAGACAAAAAGTTTTACGTAGAAGGAGTAGAACTGTTCGAGAACTGCATAAAGCGAAATCAGAAATTGAAAATTTAAATAAAAAACAGCAGAAATTGCAGCGCTCTGTTTGGACGTTGTCTAAAAGACTGAATAGGATGAAAAATAAATCTCAATTGTCGCAAAAATCAAAGGTTAGAAGATACTTAAAAGGTAAGAAAATTTGTAACAAAGATGTTGAAAAAAAACTAATATTTAGTGAAGTTTCACAAACTGAATTAAATCGAAGTACGAGTAAATTAAAGGGCCAAAAATTAAAAAGAAAATTGTATGATGCACTTTCCGGTAAAATTGTAAAAAAGTATCGAATGTTGAAAGATGTTAAATCTTTATTAAATTTAAAAAGCGTACGTAAATGTGGCGTGAATAATAAGGAAAGTCAAATTAAAGTCAGTCATAGTGAAATTATTATCAATTCGGTAAAAACATTTTTTCTTAGGGATGACGTAAGTCTTTGCTGTCCGGGAAAAAAGGATTTTGTTAAAAAAAATAAAATTAAGATGCAAAAAAGATATTTATCAGATACACTAAAAGAATTGCATAAAAAGTATTTGAGTTCCACTGACTTTGTGGTTAGTTATTCCACTTTTTGCAAGCTTCGACCATTTTGGGTTTTTCATCCGAAAATTACAGTAAGGGATACATGTCTTTGTATTACACACGAAAACATGAAACTTTTAATTCAGGGAATGTTTTCATCAAAACTAATTAAGCAAATCAATACAAAGCAAATACTAACGTCTCTATGCTGTAATATTGAAAATGAAGACTGTCTGTTAAGAAAATGTCAACTTTGTAAAAACAACAAAATCGAATATAATCCTCATGAAACTAATTCAATCATTCGCTGGAGACAATGGGTAACCGAAAAAGAAACAAAAATTAGCGGAAAAACGAAGAAAGACATAATCGTGACTCGAACTTTTAAAAAAGTCGTAAACGCTCCTGCTTCTGATGTAAAATTATTGTTTACTCAAAATCTGTCAAAATTCATGGGACATGTAGCAAGAATTTCCCATCAGCATAAAGTTTGCGATCATATTAAAAGAAACTTAACCGATAAAGATCTTTTATTACATATCGATTTTGCTGAAAATTTTTCAACAAAATATGCCGAAGAACCTCAGTCGGTTCATTTTGGAGCTTCGAGAGAACAAATTACTTTACACACTGGAGTTTTGTATTCTAAGGAGTTTTCAAAGGCATTTTGTACATTTTCTGCTTCTCTTCGACATGATCCTTCAGCAATTATAGCACATATTACACCTATAATCAAAACTCATCTCGAACTTCAGCCAGAAGTAACGCATTTACATTTTGTCAGTGATGGTCCAACCACGCAATACCGTAACAAAAATATGTTTTTTCTTTTAACTACAATTTCACCAAAGAAATTTGAACAGATTTCTGCTATTACGTATAACTTTTCGGAGGCGGGACATGGTAAGAGCGCTGCTGATGGTGTAGGGGCTGTTGTTAAAAGAACAGCAGACCAAGCTATTGCGTATGGGAATGACATTGTAAATATTGATAGCTTATTTAAGGTTCTTGAGAATAAATTAAAAAATGTTTTGATTGACATTGTTACTTCTGAGAAAATTGAAGAAATTGACAGTCATTTACCACAAAAATTGGAAGCATTTAAGGGGACTATGCGGGTTCATCAATGGCTATGGGAAAAAGGAAACAAAAATAAAATATTTTTTAATGAAATGAGCTGCTATAATTGTCCTCAAAATCAGCAGTGCATTCATTACAGTTTAGGTAACGCGTGGAATATTCACCAAGGTTCTAAAGAAAAAGATTCTCTGAAAGTGTCTGAAATTGTAAATGTTACAGTTGCAAAAAGGCCACCAAAAAGGAACCGAAAAGAGCCTAATATAGAGAAAAAACCATCGACAGTAGATCGACCCAAAAGAAATTGTCGAAAAAGAAAATTAGATAATTAAAATCCAAATATTTTCATAAGCCGTGACCGTCCAAAGAACAAATATCTAATGTGATTGTTAATTAATAATAATAATAATAATAATAATAAGTACAGTTTCTTTATATTTGTCACAACGTTATGAATCAAGTTTATTATGAAATAATATTGTTTATTAAAAATTATGAAAATAATATTGTCATTGTAGTTACTAACCAACGATACATTAAGTTTAATAAATTAATTATGTCTAAAACTTTTTCAAAAATTCATGTGTTTTTCTTAATTTTTTAATTATTACTTAAAAAATAATTTTCATTTATTCACAAAAATGCACTGAACCACATTTGTACATAATGCTTTTGCCTTTTTAGAGTTATTTTTTTCAAACTTGTTCCGTTTATATATATACCTTTTAAAAAGCAATTATTGGCTAATATAGCAGTGTGAAAATGCGTCATAGTAAAAGTCTTCCCATTTCCTTTAAAATAATTTTGTAGCATGATTACTTTAACAACAACTTAACTTGGTGCTAATAAACAAGAATCCATTAAAAAAAAACGAATTTACAGTAACTTGAGAAAAAAAAATTGTATACTTGAAAATGCCCCGTTTTTAGAGAATCACCCATATCTAGGTAATCAAAGAAGTGAAAAATATATTAAGAATTATGTTTATAAACAAAATTTTTAATAGGTTCAATAAAATTATGAAATATATTGTTATATTGGCATGAAATTTAAATATAAGTTTCTATATTACAGTTAACATTACTTTTTGTATAGCTCATTCAGAATGTATTTTCGACCGTAATTAAAGATTAAAATTTAATACCTTGAAAATTTTAAATTTCAAAAAAAGAAAATAATTTAAAATTACATTTTTAATTATAATTCTAAATAATTAAAGACATTCCTGTTTCTAAACAACTTAATTAATAAAAAAATAGTCATAGGGTAAGTCGAGGAGAGATAGATCATAAGGAGAGATAGATTACTTCTCGACATTTTGAATCTCTTTCACTTATAGGTCTGGTTATTTGTCAGTTAGCATGTCATGATACATAGACTTAAAGTTCAGAAGGTCTTTTCATTACCAAGTTTATTTAGAAAGCAAAACGACAAGCACTTTTTTATTTGTTAAAAAAATACTCCAATATTTTTGTCGCGTGTCAAAGATAATAATTTTTTCGTTTAGTCATTATGATTTGTTACAAAAGTAATACGTACGTCGAAGTATGGCTGCTATTGCAATGTAAATATATGTAATAAAACATGATTCCAAGACTTATTTTAATTTATCGCGCACCTTACTTTTTGTGGATGTTCGAAGAGAGATGGTTCACTGCTCTATAAATATATGATTAAGTAAAACATAACTTTTTTGATGAATGTACAATTTTTTAATTTATGAATAAGTAAAATTTTCATTTAGCAATAAGTGGTATTTTCACTTTCCTTAGATATATATATATGTTGTGTTTTTACTTTTTATATTTCGACTTAGTTCACAAACACTTTTGGTATGTGCTTCCCTGTACCAACGTTCCACGCAAGCTTGCAGGCATGGAATTGGAAGATAAAATCTCACGGATACTTTAAACTTTGCGTCGCTAGTGTTTACGGTATTTCCCTCAAAAAGCACTTGGAGCTTAGGAGTGGTAAAACATATTTGGAAGAAAAACGTATTCTATTTTTTCTTTAAAATTAATGAATTAATCACATTTTAGTAAAATTTAGTACAAGGTAAACTAATTTTAACAAATTTGTAAATATATGTAGTGAATATTGAGTGGCCAAAATTGATTTTAAGTCAAAGTGTTTACATAACCTAAATTTTAAAAATTTGATGAAATCGATTTAATTGTTTATGGAGTAAAATAAATTGATCCATAACAGATTAAGAGTAAGAAGAACCTATTTATGCAAAATAATTGTTTATTTTTACATGTTCTTTGTTTATTTATATTGTTTGAAAAAATTTAATTTTTTTCTATTCCGTCATTAAATAAAACATTGCTGTCAATAGATGTTTATAGCCATAAAGTTTCAAAATTTTCATTCATAATTAGTATAATCAAGGCATCATACATGTTTTTTTTTGCTCAATTCGCTCGGTTCTAGGAGACGAAAAACACATTTAGGGCTCAAAGATGGTTAGTTCACACCTCTTTTTTGGTAAAAGCATAATTAAGCTAACGAAATCTAAAATTCCTTCACAATGTTCGCCTTTCAACTGATCACGGTGTTTAAAACTGCTTTGTAGCTAAAAGTTATGTTGTCTAATTCCTGAGCTTCAATCGCTCTCACAGCGAAATGCCGTAAACAAAATATTCTCAAATATTTTATAAAATTACTTTTATTGGATCGCAAGTATTACCTCCAAAACCTAATTGACTGAACTTATAATTGACCGAACTTATAATTGCCTGAAATTTAATTATCCGAATTCGTAATTCTCTTAATTTGCATTTGTCAGAATTTGTGATTATCAGAACTTGCATTTGTCCTAACTTTTAACTTCCCGAATTCGTATTTGTTATAAATTTAAAATTACTAAACTCGCATTTGCGATTTGCATTTCTTAAAATTTTCAACTTCTTGAAATCGTATTTTATATATTTATTAAAGTTCCTAGGGCTAAAGTATTTGTTAGTACTTCTAAACTCCAAGCTTGTGGTTGCATTTGTCCGAACACTAAATTTCCATTTTTTCCAATCTTTCAAATTACCGAACTCGTATTTAGCAAAATATTAAACTACCCACATTTAGAACTGTAAGAACTTCTAAATCCATGAATTTCCATTTGTCTGAACTTTAAAATAACCAAACTTACATTTGTTAAAATTTTAAAACACCCGAATTTGCATTTGTCCAAACTTTGAAATCACTTAACGTTTGGTTGAATTTTAAAATCTCCGAATTTGCATTTTACTGAACTTTTAAATGACCGAACTTGCATTTATTCGAACTTTCAAATCACCAAACTTGCATTTGTCATATATTATATCGATCTATCTTCAATAACATTTTTTTTCACTTTTTTTGTAAATGATATTTTCTTTCTTCTGATATATGCTTACAATTTATTTTTAACAATTGTCAAAGAAGAAGAAACTGTGGAAAATTAATATTTAGTCAACATTTAAAGAAGCTCAAGTTAAACAGACCTTTCTTTTGATAGTTCAGGTAATTCTAACGATTTTCGTGACAAAATATAAAATAGAATTCAGAGCAATAGTGATATAATTATTACAACCCTATTCCCGTTACATCATATTCTATAAGCTGCCCTTTATTTATTCATATGTTAAAATGACACCACGACATGGCGCGCGTAGCGCGCAGTTTTTGTTCTAGTAAATATAAATGTGTCAATCGATGGTTGGAAAACAATTATCATGGACTTTCCTGGAATGATGGTGATATTCCGTACGTTTTTATGGAGGAAATTTTGACTAGTGTACTGAAAGAAGCAAAAACAATTTTTGTTAAAGGTGCGGAGAAACGACAATGGTTAAAAAATTTTATCGACGAAAATTGTACCAAAATTGTTGACTTGGATGATTTGAACTGTCCTTCAATCAAAAAATGAATGTATGAATCATCTACTAAAATTTGCTTTAAACATTTAACTAAAAAAAATCTTTTATTTGAGCTCTTCAAAAGGTAATGAACTTGAAAAATTGGTTATGTAAAAAAGAATAATTCCTTTAATATGTATAATTATATATTAAATAAATCAAGTATTTACTTACTAAATTTTTCAGTGTTTCCTTTTATTTAAAGCAAACCTTATTCTTTTATATTCTTCTTTTTTATTGTAATTTATTTATTATAAATATATTATAAGCTTATTATTATTATATAATCATTATACATTTTAACCTACAAGATCAATCAAAGACATTCTAAACATATGACTCAATGTCTTGGCCAAGGAAAAGTATTGAGATAAGCTAAAAATATTTGAGGTCAATGAACCTCTTGAGTATCATAATGTAGACGAATGTTTCTCTGCACTTATACCAGCATCAATGTCACTTTCATAGCTTTTTAAAGATCAGTGACAATTTCCTTTTTAAAAAACCTTAATTTTCTAATAGACATATTTTTATGATAAACAATTTTTGTCTTTATTGACAGCTAACATTTTAGACTAGACATTACTTTTATTTGAACAATTCAATTTCAAACAATAAACAAATTCAAATTATTATAATTTATTTTTAGAAAAACAATGGTATAAAATAATAATAATTAATATTAATAATATCAATTTGCTTTATTATAATATTTATATTTTTTACTACTTTTTATTTTTTAAATTAATTAAATATAATCTTTTTTTTATTTCTTTTTTATATTTATGCAAAAAGAGAAGAGTAAAAACACAGGGGGAACAAATTTTTAAGGAATGTAGAAAAGAAAGTTTATTTTAAATTCGCAGTGTGTTTCTAGTACATTTTCATACAATAATCGCAAATTAAATTTCAAATTAAAATGACTAAAAATACAATTAAAATTTTTTTTTATTTTTCGACGAAGAAAAAAAATTCAATTTTTTAAAGAAACAATAAATGAATATAAAGACAAATTATTCCCTTTTCTGTTCTTCCGGTTCCCTCTTTATTATTGAATCTAAATTCAGAGAATTAACGTTTTCAACATTTTCCCCTATTTCCATTCGTTCTAGCTTCTCCTCCTCTTTGTCCTCTTTTGGTTCATTTCCCTCTTCCATCATTTTCTTTGCGTTCTGAACATTATTATTCTCGCCACCTACTTTTGGAGCTTCGATTGTTGATACAGCTTTGGCAACTTCATCATTTCCATCTGATTTTTGAAATTCGATCTCCGTTTGTGCGGATTCTTTAACATCAAACTCGTCTTCCTCAGGTTTTCCAGGATTGGTAGTACCGTCAGTAGTACCAGAATTTATTATGTCGAACTCAAATTCTTCATTTAATAATGTTGGTACGTCAGGCCGTCTTTTAAGCAAGAACGTATAATCGGAAGCCTCCTTAATTTCCACTACAATGTCCATATATTCAAAAAAATATTGATCTCCGGGTACAGGATTATCACTGAAAAGTAAGAAACGTTTTACACCTGCCGCTAATATGATGAAATCATTGAGTTTTTGTATATTCACTCACTCGTGTATCCACTCGGACGGTACATGGAAAAATACTTTGAATGCAATGTAATTGTTTTCATTCTGTAACAAAAAGACGTAATAAAAAAGTTAATAAAATACTTTTTTTTATAACAATAACTATATTATTAAATATTTTTACTTTTTTGTAAAAATTTCAGAATTTAAATTATAAAAACTATTATTAAAAAAAAAAAATTGCTAAATAATTCTAAAAATTTTATAAAATTAGGAACTACATGAATTTAATGAAAATTAAACGTTGAATAATTTAAACTGAAGTAAAATTATAAAAATGATTAAATATTACTTTTTTCCCCCTCGTAGTGTCACCTTGTCGTGGTGAGGGGGCTTAGGACCGGCCAGGCGCTTGTCCTTCGGACGCCATCACTGGACGAGCTGTTCGGCTCTTCCCAGAACTCATCGACTCCCGCTGTCTGGCGAGTTTGGCACAGGGGAATGAACGGGACCCCGTTAATTCGGGTAGTCGCCGTTTTGTGAACCTGTGCACTAGCTATCCTGTGCGGATGATGTTAATTCGGATTCCAAATGGGGGCTAACCATCCTCGTCAGCTGTGGACTACATGGGTTCTAGGAGGAGTAGGACACTCCTGCCTTCTTGGTTTTTCTAAGTTGTCGTGGAGTAGCCTCGATCCAGGGTTGGCGCCCGATGGACCGGTTGTCTGTTCGGTCTGACCAACGACACTAGCCGATCGGCACCCTACAGGCAGTACACTGGGAGTGATAAGTCCTGTCACGGCGTTTCCAACCGCGACATGTACGAGTCCGATGTGAGCGTAGCTCTGCCGAGGTGGACCTGCGGTAGGGTGCCAGGAGCCAGCCCCTTCGGGATTGATTGGCGAGTGCGTAATGGATGTAAGGGATCGGAACCTGCATTGTTACTGGCGAGTCCGTTCCGTCCGTGTATTCCGGGAACGGCTAAGCAGCTGATTGGGCCTCAGGGATCTGGGGTAGGATCGCAGTATCCGAGGGTGTACCCGTTCCCAATCAAGGCGGCCCGCCACTTTACGCACGAGGCGCTGGTAAACTTTTTTAGCATGGAACATGAAACGGAAAACTTAGTTGAGGATATGGAGGTAAACGAAGACCAGGTAGAGGCTCTGCCATCTACTTCTGGTCACGTCGGTCTTCCCAAGACTGCTCGGACTGGTGAGCAAGAACTCTTTAAGAAAACGTCGCCCAACAATTGGAGGACATTCCTGAGTTCTTCGACACGATAAGGAAGGGCATTGGGAAACGAAAGAATATTAAAAAGGAGGTCCAAGAGGCGAATAAAGCTCTCGAGGCAGCCTTCGATATAATCCGCAGAAATTTGCGGTTTATTGAAGTGCAGGCCCCAACGTCTGCAAAGGCGACCTCGTTGAGTTCATAAGAAGCGGCCCCGTAACGAAGGTGATAATTCACCTACGTTATCTACAAGGGAAACCAAGAGAAGGGCCCCCTTACCAAGGCGTACGCTTCCCCTGACGAAGTCAGACACGCCCTCTAAGACTGGCGAGGCAGCCAAGAATGCCGAAGGCCTTCAGTCTCAGAGGACCTGTGCGCAGGTCCTTTTAGGAGCAGAAATGGCCGCTGGACCCTCTGGAATTCAGCCTCCACAGCCCTCAGATGGAAAAGATGAAGAAGGCTTTGAGCGTTACAAGGCCAAAAAGAAAGAGGCTCGCATGTGCTACAAAGCAAATAAAGAGAGGAAGCAAGCCGAGAAGGCTCGGAAAGAAAAAGCTCCTGCTCAAAGGCTTCGGCAAACAGAGGCCGTCAGGATTTCAGCGAAGGATCCCAATTCCTACGCCGAGATCCTGAAAGACCTGAAGAAGACCCTGAAGCCAGAAGACTCAGGGGCAGAGGTTTTGAGGACACGGAGAACACTCAATAACGAGTTTCTCATTGTCCTCAAAAAAGGAGGTAACACGTCCCAGTTTGCGGGAGCGTTGACTGAGGCACTTCAAGAGAAGGCCACAGTCACGGCTCTCGTAAACAAGAGGACTTTGGAGATCAGGGACCTCGATGAAGCCACCTCCAAGGAGGATGTTGCTGAGGCCCTGAACGAAAAACTCGGCTGTGCCAACTCGGAGCGATCGGTCAGCATTGTTTCGCGATTCCGCGGATCAATGGTGGCGCTGGTACGCCTGCCGGAGGCAGAGTTTAGTACTGTGCTGAAGGCTGGAAAAATCCGGGTTGGCTGGATTAACGCTCCAATTCGCGAGCACTTAGAGGCCATTAGGTGCCAAAGATGTATGGCATACGGTCATCCGACCCGCACTTGTAAGGGCCCCGACAGAATTAAAAACTGTCGGAGATGCGGCGGTGCAGGTCATCAGGCCAAGGCTTGTACAGTGCAGGAGCCCAAGTGCATCACTTGCGAAGATCTGGGCAGAACAGAGAAAAAGCACTGGGCCGGCAGCACTTTCTGTCCGGTATATAAGGCAGAATTGCAGAAGCTTAAACAGGCAAAAGCCTAAAGCTTCTGCAGATCAATCTGCATAAGAGTAAGTAGGCCCAAGACCTCCTGATGCAGACAGCCAGGGAAAGGAAGATCGATGTCTTGTTCTGCACTGAACAAAACAGAAAGAGCGATCCTGTTCCCTGGTATCAAGATAAATCTGGAAGAGCAGCCATTCAGATCTGCAATTCCGAGTTTCGGGCAGATAAGTTCCTGGAGACGAGCAGTGGCTTCGTGTGGGTGGAAATGGCAGGAATACGTATATATAGTTGTTATTTCTCACCCAACGACAAACTGTCAGCCTTCGAAGATCAGATATACGACCTCGAAATGAGCCTTAGAGAATCCAAGTTGGATACCCTCATTACAGGTGACTTTAATGCTAAGTCATCAGAATGGAGGGAGACAAGGCTCGATAAAAGAGAAATCTTGGTCGGAGAAATGATCTCCAGGAACAACCTGATGGTTGCGAACCAGGGGAGGTCTTGGACCTTTAGGAGAAACGGGCAGGGTTCGATCATCGATCTAACGATCGCAAAGAGCCCCCTGCAAAAAAGGATTGAAGATTGGCGCGTCCTGGAGGATTATACCCACAGTGACCACCAGTATATCGAGTTTTCAGTCTCAAGGGGAGACACGCTGCGGGCCAGGAACCACGGAGTTCTCCGTGAGAATGGCCTAAAGTGGAATATTAAGAAAATCGACAAGGAGAAGTTCGGCCGGTCCCTGGAAGAATCCCGCCTCATGGAGGATCTGGGATGGGTGAAGAGGCCGAACAATCTCGAAGGGGAAGTGCGGACGGTGAAAAATATGATTGTCACCGCATGCGACGCGTCTATGCCGCGTTGTAGAAGCACAACACCAAGAAGAAGAAATGTATACTGGTGGTCAGAGGAATTGGCCTCTTTGCGAAAGGCATGCCTCAAAGCAAGAAGGAGATATGACCGTTCAAACGGAGATCCTCTGCTAAAGGAGGCATATACAGAGGCCAAGAGAATCCTCAGGAAGGAGATACGCGCTGCAAAAAGAAAGAGCTGGAAGAACCTAATCGGTGACGTCGAAAATGACCCATGGGGTCTGGCATATAAAATCGTTAACAAGAAATTGTTATCGAGGCAAAAGACCCCCGGTCTAGACAATCCCGATTGGGTCCGGCAAATCATAAAGGCCTTGTTTCCTCCAGCAGAGCCATGGCCTAGGAAGGACTGGAGTAACTGTCATGTCGGTGAGGAAGAACTCTTCACTCTTACAGAATTACAAAAAGCAGGCAGTAGGTTAAAGCCAGGCAAAGCGCCGGGATTAGATGGGATAGGCAACGAGATCCTTAAGGAAGTGATCGTTGCTTCACCTCAGATTCTCCAAGACTGCTATAACAACTGCCTGAAGAGAGGAGAGTTTTTCCGCGACTGGAAAAGACAGAGGCTGGTCCTCCTAAGGAAAGGAGACAAACCTCTAGATAAAGTCGCATCCTACAGGCCTATATGCCTGTTAGATACGATGGGTAAGCTTCTAGAGGACATGGTTCTGCAGAGAATGCAATCTCACTTGACCGGAGAGAATAGTCTGTCTGACAACCAATTTGATTTCCGCAAAGGCCTGTCCACAGTAGACGCCATTCAGAAGGCGGTGGACCTAGCCAGAAAAGGAAAAAACAAATTGGGACCAGGGAAGAAAAAGGGCTTCTGCGCGTTGGTAGCCATCGATATACGCAACGCGTTTAATACCGCGCGATGGGAAGAAGTAGTAGAGCTATACCGGTCCGGGAACAGTTACCGACCGAGAAAATTGCTAAATCTGTAATCCTGCAGAAATCTGTTTTACCGACCGAGTGTAGGAATCTGCATTACCCTAGTTACCGACTTTGGCCGGTAGGTGGCGCTGTTTTGGGGGATTCCCCTGAATTTGCATATCATTTGCATACCACCCACCTAATTTGCATACCACCCACCTAATTTGCATACCACCCACCACCCACTCACCTAATTTGCATACGCTGTGAATTGTTTTTAACCCTTTCCTGCAGACTAATTTGCATACATCCAACCTAATTTGCATACGCTGTGTATTGTTCGAGGGTTAATTTGCATACCACCCACCACCCACTCACCTAATTTGCATACGCTGTGAATTTTTTTTTAACCCTTTCCTGCAGACTAATTTGCATACCACCCACCGCCACCCACCTTACTTGCATACACATTGAATTTTGGCCTCATTTTGCGATTTGCGCATGCGCGTTTTCAAATTTTACCCACACTTTTTAGGTTGTTGTACGCGGGGTTAGCGAGGAATCTGTTTTACCATGGTTACCAACATTTTACCGACATTTTCCAACAGATGGCGCTGTTGGTGGGGAATCCCCTGTTGTTGTACGCGGGGTTAGCGAGGAATCTGTTTTACCATGGTTACCAACATTTTACCGACATTTTCCAACAGATGGCGCTGTTGGCGGGGAATCCCCTGCTTTTTGAAATTGTAGCATCAGTTGATGTTTTACGCATGCGCTTTTTTAAATTTTTCTTTCATTTTCAGACATCTTGTTGGAGGGGATTTCAAATTTTACCCCCACTTTTTTACAGCAAATTGCGCCAAATTTTGAACTAAAATGCTAACCCTTTTAATTTGCATGTCTCTAGTATTACCACCTGAGTAGAGTTGAATTGTTAGTGAGACTAAGTGAAAGTGTTGTTAACAAGAAATTTCCTACATTATCGACATCCTCTGAAAATTGAAATATATTTTTTCACTGAAAATGGAGTAAAGATAACTATACCTAGTAAGAGTTTGAAGAAGGCAACTCTATAAAAAAGTGTAATAATTTAAACAATCATTTTTTAACAGTAAGTATTATTGCTTTACTAATTATCAGTGATATTTACATATGTTTTTTTTTTTTAGTTCCATAACCATTGATACTCACATATATATATATTAATTTTTTTTTTTTTTTTTTTCAACTTTTATTTAACTGTTTAGAAAGAAAGTAATGTTTTTCTTCTGAGAATATTTTCGTTATTTTTGAGCAAAGTTTTTTCACAGTTTTCTAAGAGTGTCTATTTCTGTATCTAGAAAGTGACCTGAAGCCCTATCATAAAACGGTTTGTACCTTCAAACTTTCCATCACTCCTCTTCTCTTTTATCCTTGTTCAACAGTTTACATTTTCATCTTTTTTCCTTTTTCATTTCTTAGCTTTGCTAAGGAATTTTCGCTAACTATCCCAAGGGGGGTGTCATTTACGAAAATTTTGTCAAGGCAGCCGGACGCTAAACTTGCTCCTTAAGAACATCGAACTTGTTCGAGCTGTTTTTTTCAAAATTTTCATTGTTTTTATATTTTAATTTAATTTAATAATAATAATATGGCATCATCGTCATCGAACTCAACCAATATTGGGAGGGACCCAAGATTTTTTAACTTTAGGAGAGTTACATGTCTGAAAAAAATTTATCCGGAAGATTGGAATCTTCCGAAAAACTGGCACATAACAGTAAGTTTACTTATTACTTATTTTTAGTTTAAATAAAAAAAAATTAAAGTTGAAAAAACCAATAAGTGATCTTAGGAAGGTAGAGTAGAGACGTAGAGTGACGGAAGTTTATTTGTTGTGTGTGTGAAGTCTGAAGAGGTTGACAAACCAAGCCAAGGAAACATCGCTATGATAATTTGACGAAATTGTTGAAGTTTTATTCAATTTTACCTTCCTAAGATCACTTATTGGTTTTTTCAACTTAAATAATATGGGAGGATATACCTCTATTTTAACTAAAAAAAAAAAATTAAAATTTTCAAAATTTTTGTTATATTAAATTCTAATTTAGACTGTTTTTTGCTTTCAGAGTCCTTCAAACGCACGTCCAACACGCTGGAGTCCACCACTCGACCAGCAGCAGCAGCAGCTGCAGCAGCAGCGACCCTGGGTTGTGGAGCTTCCACAACCTAACCGTCACCAGGTAGCCGAAGCGAGGGCGGCCGCCGCCGCGTTGGCGCAACGCCTGTTGTACGTGGAGGAGCCTTGGGTTCGGAAGAGAACGAGACCCGCGAAGATGAGCCGCTATACGAAAAAATAAAATTTTGATGTATAGGGAAGCATTTCTCACAATATATATAGGAAGTATATATTGTGAGAAAATGTAGACAGAAGTGGATTCAGATTTTTATAATTGTATATAAATTTACAATAAATAAATAATTCTCCCTCCCATCCAAAAAAAAAAAAAAATAAAATAAAAAAAAATAAAAAAAAAAAAAAAAAGGAATAAAAAAATTTTTAAACAAAAAAAATAAATAAATAAATAAAAAAAAAATAAATAAAAAAAAAAATAAAAAAAATTTCTCGGGATGCGAGCCCAGGAAGTCGTGATGTAATATATTAAGTAAAAAAAAAAAAAAAAAAAAAAAAAAAAAAAAAAAAAAAGAGCCTCCACCGGGATTCGAGCCCGGGACCCTATACTTACCAATCCAAGTGCGCTACCAACTGCGCCACGGAGACTTATGGTATATATAATTTCAAACATCTATATGAATTTGATAGATGCTCCTTGTCTGTATAGGAGTGGAAGTAGTAGAGTGGGTACTGTGAAGTGGGAGAAACTTGCGCGCATGCATCCCAGAGTCATCGAGTGTGGGGGGACTTGTGAGAGTGGGGGAGCCTCTAATGTATAGGCGTTCGCAAGAGATGAAATCTTATTTCGCTTCAGAGTTTTGTAGCAGTAGGTTCTCCCCCAAGAGCAGCTCCGTAAGTACTTCTAGCTTTACAGATTTTGTATATTTTACCAGTAAAATAACAATTCGTTGTTTATAATAATGTTTTTTAATGTTACAGATACACAGATATAGTTTCTGCCTACTTCTCTAGGAGGTTCACAGTTGTCAATAATAAACTCTGTAAGTAATACAAAACTTTGTTTATTTACAAATAAAATAACAATTTTTGTTTATTTACAAATAAAAAACAATTTTTTGTTTATTTACAAATAAAAAACAATTTTTTGTTAATAACACCCCTTTCTCTTCTTCTGTTACAGGTACACTTGTTACACTGCCTACTTGGATAGGATATACAAATACACTAGGCATCAGCACTAAGTTCCGTAAGTATTACTATTTTTAATAATTTTGAAAAATTACAAGTAAATAACAATTCATTGTTTACAACATTTTTCTCTTCTTCTGTTTTAGGTACACAGTTCTAGTCTGAGCCTAATTTCCTCTGGTGTGAAAATTTATCAATCTTCAGCCCGACTTCAGTGAGAACTTTGCATCTCGTTTCACTTCTATTTTTTTCAGCATTTTTTCAGCCTTTTTTAGCATTTTTTAGGCTTTTTTTTTTAGCATTTTTTTAAACTTTTTTCAGTTTTCTTTTTCAGATTTTAGAAAAAACTTTGTGAAAATGCCTCCGTGTAGAACTAGCGTACAAAAACGTTTCGCCTCTCCTTACAGTGTTGATGAAATTTGTGAATGCTCCACCAGTTTCATTGATACTGCGGAATTAAAGTTATGCTCTATAAAGTCCAAGCCGGCTGACGCTCGTCTTATTAGTGCATTCGAATGGCAGCATAAATGTAAACAGCAATACGCTATTTTAAAAAAATTCTTTAATAGATATAGCTTTACATTTCCTCAGAAACAAAAAATCTTAAATTTATTAAACAGAGTGCACTACTTGAAATGTCATTTTAGTTTATTAGAGAAGAGCGGTGCCGGTCTCAATCACTCAAATGAAACAATTAAGTGGGTTGACACGGATACAGCCTTTAATAATCAATTACAGTCGGGAACAATAGTAAATTTAACGCATATAGATGTTAATCAGTTCTTAGACGATGCCTTTGTCCTCTTCAAAAATCATGTCGAGACTTGTTTGAACACGCTTGGTCCGGTAAAAACGTATACGGTATTGTACGCCAAATTTAAGAAAACCCTACCTGACGGTTCAGAAGAATTCGATTTAAAAAACTTTGCAGTTAAAGCGAGTGACATTTTACCTTCAACTCAGTTAGATGAATTTTATAATGTTAATGTAAAACAGTTAACACTTAGAAAAATGGAAGAGTTTCAGGAAAAAGAATCTAATTGGATTCTTGACTCTATCCAAAGACTAGATGTTAATATAAGCAAATACAACCCTATGTGTGCTGGCTCTTATATCGATCTTCCACCAGTTATTAAACAAAGAGAGGCCTGCATTAATGTTCATAATTTAGATAATCAATGCTTCAAGTGGTCGATTCTATCAGCACTATACCCAGCTTCTTCTAATGCACATCGTTTATCGAAGTACGAAAACTTTAAAGATGTCTTAGATTTTACAGGAATTGAATTTCCTGTAGCTCTAAATAACATTGTGAAATTCGAAACATTAAATAAAATTTCAGTCAATGTATATGGTCTTCAAAAGTGTAAAAATGATTTTAGTGTAACACCGTTACACCTTACATCACACAAAAGAACTTCTCATGTGAATCTTTTACGCATTGAAGATTACTACATTGATGAAAGTTTGAGTGTTGAGGAAGATGCTTCTGCTGATAAAACAATTCTTTCATTCAACTATCATTACGTTTGGATTAAGAATTTATCGCGACTTGTAAGTTCTCAATTGTCTAAATATAATCATAAAATGCATATTTGCGATCGCTGTTTGCATTACTTTAATAGTGAAGAAAAACTTATTGAACACACCGAAGATTGTAACAAATTGAATAAAACTAAAGTAATTTTACCACAGCCTAATAACAACGTAATTCAATTCAAAAATTTCAATAATAAGGAGCGTGCTCCATTTATCATATATGCAGACTGCGAGAGCTTATTGCTTCCTGAAACGGAATCTTCAACCTTAGGTGATTGCACAGAAGTATTTCAAAACCATAAACTTCTGAGCATTGGATACTATTTAAAGTGTTATGATGATACTTTATCAGTATACAAAGCATCACCTAAGGATGAAGAAGATCCTGCAAAATGGTTTGCTAAAGAGTTAAAACAGTTGGCAGAGGATATTGAGACTGTATTTATGGTCACCATTCCGATGGAGAAACTAAATGCAAGTCAACAAGCTGCTTTTCGAAGCACTAACATTTGCCACATCTGTAAAAACTCTATCGCGCATGGGGCTGTGAAAGTAAAAGATCATTGTCATATAACTGGAAAGTACAGGGGGGTAGCGCATCAGGATTGTAACATCAACTATCAGGATTCAAGAGATATTCCTGTAGTATTCCACAATTTAAGTGGATACGATGCGCATTTCATTATAAAATCCATTGCCACTGAGTTTGAGGGTAAAGTTCATCTCCTCCCCGTTAACAAAGAAAGATATATTAGCTTCACTAAACATGTTCAAGGGAGTATCATCAATTTTCGGTTCATAGATTCATTCAAATTTATGGCATCGTCTTTGGATAAATTGGCATCTTATCTTCCTCAGCATATTATAGTAAATTCTGAATTTTCCGCCTATCCCAAAGATAAAATTGAACTTTTAACGCGAAAAGGTATTTTTCCATACGAGTATTTGGACTGTAGAGCAAAACTTAATGAGGCACAACTACCTCCAATAGAAAAATTTTACAGTACATTAAACGATTCGCATGTAAGTAATGAAGATTATTCACATGCGCAAAAAGTCTGGAATTCATTTAATTGTAAAAATCTCTGTGATTATGTATATTTGTATATGAAAACAGATATTTTATTACTCGCAGATATTTTTGAAAATTTTAGAAACCAATGTCTTATTGCGTATGGTTTAGATCCAGCTCATTATTATACAACACCTGGATTGAGCTGGGATGCAATGTTAAAGTATACTAATGTAAAGTTGGAACTTCTCACTGATATAGATATGGTTATGTTTATTGAACGTGGCATTAGAGGTGGAGTAAGCCAGTGTTCCAATAGATATGCTAAAGCTAATAACCAGTATATGGAAAAATATAAAGAAGAAGAAGAGTCAACTTACATTATGTACTTGGATGCGAACAACCTGTATGGTTGGGCTATGGTTCAAGCACTTCCCTTTGGTGGTTTTAAGTGGGTGCCGAACGTAAATAATAATTTTAAGTTTAACGTTGAAGATGATGCACCTATTGGTTATATTTTAGAAGTCGATTTAGACTATCCTAATGAATTACATGATAAACATAGTGATTTACCATTCTGTCCTGAACACTTAAAACCACCAGGATCAAAAGAGACAAAGTTACTAACTACTCTTCTACCGAAACAAAAATATGTTATCCATTACCGTGCACTGAAGCAAGCTTTGGCACATGGTATTAAACTTACACATATTCACAGAATTTTACAATTCAAACAATCTGCTTGGTTGAAAAATTATGTGGATTTTAATACCATGATGCGAACGAATGCTACAAATGATTTTGAAAAAAATCTATTTAAACTCATGAATAATGCAGTGTACGGTAAGACAATGGAAAACGTACGGAAACGTGTAGACGTTAAACTTGTAACAAAGTGGGGGGGTAGGTATGGAGCTGAAGCTCTTATATCTAAACCTAACTTCCACTCGCGAGCTATCTTTAGCGAAAATTTACTTGCGGTGGAACTTAGAAAAACGGAAGTGCTTATGAATAAACCAATCTATATTGGTCTTAGCGTTTTAGACATTTCCAAAACACTCATGTACGATTTTCATTACGATTACATGCGAAAAAAGTATAATGATAACTGTAAATTGCTCTATACTGACACCGATAGTCTTGTTTATCACGTTAAATGTGAAAATATCTATTCTGATATGAAAGCAGATATTTGCAAATTTGACACTTCTGATTATCCTGCTGATAATATACATGGAATGCCGCAAGTCAATAAAAAAGTTTTAGGTCTCATGAAAGATGAGTGTAATGGGAGAATTATTACAGAATTTGTTGGCTTGCGGAGTAAAATGTATAGTATTCGAGTAGAGGATCAGGACTTTATAAAAAAGGCTAAAGGTGTTAAGGAGGTAGTTGTGAAGAAAACAATAACATTCGATGACTATGTATACTGTTTAAAAAATGTAGAAATTCAGGCTAGAACTCAATACACAATCCGATCCAAACTTCATAATGTTCAAACGTTAAAACAGACAAAAATAGCATTAAGTCCGTATGATGATAAAAGATATTTGTTAAAAAATAGCACCGACACCCTCGCTTGGGGACATTGTAAATTGAACAATTTAGATTCTAATGATATAGAAATGCCACTAGTTTAAGTAAACTGATTGTAAATTCATTGTATATTATTCGTTATTATGAGAGATATAAATAAAAACTACATCTATATTAATTTTTAGTCTACTTTATTCAATAAAACCTTTATATGCATGATTCGAAAATCTGTTTTACTTAAAAATTATTTTTATTATTATTATTTGAAACAAAGTGATAAGGTTAATAACAGATACTATATAAATATTCATTTCATAAATTGCTTATTAAAGATAACTTTAATATATTTACATTTTATTACATTCTGAGAACTAGTTTTTACATAACCTCAAAGTTTCTTTAACATTATTTCAAAATAACAGCTTAATATTATTTTGGTATAAGATTATCTTTTTTTCGAAAGTTACATTTAACTGTTCTGAAAGTTAACTTTAACTTATCTGAAAGTTAATTTTAACTGTTATGAAAGTTAACTTTAACTTTTCTAAAAGTTACCTTTAACTTACATAGGAGTTACATGCTGATTACATTTAACTGTTATGAAAGTTAACTTTAACTTTTCTGAAAGTTAACTTTAACTTTTCTGAAAGTTAACTTTAACTTGCACTATTTGATCA
This sequence comes from Ganaspis brasiliensis, assembly GCA_037103525.1. Classification (NCBI taxonomy): domain Eukaryota; kingdom Metazoa; phylum Arthropoda; class Insecta; order Hymenoptera; family Figitidae; genus Ganaspis; species Ganaspis brasiliensis. The sequence continues at coordinate 389,877 of JAZKLR010000397.1, read as the reverse complement.
CAATTCAGATTTGTTGATCCAACTGTTATGTGAGTTATCAAATCCAAGCCATTTTACATAGATTTTATCACGATTGCGCTTGAGAACTTTTTCTATAAGGTAGACATCTGGATATTTCACTTTGGATATCTCTTCTTCATAGAAGCCGCCTTCGATGGGTTGATCCTGATAATCCTTCAACTTGTATGTTACTGGGCTTGTTGGTTTCACTTGAGTGATGGTAAATATTTCAGTCGTCCAGTTGGGTGTGTATCCTTTATTGAAAACATTTTTATACTTGCTCACTCGAACTCGATCACCAACTTTAAATTTTGTCTTCTTAGGTTTAATTTCCCTCTGCTTCGAGATGCGCTTTAATAGTTCAGATACATCTTCTCTGCTGACATCCTTTGGTTTCATTCCAATAGTACGATGCTTCTTGTCATTATATTTTGAAACAAGTGATGGTAAAATATGTGTCCATTTGTAATTTCCTTGTAAGTTGAATTGTGGCCACATCATATTTTTCAGAGTCCGGTTAAATCTTTCAATAATTGAAGCTTTTAAGTTACTAAAGGTTGAATAAAGTTTGATTTTATATGACTTCATTAAACTCTCAAATTGAGAATTATAAAATTCTTTGCCTCTATCAGTATGCAATTTTTTTGGAATCCGTCCATTCACAAGTATAGATTTCATTGCTGCTGAAACATCTTTTCCAGTTTTGCTTTTTACAGGTATAGTCCATGCATACTTGGAAAAGATATCTATAACCGTAAGTATATATTTAAAACCTTTATTAACTTTAGAATATGGTAACATTTCAACTAAATCTGCTTGCCAGGTTTCATCTATTCCACGCATTTGCACTTTGCGACGTGGGTAATTTCTCCTAGCTTGTCTATGTAATTCTGTAACTACTACTAACTTTTTATCAACCATTTTCAATGATTTTTTAATGCATCTGAATACATCAATGTTCAACTTGATAATGATCTTGATTTTATTTTACCTTCTTAATATATGATTTGAGCTTCACGTAATTCTTCAATAATGGAAATAATTTCATTATTATGTATTGAGTTACCAGCTTGTTGAGAAGCCATGAGCAACCGTAAACGATCTACAAGTTCATTTGCATCATTCCAATAGACGTAGTCTGGATATGATTTTCTCTTAACTATCATAGCTTGTGGTAATAGACTCTTTATCTTCAAGGAATCTCCAGTTTTTGGGATAAGCTTTGCAATAACATTAGTGAATTTTGAACTCGTACTCTTACGCACAGGTTTACTTGGACTGTAATTTTTTCTATATGCATTTGTAGAAGTAATAATTTCCTTATAATTTGCTAAATCATTTGAACTTATTGCAGTTTCATCAGGTTTTTGTCTGAATAAAAGTTCTAATAGACCATCTGTTTTTGAATATCTTTTCTTTCCAACTAAATTAATGTATGGACCCTCAAAATCTATTTGTGTATCACCAATTAGAAACGTACCATCAGAAAGTTTACGTACTCCGTAAACCATATCCAAATACTGTTTTCTATTTTTATGTAACATTTGTATAAATTTATTTGTCAATTTATTAGCATCAGGATTTGTAGAATCACTATTAAGTATATTCTCTTGATTCGAAATAACATCATTAAACTCATCATTTTTCAATTCATTAATCACATTTTCATTTTTCGTATCAAGTAAATTTTCTTCTTGAGCAAAAGGATCCGAAAACTCTATGTTGTTATCATAAGTGGATGTATTGAATGGTATATTTCCACTAATAGCACTCTTAAAAGTTGTTTCAAAATCATCATCTTCCTCTTCTTTTATTTCTTCTTTTTTCTTAACTTTTTCAATCTTGATAGGTGTTTGAGTTATATTCACTAATTTCTCTAATGGAGTAACCAATGGTTGGAAAGTTTCTCTTAACATATTTTCTGCATTCTCTCTACCACTTTTAAGTATGCGATGTTTCCGTCGTATAGCTTCACTTGCTTTCGCAATTTGATGAAGTTTTTCCACGTCTTTTCGAAACATGTTTATATATTGAAGTCTCAAATTGCACTAATGTAGTTGTTTAGAAACATTTGATATTTATAACTGAATGAAGCAATCAAACCCTTTTCTATAACGACCTTCATTTAAATTTCTATCTTTATCTATAACCACAAACCCATATCTATCAGAATTCCAACATGTAGAACATAAATCTCTAAATTGAGTATAAGTCATATCCGTGTTTACATGATCATTATAAACATGCTTAAGATTTCTATCATCCTGTTTGAAAAGAATCAGTAAGTTGATATTATCTCTAACAAGATGTTTAGGAATATGAGCATAGGTTTGACACAGGTAAAAACTGTCAACGTTAACATGTCTACCCATACAAAAGAATGCTCTGACATTGTCCTGCTTCTCACAAGCAATATCATCGAAAATAAAGATAGAATTGGGTTCAGCATCTTTAGGTGAAACCACTTGCTCATGTTCACTGAATGGAAAGTACTTTATTCCATCAACATTACTCAGTATTTTTTCTAGAAATTTATATTTTGGTTGTTGTAATGACTTTGAGTATAAATAAATATTTTCAAAGCTTAAACCATTTGGATGTATAATCAAAGAAAGAAGGGCATTCGTTTTTCCGCAATTTGAGGGTCCGCAAAAAGCTGCGCGAATGCTATTCGAAAAAAGACTTCCATGACGTTTAACCCCACTGTCTTTGGTTTCAATGAGGTTATCGACATTTACAATTGGGAGCTGATCAGCTTGTACTTTAAACTGCATCTTGCAATCGACTGAGGAAAAAACTATAAATACCGTATTTATATATTCTACTTCCATCAGTTCGTTGTAAACCACCGTTGAGTAAAGAATGATTACTCATGATATAATGAAAAAGAAAACTTCTTGCAGTGGTAAAGGGTTTCTTAATAATATAATCAATAAATTACCGTTTGAGTTGCATTTACCTGGGTATCAATATTGTGGACCTGGTACTAAGCTAAAAAAACGTTTGGCACGTGGTGATCCAGGTATAAACTCTTTGGATGCAGCTTGCAAAGAGCACGATATAGCATATTCGAAAGATCGGGAAAATTTAACAGCGAGAAATTCTGCAGACAAAATACTAGCTGAAAAGGCGTGGCAACGAGTTCTTTCCAAGGACTCTAGCATTAGTGAAAAAGCAGCTGCATTAGCGGTAACCAACATAATGAAAGTTAAATCTAAATTCGGCATGGGTTTAAAAATTAAAGATAAGACAAAGAAAAAGATGCAAAAGAAGATGAAGAAGAAGAAGAAGACAGTTTCTAAGAATAAGAAACGTGTCACATTGAATAAGGTTGTAAATGCTGCTAAAAAGAGTATGAAACCTAACAATAATTCAACAGATACTATTAGAACTGCTATGATTGGTGCAAAAAAAGCAATAAAGAAGTTTGGAGGTAAATCTAAAATTTCATCACCTCGAATTCTTTCCGTGCCCTCAAAAGTTGGTGGTATTTTACCACTTATTCCAATCTTTGCGGGGCTTAGTGCTCTAGGAGCTTTGAGTGGAGGGATCGGTGGTATAGTAAAAGCTGTAAATGATGCTAATGCAGCCAAAAAACAATTTTCTGAAGCCCAACGACATAATCAAACAATGGAGGCTATTGCCTTAGGAAAAGGATTACATCTAAAACCTTATCGTCAAGGACTTGGTCTTTATCTTCAACCGTATCAAGGAAAAGGATTGAAGAATAAGAAAAGGATTCAAAAAAACTAATATTGCAGCTACCTCACCGCGCGCTTACGAACTTTGATCTATTTAAATTTGCTAAAATTATGAAAATACCTCATTTTCGCGGAGTTTTTATGCGGAATGAATTACCCACTGCAGGACCTCGGAAATATGAGTCAGCAATAATTAATCTTGATGACAAGGATGGACCTGGAACCCATTGGGTAGCTTACAAAAAGATAAATAATGAAACTGAATATTTTGATAGTTTTGGAAATCTTTCACCACCATTAGATCTAATTGTTTACTTAGGTGTTGGTAGCTGTATAAAATATAATCATGTGAGATATCAAAATTTTGATACATTCATATGCGGACACTTATGTCTTAAGTTTCTATGTGGACAACTTAATCTTAAGAATAATTTTAAGATATATAAGCGTGTGTAATTAACTATGAGCATCAGTATAAAAATAGATGTCAATCATGACTGACTCTTTCACTTTAACGTTAACGGGGAACTCTTCAGTTCTTGAAACTGCGTACTTCCCACCAATTGAACTCTCGGAAAACAAAAATTATGCGCTTGGACTTGTTGATTTATTTACATATAATTCAATTCCTAATATTGATATTGGTTGTAATAAGTTGTATATAGATGATTTCATAATTGAAATACCTACAGGTAGTTATGAAATTAAAGATATTGAATCTTATATTAAATCAAAGTTACCAAATAACATTGATTTACTTATCACACCTAACAACAATACATTAGGTTGTAAAATTAAATCTAATCGTAACATTGATTTTTATTATGAAGATTCAATTGGTAAGTTATTAGGATTTGCTCCTCGTGAACTAAAAGCCGATGAAACTCATAATTCTGATTTACCTGTATCTATATTGAAAGTGAATACTCTACGAGTTGAGTGTAATATTACAACAGGAGCGTATATAAATAATCAAAAAGTGCATACTATACATGAATTTTTTCCTGTTGTTCCACCTGGATATAAGATCACGGAAGTTCCAACTCGAATCATTTACCTTCCAATCACCGTCAAGACAATACATAATATTCAGCTTCGTTTAATTGATCAGGACGGTAGCTTGGTTAATTTCAGAGGGGAAACAATAACAATACGTTTACATATAAAATCTATGTAATGGGTATCGTGTACAATCACAAAAAGAAGGTTGGTGGCAGTTATAAAAGTCAATCAACATGTGCAGAGAAGATCAGTGTGAATGTGACTCGGAGAGTGTTAACACCTCAGAATCAACTATTCCTGAAACAACTCGGTCTACAAGTCAAACCTCGAAAATAAGAAAAAGAAAGAGGAAAAGAAGAGATCAACTTTACCTATTTTTTATGTGCAGCTGTTCTAAGAAAAATGGAAGAAATTCTGAGCATTCCAACAGCAGTGAATTTTGATGAATCCATCGCTAATTATGAAATTCATAGTCATCAACCATATGCATCGTCATCTTTTAATAACAGTGATGAAATCCGAATTGTAGTACAAAATCAAGATTTATCTATTTTACCAAGTAAAAGTGCATTACATATATTTGGAAGGCTAACTAAGGATGATGGAATCACTCTTACAGAAAATGTCCATCTTACAAATAATGCTACGGCTTATTTGTTTGATGAAATTCGTTATGAATTAAATGGTATTGAGATTGATCGATGCAAGTATGTTGGACACACTACAACTATAAAAAACTTAGTATCTTTAACGCCTTCTCAAGTTAACCGTGCAGAAAATGCTGGATTTGTGAAGTTTGAATCAACTTCAAGAATGTCATTGACAAATGGATACTTTAATGTAACAATACCACTGAGTATGATTTTCGGTTTTGCTGAAGATTATAAGAAAATTGTTACGAATGCTAAACATGAACTTATTTTAATAAGATCACGCAATGATAAAAATTCTATTATTTATGATGGACAAGTTGGTATCCCTGAGTTCAAATTTGTAATTAATAAACTTGAGTGGTTGGTACCATATGTATTACCATCTGACAATAATAAAATAAAATTATTGAAATTTATTGAAAAAGATCCCTTAATTTCAATAAGTTTTAGATCTTGGGAAATGTATGAGTATCCATTAGTTCCCAGGAGTACAAGAGTTATGTGGCAAATTAAATCTTCAACACAATTAGAGAAACCAAGATATGTAATTGTTGGATTTCAAACTGAAAGAAAAGATAAATTGGGAGTTACTGCATGTTTTTTTGACCACTGTAACCTCACAAATGTGAAACTGTTTTTAAATTCACAATCTTATCCTTATGGAAATTTAAATCTCCACTTTGATCAAAATCAGTATTCTATATTATATGATATGTATGCTAACTTTCAATCCTCTTACTATGGAAGAGATTCGGAACCTATATTAAATATGTCAAATTTTAAATCATTGGCTCCATTAATTGTGATTGACTGCTCAAAACAAAACGAGTTCCTAAAGCAGACCTCAGTCGATGTACGTTTGGAATTTGAGTCCACAGATAATATCCCCGATGCAACAACTGCATACTGTCTGGTCATTCATGATCGCATTGTGCAATATAAACCAATCAGCGGTATTGTCAAGAAATTGTAAAAGTGGAGGGGGAGTGACTGAACTGGTATATAAGTTGTGTTCTTGGGATAGAATTTTATTTCTATTCCAGGATGGAGTTCATAGTAGACGTTCAAGGCTTTAAACAGTCCAGCAACGATTTCATTGTCAAGGAGTTGGCTATTCTTCCACTGGAAGCAGATGCTACACCTCAAGTTTATTACTTTCAACCACCCTATCATTATGATTCACTATCGAAACGTTGCAAAAGTATGAACACTTGGTTGACATTCAATTACCATGGACTCCATTGGGGTACAGGAGAAATACCTTATGATGAATTGCGAGCTATTTTTCAAGAAACATTACAAGGAGCGAAAACTATCTATACAAAAGGTGTTGAAAAGAAAGAGTGGTTAGAAAAATATTTGTTAAATGTACGAAATTTAGAAGATATAGATTGTCCACCGCTTAGAAATGTAAGAAAAGACTTATTGTTAACTACATGTACATACCATTGTATAAGAACTGAAAATTGTGCTGTAAACAATGTAATAGCTCTTCGAAATTGGTTTCTAAACTTAATGTGTGAACCTATAGAATCTATAGTAGGTGCTGATGAATTACATCCTCTGTCTAATAGTTTAAAATCTTATTATGAACAATGGGAATATGTATTGAAATGAATTTGAACTTTTAATATGAATAAATGAATTTGAATATTTTTGAAAATCAATGTGTTTTGACTGTTTTACCTTAACCCTTAGTATTATAATAAAAAGACTTTATGAATCAATTCTTAGACGATGTCTTTATTCTGTTAAAAATCAAGTCGAGACTTGTTTAACACGCTTGTTCCGGTAATAGTCTTTACCTGAACCTTTAGTATTATAATAGAAAGAATTTATGAGTCAATTCTTAGACGATGTCTTTGTTCTGTTTAAAAATCAAGTTGAGACTTGTTTGAACACGCTTTATCCGGTAAAAACGTACACTGAAAATCAAAATGTCTTTACTGCTTTAACTTATTTTTTACATATTGTTCATTGTTTTTCTGTTTTATTCTTTTTTTCTTTTCTCTTTTTTTCTTTTTTTATTTCTTTTTTTTGTTCATTTTTTATTCTTTTCTCTTTTTTTCTTTTTTTATTTCTTTTTTTTTTCTTTTTTCTTTTATTGTTTTCTTTTTTATTTATTTTTTTTTTCTTTTTTTTCTTTTTTTTTTTTATTTTTATTTTTTTTCTTACATTTCTAAAATATAAAGGTAGAATAAAAAGATACAATTTATAAGTAAATTTTTGCATTTATTTAAACACATATCTTGAATATTTACAGTATATTACAATTCTCTTTATTATAATATTTATTAGATAAATTCAAATTCTAGATTATTATATTTTCCACCAATATATTTTAATTTTAATTTGTTGGATTCCACGGCTTCGTCGAGCACCTTGAAGTTGTCTGGCTCCTTCTCAAACAGGTTCGTAAACCTTGCTGGCAGGAACGTCCGGAATTCACCATCCAAATCAACTGCAAATTTGAATCCATACTTGGTTGACATCCTCTTTATACTAGTTACGGTATAGAGGGCATTGACATCCAACTCAGCAAGCGGCTTCGTGGGTAGTAGATGCTGCAAACGTCCAAGAGAGTTGATTTTGCTTAAGGTGGCGTCCATTCTTTTGAATATCTGTAAGCAAATCAAAATAGAGCTGTTAGATCAAAATATAATATTAAGCTAAAATCAAAAATAGACTTTAAGGTTGAAGAGGGCTTACCTAGTAGAGGATTCGGAGCTGCTCCTGATGCTGCTTCAGCTGCTGATGTAGTCTGTAACAGATATGTCTCCACTTGGCTTCAAATCCTTCTTATATCTCTTGAACCCCACTCCTTCTCCAATTTCCCACTCTTCTTACCCCCACTTTGATGTTGCGCGCGCAACTCCTCTTTCACAAGTCTATCCACTCACACTGGACCCCGTTAACCGCACGCGCATCTTTGCTGCGCACCTTTCACTTTTGAGACTGCTAATGATATGCAAATTAGTTCTTACATAACACTTTATGCAAATTAGGAAAGGGTTAGCATTTTAGTTCAAAATTTGGCGCAATTTGCTGTAAAAAAGTGGGGGTAAAATTTGAAATCCCCTCCAACAAGATGGCTGAAAATGAAAGAAAAATTTAAAAAAGCGCATGCGTAAAACATCAACTGATGCTACAATTTCAAAAAGCAGGGGATTCCCCGCCAACAGCGCCATCTGTTGGAAAATGTCGGTAAAATGTTGGTAACCATGGTAAAACAGATTCCTCGCTAACCCCGCGTACAACAACAGGGGATTCCCCACCAACAGCGCCATCTGTTGGAAAATGTCGGTAAAATGTTGGTAACCATGGTAAAACAGATTCCTCGCTAACCCCGCGTACAACAACCTAAAAAGTGTGGGTAAAATTTGAAAACGCGCATGCGCAAATCGCAAAATGAGGCCAAAATTCAATGTGTATGCAAGTAAGGTGGGTGGCGGTGGGTGGTATGCAAATTAGTCTGCAGGAAAGGGTTAAAAAAAAATTCACAGCGTATGCAAATTAGGTGAGTGGGTGGTGGGTGGTATGCAAATTAACCCTCGAACAATACACAGCGTATGCAAATTAGGTTGGATGTATGCAAATTAGTCTGCAGGAAAGGGTTAAAAACAATTCACAGCGTATGCAAATTAGGTGAGTGGGTGGTGGGTGGTATGCAAATTAGGTGGGTGGTATGCAAATTAGGTGGGTGGTATGCAAATGATATGCAAATTCAGGGGAATCCCCCAAAACAGCGCCACCTACCGGCCAAAGTCGGTAACTAGGGTAATGCAGATTCCTACACTCGGTCGGTAAAACAGATTTCTGCAGGATTACAGATTTAGCAATTTTCTCGGTCGGTAACTGTTCCCGGACCGGTATAGCTCTACTACTGGAAGATCTCATCAAGTCGATGAGAAACAAAGGAATACCGCCCTACCTGTTGCAGATAATGGATAATTATCTTAGCGACAGGTGGGTAATATACGAGGGTGACACCTGCACTCTGAAAGAGAAGATGCAGAGAGGTGCCCCTCAAGGCTCGAGGATAGGACCATTCGTATGGAATGTCTCGTATGACAGCCCCGTGAAACTAGCAGACGCGGCCAGCGGCCTCCCATAGGCGTCCACCGCTTGAATACACACACGTGGCCCCTCACCCAGAGCACGCAGGAACTTTGCTCAAAAACGACATTAAAAAGTTTCACACTACATAAATCACGAAACAAAGAATACAAACATGTTACAGGATATTCCGCCAACATTCTTAAAAACATCAAAGTTAATAGGCTTGTTATTAACAATCTCAAACAGCCGATACAAACATAAAAAAAAAGTGAATATTTCGGAAAAACTGAATTAAAAAAGAATCAAGGGGGGTAGAAAACGTCCATATTTTTACAAAACCCTTAAAACACATCCCCAAACAAAAATCAATGATTAAACAATTAAATTTGTTATAAACAATACCCAGCGGAAAACAAAAAATGACAAAAAAAGTGAATATTTCAGAAAAACTGAATTAAAAAAGAATCTAGGGGGGTAGAAAACGTCCATATTTTTACACAAACCTTAGAACACAACCCCAAACAAAAATCAATGTTTAAACAATTAAATTTGTTATAAACAATACCCAGCGGAAAACAAATAATGACAAAAAAAGTGAATATTTCGGAAAAACTGAATTAAAAAAGAATCTAGGGGGGTAGAAAACGTCCATATTTTTACAAAAACCTTAGAACACATCCCCAAACAAAAATCAATGATTAAACAATTAAATTTGTTATAAACAATACCCAGCGGAAAACAAAAAATGACAAAAAAAGTGAATATTTCGGAAAAACTGAATTAAAAAAGAATCTAGGGGGGTAAAAAACGTCCATATTTTTACAAAAACCTTAGAACACATCCCCAAACAAAAATCAATGATTAAACAATTAAATTTGTTATAAACAATACCCATCGGAAAACAAAAAATGACAAAAAAAGTGAATATTTCGGAAAAACTGAATTAAAAAAGAATCTAGGGGGGTAGAAAACGTCCATATTTTTACAAAAACCTTAGAACACAACCCCAAACAAAAATCAATGTTTAAACAATTAAATTTGTTATAAACAATACACAGCGGAAAACAAATAATGACAAAAAAAGTGAATATTTCGGAAAAACTGAATTAAAAAAAAAATCTAGGGGGGTAGAAAACGTCCATATTTTTACAAAAACCTTAGAACACATCCCCAAACAAAAATCTATGATTAAACAATTAAATTTGTTATAAACAATACCCAGCGGAAAACAAAAAATGACAAAAAAAGTGAATATTTCGGAAAAACTGAATTAAAAAAGAATCTAGGGGGGTAGAAAACGTCCATATTTTTACAAAAACCTTAGAACACAACCCCAAACAAAAATCAATGTTTAAACAATTAAATTTGTTATAAACAATACCCAGCGGAAAACAAATAATGACAAAAAAAGTGAATATTTCGGAAAAACTGAATTAAAAAAGAATCTAGGGGGGTAGAAAACGTCCATATTTTTACAAAAAGCTTAGAACACAATCCCAAAGAAAAATCAATGATTAACCAATTAAATTTGTCATAAACAATACCCAGCGGAAAACAAATAATGACAAAAAAAGTGAATATTTCGGAAAAACTGAATTAAAAAAGAATCTAGGGGGGTAGAAAACGTCCATATTTTTACAATAAGCTTAGAACACAACCCCAAACAAAAATCAATGATTAAACAATTAAATTTGTTATAAACAATACCCAGCGGAAAACAAAAAATGACAAAAAAAGTGAATATTTCAGAAAAACTGAATTAAAAAAATATCTAGGGGGGTAGAAAACGTACATATTTTTACAAAAACCTTAGAACACAACCCCAAACAAAAATCAATGTTTAAACAATTGAATTTGTTATAAACAATAACCAGCGGAAAACAAATAATGACAAAAAAAGTGAATATTTCGGAAAAACTGAATTAAAAAAGAATCTAGGGGGGTAGAAAACGTCCATATTTTTACAAAAACCTTAGAACACAACCCCAAACAAAAATCAATGTTTAAACAATTAAATTTGTTATAAACAATACCCAGCGGAAAACAAAAAATGACAAAAAAAGTGAATATTTCAGAAAAACTGAATTATAAAAATCTCTGGAGTGGTAGAAAACGTCCATATTTTTACAAAAACCTAAGAACACAACCCCAAACAAAAATCAATGTTTAAACAATTAAATTTGTTATAAACAATACCCAGCGGAAAACAAAAAATGACAAAAAAAGTGAATATTTCAGAAAAACTAAATTAAAAAAGAATCTAGGGGGGTAGAAAACGTCCATATTTTTACAAAAACCTTAGAACACATCCCCAAACAAAAATCAATGATTAAACAATTAAATTTGTTATAAACAATACCCAGCGGAAAACAAAAAATGACAAAAGAAGTGAATATTTCAGAAAAACTGAATTATAAAAATCTCTGGAGTGGTAGAAAACGTCCATATTTTTACAAAAACCTAAGAACACAACCCCAAACAAAAATCAATGTTTAAACAATTAAATTTGTTATAAACAATACCCAGCGGAAAACAAAAAATGACAAAAAAAGTGAATATTTCAGAAAAACTGAATTAAAAAAGAATCTAGGGGGGTAGAAAACGTCCATATTTTTACAAAAACCTTAAAACACATCCCCAAACAAAAATCAATGATTAAACAATTAAATTTGTTATAAACAATACCCAGCGGAAAACAAAAAATGACAAAAAAAGTGAATATTTCAGAAAAACTGAATTATAAAAATCTCTGGAGTGATAGAAAACGTCCATATTTTTACAAAAACCTAAGAACACAACCCCAAACAAAAATCAATGATTAAACAATTAAATTTGTTATAAACAATACCCAGCGGGAAACAAATAATGACAAAAAAAGTGAATATTTCAGAAAAACTGAATTAAAAAAGAATCTAGGGGGGTAGAAAACGTCCATATTTTTACAAAAACCTTAAAACACAACCCCAAACAAAAATCAATGTTTAAACAATTGAATTTGTTATAAACAATACCCAGCGGAAAACAAATAATGACAAAAAAAGTGAATATTTCAGAAAAACTAAATTATAAAAATACCTAGAGGGGTAGAAAACGTCCATATTTTTATAAAAACCTTAGAACACAACCATAAACAAAAATCAATGTTTAAACAATTGAATTTGTTATAAACAATACCCAGCGGAAAACAAATAATGACAAAAAAAGTGAATATTTCGGAAAAACTGAATTAAAAAAGAATCTAGGGGGGTAGAAAACGTCTATATTTTTACAAAACCCTTAAAACACATCCCCAAACAAAAATCAATGATTAAACAATTAAATTTGTTATAAACAATACCCAGCGGAAAACAAATAATGACAAAAAAAGAGAATAATTCGGAAAAACTGAATTAAAAAAGAATCTAGGGGGGTAGAAAACGTCCATATTTTTACAAAAACCTTAGAACAGATCCCCAAACAAAAATCAATGATTAAACAATTAAATTTGTTATAAACAATACCCAGCGGAAAACAAAAAATGACAAAAAAAGTGAATATTTCAGAAAAACTGAATTAAAAAAATATCTAGGGGGGTAGAAAACGTCCATATTTTTAGAAAAACCTTAGAACACAACCCCAAACAAAAATCAATGTTTAAACAATTAAATTTGTTATAAACAATACCCAGCGGAAAACAAATAATGACAAAAAAAGTGAATATTTCGGAAAAACTGAATTAAAAAAAAAATCTAGGGGGGTAGAAAACGTCCATATTTTTACAAAACCCTTAAAACACATCCCCAAACAAAAATCAATGATTAAACAATTAAATTTGTCATAAACAATACCCAGCGGAAAACAAAAAATGACAAAAAAAGTGAATATTTCGGAAAAACTGAATTAAAAAAGAATCTAGGGGGGAAGAAAACGTCCATATTTTTACAAAAACCTTAGAACACATCCCCAAACAAAAATCAATGATTAAACAATTAAATTTGTTATAAACAATACCCATTGGAAAACAAAAAATGACAAAAAAAGTGAATATTTCGGAAAAACTGAATTAAAAAAGAATCTAGGGGGGTAGAAAACGTCCATATTTTTACAAAAACCTTAGAACACAACCCCAAACAAAAATCAATGTTTAAACAATTAAATTTGTTATAAACAATACACAGCGGAAGACAAATAATGACAAAAAAATTGAATATTTCGGAAAAACTGAATTAAAAAAAAAATCTAGGGGGGTAGAAAACGTCCATATTTTTACAAAACCCTTAAAACACATCCCCAAACAAAAATCAATGATTAAACAATTAAATTTGTTATAAACAATACCCAGCGGAAAACAAAAAATGACAAAAAAAGTGAATATTTCGGAAAAACTGAATTAAAAAAGAATCTAGGGGGGTAGAAAACGTCCATATTTTTACAAAAACCTTAGAACACAACCCCAAACAAAAATCAATGTTTAAACAATTAAATTTGTTATAAACAATACCCAGCGGAAAACAAATAATGACAAAAAAAGTGAATATTTCGGAAAAACTGAATTAAAAAAGAATCTAGGGGGGTAGAAAACGTCCATATTTTTACAAAAGGCTTAGAACACAACCCCAAACAAAAATCAATGATTAAACAATTAAATTTGTTATAAACAATACCCAGCGGAAAACAAAAAATGACAAAAAAAGTGAATATTTCAGAAAAACTGAATTAAAAAAATATCTAGGGAAGTAGAAAACGTCCATATTTTTACAAAAACCTTAGAACACAACCCCAAACAAAAATCAATGTTTAAACAATTGAATTTGTTATAAACAATAACCAGCGGAAAACAAATAATGACAAAAAAAGTGAATATTTCGGAAAAACTGAATTAAAACAGAATCTAGGGGGGTAGAAAACGTCCATATTTTTACGAAAACCTTAGAACACAACCCCAAACAAAAATCAATGTTAAACAATTGAATTTGTTATAAACAATAACCAGCGGAAAACAAATAATGACAAAAAAGTGAATATTTCGGAAAAACTGAATTAAAAAAGAATCTAGGAGGGTAGAAAACGTCCATATTTTTACAAAAACCTTAGAACACAACCCCAAACAAAAATCAATGTTTAAACAATTAAATTTGTTATAAACAATACCCAGCGGAAAACAAATAATGACAAAAAAAGTGAATATTTCGGAAAAACTGAATTAAAAAAGAATCTAGGGGGGTAGAAAACGTCCATATTTTTACAAAAAGCTTAGAACACAACCCTAAACAAAAATCAATGATTAAACAATTAAATTTGTTATAAACAATACCCAGTGGAAAACAAAAAATGACAAAAAAAGTGAATATTTCGGAAAAACTGAATTAAAAAAGAATCTAGGGGGGTAGAAAACGTCCATATTTTTACAAAAAGCTAAGAACACAACCCCAAACAAAAATCAATGATTAAACAATTAAATTTGTTATAAACAATACCCAGCGGGAAACAAATAATGACAAAAAAAGTGAATATTTCAGAAAAACTGAATTAAAAAAGAATCTAGGGGGGTAGAAAACGTCCATATTTTTACAAAAACCTTAAAACACAACCCCAAACAAAAATCAATGTTTAAACAATTGAATTTGTTATAAACAATACCCAGCGGAAAACAAATAATGACAAAAAAAGTGAATATTTCAGAAAAACTAAATTATAAAAATACCTAGAGGGGTAGAAAACGTCCATATTTTTATAAAAACCTTAGAACACAACCATAAACAAAAATCAATGTTTAAACAATTGAATTTGTTATAAACAATACCCAGCGGAAAACAAATAATGACAAAAAAAGTGAATATTTCGGAAAAACTGAATTAAAAAAGAATCTAGGGGGGTAGAAAACGTCTATATTTTTACAAAACCCTTAAAACACATCCCCAAACAAAAATCAATGATTAAACAATTAAATTTGTTATAAACAATACCCAGCGTAAAACAAAAAATGACAAAAAAAGTGAATATTTCAGAAAAACTGAATTAAAAAAATATCTAGGAGGGTAGAAAACGTCCATATTTTTACAAAAAGCTTAGAACACAACCCCAAACAAAAATCAATGATTAAACAATTAAATTTGTTATAAACAATACCCAGCGGAAAACAAATAATGACAAAAAAAGAGAATATTTCGGAAAAACTGAATTAAAAAAGAATCTAGGGGGGTAGAAAACGTCCATATTTTTACAAAAACCTTAGAACACATCCCCAAACAAAAATCAATGATTAAACAATTAAATTTGTTATAAACAATACCCAGCGGAAAACAAAAAATGACAAAAAAAGTGAATATTTCAGAAAAACTGAATTAAAAAAATATCTAGGGGGGTAGAAAACGTCCATATTCTTAGAAAAACCTTAGAACACAACCCCAAACAAAAATCAATGTTTAAACAATTAAATTTGTTATAAACAATACCCAGCGGAAAACAAACAATGACAAAAAAAGTGAATATTTCGGAAAAACTGAATTAAAAAAAAAATCTAGGGGGGTAGAAAACGTCCATATTTTTACAAAACCCTTAAAACACATCCCCAAACAAAAATCAATGATTAAACAATTAAATTTGTTATAAACAATACCCAGCGGAAAACAAAAAATGACAAAAAAAGTGAATATTTCGGAAAAACTGAATTAAAAAAGAATCTAGGGGGGAAGAAAACGTCCATATTTTTACAAAAACCTTAGAACACATCCCCAAACAAAAATCAATGATTAAACAATTAAATTTGTTATAAACAATACCCAGCGGCAAACAAATAATGACAAAAAAAGTGAATATTTCGGAAAAACTGAATTAAAAAAGAATCTAGGGGGGAAGAAAACGTCCATATTTTTACAAAAACCTTAAAACACATCCCCAAACAAAAATCAATGATTAAACATTTAAATTTGTTATAAACAATACCCAGCGGAAAACAAATAATGACAAAAAAAGTGAATATTTCGGAAAAACTGAATTAAAAAAGAATCTAGGGGGGTAGAAAACGTCCATATTTTTACAAAAAGCTTAGAACACAACCCTAAACAAAAATCAATGATTAAACAATTAAATTTGTTATAAACAATACCCAGTGGAAAACAAAAAATGACAAAAAAAGTGAATATTTCAGAAAAACTGAATTAAAAAAATATCTAGGGTGGTAGAAAACGTCCATATTTTTACAATAAGCTTAGAACACAACCCCAAACAAAAATCAATGATTAAACAATTAAATTTGTTATAAACAATACCCAGCGGAAAACAAAAAATGACAAAAAAAGTGAATATTTCAGAAAAACTGAATTAAAAAAATATCTAGGGGAGTAGAAAACGTCCATATTTTTACAAAAACCTTAGAACACAACCCCAAACAAAAATCAATGTTTAAACAATTGAATTTGTTATAAACAATAACCAGCGGAAAACAAATAATGACAAAAAAAGTGAATATTTCGGAAAAACTGAATTAAAAAAGAATCTAGGGGGGTAGAAAACGTCCATATTTTTACGAAAACCTTAGAACACAACCCCAAACAAAAATCAATGTTTAAACAATTGAATTTGTTATAAACAATAACCAGCGGAAAACAAATAATGACAAAAAAGTGAATATTTCGGAAAAACTGAATTAAAAAAGGATCTAGGAGGGTAGAAAACGTCCATATTTTTACAAAAACCTTAGAACACAACCCCAAACAAAAATCAATGTTTAAACAATTGAATTTGTTATAAACAATAACCAGCGGAAAACAAATAATGACAAAAAAAGTGAATATTTCAGAAAAACTAAATTATAAAAATACCTAGAGGGGTAGAAAACGTCCATATTTTTATAAAAACCTTAGAACACATCCCCAAACAAAAATCAATGATTAAACAATTAAATTTGTTATAAACAATACCCAGTGGAAAACAAAAAATGACAAAAAAAGTGAATATTTCAGAAAAACTGAATTAAAAAAATATCTAGGGGGGTAGAAAACGTCCATATTTTTACACAAACCTTAGAACACAACCCCAAACAAAAATCAATGTTTAAACAATTAAATTTGTTATAAACAATACCCAGCGGAAATAAAAAAATGACAAAAAAAGTGAATATTTCGGAAAAACTGAATTAAAAAAGAATCTAGGGGGGTAGAAAACGTCCATATTTTTACAAAACCCTTAAAACACATCCCCAAACAAAAATCAATGATTAAACAATTAAATTTGTTATAAACAATACCCAGCGTAAAACAAAAAATGACAAAAAAAGTGAATATTTCAGAAAAACTGAATTAAAAAAATATCTAGGGGGGTAGAAAACGTCCATATTTTTACACAAACCTTAGAACACAACCCCAAACAAAAATCAATGTTTAAACAATTAAATTTGTTATAAACAATACCCAGCGGAAATCAAAAAATGACAAAAAAAGTGAATATTTCGGAAAAACTGAATTAAAAAAGAATCTAGGGGGGTAGAAAACGTCCATATTTTTACAAAACCCTTAAAACACATCCCCAAACAAAAATCAATGATTAAACAATTAAATTTGTTATAAACAATACCCAGCGGAAAACAAATAATGACAAAAAAAGAGAATATTTCGGAAAAACTGAATTAAAAAAGAATCTAGGGGGGTAGAAAACGTCCATATTTTTACAAAAACCTAAGAACACATCCCCAAACAAAAATCAATGATTAAACAATTAAATTTGTTATAAACAATACCCAGTGGAAAACAAAAAATGACAAAAAAAGTGAATATTTCAGAAAAACTGAATTAAAAAAATATCTAGGGGGGTAGAAAACGTCCATATTTTTACACAAACCTTAGAACACAACCCCAAACAAAAATCAATGTTTAAACAATTAAATTTGTTATAAACAATACCCAGCGGAAATCAAAAAATGACAAAAAAAGTGAATATTTCGGAAAAACTGAATTAAAAAAGAATCTAGGGGGGTAGAAAACGTCCATATTTTTACAAAACCCTTAAAACACATCCCCAAACAAAAATCAATGATTAAACAATTAAATTTGTTATAAACAATACCCAGCGTAAAACAAAAAATGACAAAAAAAGTGAATATTTCAGAAAAACTGAATTAAAAAAATATCTAGGGGGGTAGAAAACGTCCATATTTTTACAAAAAGCTTAGAACACAACCCTAAACAAAAATCAATGATTAAACAATTAAATTTGTTATAAACAATACCCAGCGGAAAACAAATAATGACAAAAAAAGAGAATATTTCGGAAAAACTGAATTAAAAAAGAATCTAGTGGGGTAGAAAACTTCCATATTTTTACAAAAACCTTAGAACACATCCCCAAACAAAAATCAATATTTAAACAATTTAATTTGTTATAAACAATACCCAGCGGAAAACAAAAAATGACAAAAAAAGTGAATATTTCGGAAAAACTGAATTAAAAAAGAATCTAGGGGGGTAGAAAACGTCCATATTTTTACAAAAACCTTAGAACACAACCCCAAACAAAAATCAATGTTTTCCGCTGGGTATTGTTTATAACAAATTTAATTGTTTAATCATTGATTTTTGTTTGGGGATGTGTTCTAAGGTTTTTGTAAAAATATGGACGTTTTCTACCCCCCTAGATTCTTTTTTAATTCAGTTTTTCCGAAATATTCACTTTTTTTGTCATTTTTTGTTTTCCGCTGAGTATTGTTTATAACAAATTTAATTGTTTAATCATTGATTTTTGTTTGGGGATGTGTTTTAAGGGTTTTGTAAAAATATGGACGTTTTCTACCCCCCTAGATTCTTTTTTAATTCAGTTTTTCCGAAATATTCACTTTTTTTGTCATTTTTTGTTTTCCGCTGGGTATTGTTTATAACAAATTTAATTGTTTAATCATTGATTTTTGTTTGAGGATGTGTTCTAAGGTTTTTGTAAAAATATGGACGTTTTCTACCCCCCTAGATTCTTTTTTAATTCAGTTTTTCCGAAATATTCACTTTTTTTGTCATTTTTTGTTTTCCGCTGGGTATTGTTTATAACAAATTTAATTGTTTAATCATTGATTTTTGTTTGGGGATGTGTTTTAAGGGTTTTGTAAAAATATGGACGTTTTCTACCCTCCCTAGATTCTTTTTTAATTTAGTTTTTCCGAAATATTCACTTTTTTTGTCATTATTTGTTTTCCGCTGGGTATTGTTTATAACAAATTTAATTGTTTAAACATTGATTTTTGTTTGGGGTTGTGTTCTAAGGTTTTTGTAAAAATATGGACGTTTTCTACCCTCCTAGATATTTTTTTAATTCAGTTTTTCTGAAATATTCACTTTTTTTGTCATTTTTTGTTTTCCGCTGGGTATTGTTTATAACAAATTTAATTGTTTAATCATTGATTTTTGTTTGGGGTTGTGTTCTAAGCTTTTTGTAAAAATATGGACGTTTTCTACCCCCCTAGATTCTTTTTTAATTCAGTTTTTCCGAAATATTCACTTTTTTTGTCATTATTTGTTTTCCGCTGGGTATTGTTTATAACAAATTTAATTGTTTAAACATTGATTTTTGTTTGGGGTTGTGTTCTTAGCTTTTTGTAAAAATATGGACGTTTTCTACCCCCCTAGATTCTTTTTTAATTCAGTTTTTCCGAAATATTCACTTTTTTTGTCATTATTTGTTTTCCGCTGGGTATTGTTTATAACAAATTTAATTGTTTAAACATTGATTTTTGTTTGGGGTTGTGTTCTTAGCTTTTTGTAAAAATATGGACGTTTTCTACCCCCCTAGATTCTTTTTTAATTTAGTTTTTCCGAAATATTCACTTTTTTTGTCATTATTTGTTTTCCGCTGGGTATTGTTTATAACAAATTTAATTGTTTAAACATTGATTTTTGTTTGGGGTTGTGTTCTAAGGTTTTTCTAAAAATATGGACGTTTTCTACCCCCCTAGATATTTTTTTAATTCAGTTTTTCTGAAATATTCACTTTTTTTGTCATTTTTTGTTTTCCGCGGGGTATTGTTTATAACAAATTTAATTGTTTAATCATTGATTTTTGTTTGGGGATGTGTTCTAAGGTTTTTGTAAAAATATGGACGTTTTCTACCCCCCTAGATTCTTTTTTAATTCAGTTTTTCCGAAATATTCACTTTTTTTGTCATTTTTTGTTTTCCGCTGGGTATTGTTTATAACAAATTTAATTGTTTAATCATTGATTTTTGTTTGGGGATGTGTTCTAAGGTTTTTGTAAAAATATGGACGTTTTCTTCCCCCCTAGATTCTTTTTTAATTCAGTTTTTCCGAAATATTCACTTTTTTTGTCATTTTTTGTTTTCCGCTGGGTATTGTTTATAACAAATTTAATTGTTTAATCATTGATTTTTGTTTGGGGATGTGTTTTAAGGGTTTTGTAAAAATATGGACGTTTTCTACCCCCCTAGATTCTTTTTTAATTCAGTTTTTCCGAAATATTCACTTTTTTTGTCATTATTTGTTTTCCGCTGTGTATTGTTTATAACAAATTTAATTGTTTAAACATTGATTTTTGTTTGGGGTTGTGTTCTAAGGTTTTTGTAAAAATATGGACGTTTTCTACCTGCCTAAATTCTTTTTTAATTCAGTTTTTCCGAAATATTCACTTTTTTTGTCATTTTTTGTTTTCCGCTGGGTATTGTTTATAACAAATTTAATTTTTTAATCATTGATTTTTGTTTGGGGATGTGTTCTAAGGTTTTTGTAAAAATATGGACGTTTTCTACCCCCCTAGATTCTTTTTTAATTCAGTTTTTCCGAAATATTCACTTTTTTTGTCATTTTTTGTTTTCCGCTGAGTATTGTTTATAACAAATTTAATTGTTTAATCATTGATTTTTGTTTGGGGATGTGTTTTAAGGGTTTTGTAAAAATATGGACGTTTTCTACCCCCCTAGATTCTTTTTTAATTCAGTTTTTCCGAAATATTCACTTTTTTTGTCATTTTTTGTTTTCCGCTGGGTATTGTTTATAACAAATTTAATTGTTTAATCATTGATTTTTGTTTGAGGATGTGTTCTAAGGTTTTTGTAAAAATATGGACGTTTTCTACCCCCCTAGATTCTTTTTTAATTCAGTTTTTCCGAAATATTCACTTTTTTTGTCATTTTTTGTTTTCCGCTGGGTATTGTTTATAACAAATTTAATTGTTTAATCATTGATTTTTGTTTGGGGATGTGTTTTAAGGGTTTTGTAAAAATATGGACGTTTTCTACCCTCCCTAGATTCTTTTTTAATTTAGTTTTTCCGAAATATTCACTTTTTTTGTCATTATTTGTTTTCCGCTGGGTATTGTTTATAACAAATTTAATTGTTTAAACATTGATTTTTGTTTGGGGTTGTGTTCTAAGGTTTTTGTAAAAATATGGACGTTTTCTACCCTCCTAGATATTTTTTTAATTCAGTTTTTCTGAAATATTCACTTTTTTTGTCATTTTTTGTTTTCCGCTGGGTATTGTTTATAACAAATTTAATTGTTTAATCATTGATTTTTGTTTGGGGTTGTGTTCTAAGCTTTTTGTAAAAATATGGACGTTTTCTACCCCCCTAGATTCTTTTTTAATTCAGTTTTTCCGAAATATTCACTTTTTTTGTCATTATTTGTTTTCCGCTGGGTATTGTTTATAACAAATTTAATTGTTTAAACATTGATTTTTGTTTGGGGTTGTGTTCTTAGCTTTTTGTAAAAATATGGACGTTTTCTACCCCCCTAGATTCTTTTTTAATTCAGTTTTTCCGAAATATTCACTTTTTTTGTCATTATTTGTTTTCCGCTGGGTATTGTTTATAACAAATTTAATTGTTTAATCATTGATTTTTGTTTGGGGATGTGTTTTAAGGGTTTTGTAAAAATATGGACGTTTTCTACCCGCCTAGATTCTTTTTTAATTTAGTTTTTCCGAAATATTCACTTTTTTTGTCATTATTTGTTTTCCGCTGGGTATTGTTTATAACAAATTTAATTGTTTAAACATTGATTTTTGTTTGGGGTTGTGTTCTAAGGTTTTTCTAAAAATATGGACGTTTTCTACCCCCCTAGATATTTTTTTAATTCAGTTTTTCTGAAATATTCACTTTTTTTGTCATTTTTTGTTTTCCGCGGGGTATTGTTTATAACAAATTTAATTGTTTAATCATTGATTTTTGTTTGGGGATGTGTTCTAAGGTTTTTGTAAAAATATGGACGTTTTCTACCCCCCTAGATTCTTTTTTAATTCAGTTTTTCCGAAATATTCACTTTTTTTGTCATTTTTTGTTTTCCGCTGGGTATTGTTTATAACAAATTTAATTGTTTAATCATTGATTTTTGTTTGGGGATGTGTTCTAAGGTTTTTGTAAAAATATGGACGTTTTCTTCCCCCCTAGATTCTTTTTTAATTCAGTTTTTCCGAAATATTCACTTTTTTTGTCATTTTTTGTTTTCCGCTGGGTATTGTTTATAACAAATTTAATTGTTTAATCATTGATTTTTGTTTGGGGATGTGTTTTAAGGGTTTTGTAAAAATATGGACGTTTTCTACCCCCCTAGATTCTTTTTTAATTCAGTTTTTCCGAAATATTCACTTTTTTTGTCATTATTTGTTTTCCGCTGTGTATTGTTTATAACAAATTTAATTGTTTAAACATTGATTTTTGTTTGGGGTTGTGTTCTAAGGTTTTTGTAAAAATATGGACGTTTTCTACCTGCCTAAATTCTTTTTTAATTCAGTTTTTCCGAAATATTCACTTTTTTTGTCATTTTTTGTTTTCCGCTGGGTATTGTTTATAACAAATTTAATTGTTTAATCATTGATTTTTGTTTGGGGATGTGTTCTAAGGTTTTTGTAAAAATATGGACGTTTTCTACCCCCCTAGATTCTTTTTTAATTCAGTTTTTCCGAAATATTCACTTTTTTTGTCATTTTTTGTTTTCCGCTGAGTATTGTTTATAACAAATTTAATTGTTTAATCATTGATTTTTGTTTGGGGATGTGTTTTAAGGGTTTTGTAAAAATATGGACGTTTTCTACCCCCCTAGATTCTTTTTTAATTCAGTTTTTCCGAAATATTCACTTTTTTTGTCATTATTTGTTTTCCGCTGTGTATTGTTTATAACAAATTTAATTGTTTAAACATTGATTTTTGTTTGGGGTTGTGTTCTAAGGTTTTTGTAAAAATATGGACGTTTTCTACCTGCCTAGATTCTTTTTTAATTCAGTTTTTCCGAAATATTCACTTTTTTTGTCATTTTTTGTTTTCCGCTGGGTATTGTTTATAACAAATTTAATTGTTTAATCATTGATTTTTGTTTGGGGATGTGTTCTAAGGTTTTTGTAAAAATATGGACGTTTTCTACCCCCCTAGATTCTTTTTTAATTCAGTTTTTCCGAAATATTCACTTTTTTTGTCATTTTTTGTTTTCCGCTGGGTATTGTTTATAACAAATTTAATTGTTTAATCATTGATTTTTGTTTGGGGATGTGTTCTAAGGTTTTTGTAAAAATATGGACGTTTTCTACCCCCCTAGATTCTTTTTTAATTCAGTTTTTCCGAAATATTCACTTTTTTTGTCATTTTTTGTTTTCCGCTGAGTATTGTTTATAACAAATTTAATTGTTTAATCATTGATTTTTGTTTGGGGATGTGTTTTAAGGGTTTTGTAAAAATATATACGTTTTCTACCCCCCTAGATTCTTTTTTAATTCAGTTTTTCCGAAATATTCACTTTTTTTGTCATTTTTTGTTTTCCGCTGGGTATTGTTTATAACAAATTTAATTGTTTAATCATTGATTTTTGTTTGGGGATGTGTTTTAAGGGTTTTGTAAAAATATATACGTTTTCTACCCCCCTAGATTCTTTTTTAATTCAGTTTTTCCGAAATATTCACTTTTTTTGGCATTATTTGTTTTCCGCTGGGTATTGTTTATAACAAATTTAATTGTTTAAACATTGATTTTTGTTTGGGGTTGTGTTCTAAGGTTTTTCTAAAAATATGGACGTTTTCTACCCCCCTAGATTCTTTTTTAATTCAGTTTTTCCGAAATATTCACTTTTTTTGTTATTTTTTGTTTTCCGCGGGGTATTGTTTATAACAAATTTAATTGTTTAATCATTGATTTTTGTTTGGGGATGTGTTCTAAGGTTTTTGTAAAAATATGGACGTTTTCTACCCCCCTAGATTCTTTTTTAATTCAGTTTTTCCGAAATATTCACTTTTTTTGTCATTTTTTGTTTTCCGCTGGGTATTGTTTATAACAAATTTAATTGTTTAATCATAGATTTTTGTTTGGGGATGTGTTCTAAGGTTTTTGTAAAAATATGGACGTTTTCTACCCCCCTAGATTCTTTTTTAATTCAGTTTTTCCGAAATATTCACTTTTTTTGTCATTTTTTGTTTTCCGCTGGGTATTGTTTATAACAAATTTAATTGTTTAATCATTGATTTTTGTTTGGGGATGTGTTTTAAGGGTTTTGTAAAAATATGGACGTTTTCTACCCCCCGAGATTCTTTTTTAATTCAGTTTTTCCGAAATATTCACTTTTTTTGTCATTATTTGTTTTCCGCTGTGTATTGTTTATAACAAATTTAATTGTTTAAACATTGATTTTTGTTTGGGGTTGTGTTCTAAGGTTTTTGTAAAAATATGGACGTTTTCTACCTGCCTAGATTCTTTTTTAATTCAGTTTTTCCGAAATATTCACTTTTTTTGTCATTTTTTGTTTTCCGCTGGGTATTGTTTATAACAAATTTAATTGTTTAATCATTGATTTTTGTTTGGGGATGTGTTCTAAGGTTTTTGTAAAAATATGGACGTTTTCTACCCCCCTAGATTCTTTTTTAATTCAGTTTTTCCGAAATATTCACTTTTTTTGTCATTTTTTGTTTTCCGCTGGGTATTGTTTATAACAAATTTAATTGTTTAATCATTGATTTTTGTTTGGGGATGTGTTCTAAGGTTTTTGTAAAAATATGGACGTTTTCTACCCCCCTAGATTCTTTTTTAATTCAGTTTTTCCGAAATATTCACTTTTTTTGTCATTTTTTGTTTTCCGCTGAGTATTGTTTATAACAAATTTAATTGTTTAATCATTGATTTTTGTTTGGGGATGTGTTTTAAGGGTTTTGTAAAAATATATACGTTTTCTACCCCCCTAGATTCTTTTTTAATTCAGTTTTTCCGAAATATTCACTTTTTTTGTCATTTTTTGTTTTCCGCTGGGTATTGTTTATAACAAATTTAATTGTTTAATCATTGATTTTTGTTTGGGGATGTGTTTTAAGGGTTTTGTAAAAATATATACGTTTTCTACCCCCCTAGATTCTTTTTTAATTCAGTTTTTCCGAAATATTCACTTTTTTTGGCATTATTTGTTTTCCGCTGGGTATTGTTTATAACAAATTTAATTGTTTAAACATTGATTTTTGTTTGGGGTTGTGTTCTAAGGTTTTTCTAAAAATATGGACGTTTTCTACCCCCCTAGATTCTTTTTTAATTCAGTTTTTCCGAAATATTCACTTTTTTTGTCATTTTTTGTTTTCCGCGGGGTATTGTTTATAACAAATTTAATTGTTTAATCATTGATTTTTGTTTGGGGATGTGTTCTAAGGTTTTTGTAAAAATATGGACGTTTTCTACCCCCCTAGATTCTTTTTTAATTCAGTTTTTCCGAAATATTCACTTTTTTTGTCATTTTTTGTTTTCCGCTGGGTATTGTTTATAACAAATTTAATTGTTTAATCATAGATTTTTGTTTGGGGATGTGTTCTAAGGTTTTTGTAAAAATATGGACGTTTTCTACCCCCCTAGATTCTTTTTTAATTCAGTTTTTCCGAAATATTCACTTTTTTTGTCATTTTTTGTTTTCCGCTGGGTATTGTTTATAACAAATTTAATTGTTTAATCATTGATTTTTGTTTGGGGATGTGTTTTAAGGGTTTTGTAAAAATATGGACGTTTTCTACCCCCCGAGATTCTTTTTTAATTCAGTTTTTCCGAAATATTCACTTTTTTTGTCATTATTTGTTTTCCGCTGTGTATTGTTTATAACAAATTTAATTGTTTAAACATTGATTTTTGTTTGGGGTTGTGTTCTAAGGTTTTTGTAAAAATATGGACGTTTTCTAACCCCCTAGATTCTTTTTTTATTCAGTTTTTCCGAAATATTCACTTTTTTGTCATTTTTTTTTTTCCGCTGGGTATTGTTTATAACAAATTTAATTGTTTAATCATTGATTTTTGTTTGGGGATGTGTTCTAAGGTTTTTGTAAAAATATGGACGTTTTCTACCCCCCTAGATTCTTTTTTAATTCAGTTTTTCCGAAATATTCACTTTTTTTGTCATTTTTTGTTTTCCGCTGGGTATTGTTTATAACAAATTTAATTGTTTAATCATTGATTTTTGTTTGGGGATGTGTTCTAAGGTTTTTGTAAAAATATGGACGTTTTCTACCCCCCTAGATTCTTTTTTAATTCAGTTTTTCCGAAATATTCACTTTTTTTGTCATTTTTTGTTTTCCGCTGAGTATTGTTTATAACAAATTTAATTGTTTAATCATTGATTTTTGTTTGGGGATGTGTTTTAAGGGTTTTGTAAAAATATATACGTTTTCTACCCCCCTAGATTCTTTTTTAATTCAGTTTTTCCGAAATATTCACTTTTTTTGTCATTTTTTGTTTTCCGCTGGGTATTGTTTATAACAAATTTAATTGTTTAATCATTGATTTTTGTTTGGGGATGTGTTTTAAGGGTTTTGTAAAAATATATACGTTTTCTACCCCCCTAGATTCTTTTTTAATTCAGTTTTTCCGAAATATTCACTTTTTTTGGCATTATTTGTTTTCCGCTGGGTATTGTTTATAACAAATTTAATTGTTTAAACATTGATTTTTGTTTGGGGTTGTGTTCTAAGGTTTTTCTAAAAATATGGACGTTTTCTACCCCCCTAGATTCTTTTTTAATTCAGTTTTTCCGAAATATTCACTTTTTTTGTCATTTTTTGTTTTCCGCGGGGTATTGTTTATAACAAATTTAATTGTTTAATCATTGATTTTTGTTTGGGGATGTGTTCTAAGGTTTTTGTAAAAATATGGACGTTTTCTACCCCCCTAGATTCTTTTTTAATTCAGTTTTTCCGAAATATTCACTTTTTTTGTCATTTTTTGTTTTCCGCTGGGTATTGTTTATAACAAATTTAATTGTTTAATCATAGATTTTTGTTTGGGGATGTGTTCTAAGGTTTTTGTAAAAATATGGACGTTTTCTACCCCCCTAGATTCTTTTTTAATTCAGTTTTTCCGAAATATTCACTTTTTTTGTCATTTTTTGTTTTCCGCTGGGTATTGTTTATAACAAATTTAATTGTTTAATCATTGATTTTTGTTTGGGGATGTGTTTTAAGGGTTTTGTAAAAATATGGACGTTTTCTACCCCCCGAGATTCTTTTTTAATTCAGTTTTTCCGAAATATTCACTTTTTTTGTCATTATTTGTTTTCCGCTGTGTATTGTTTATAACAAATTTAATTGTTTAAACATTGATTTTTGTTTGGGGTTGTGTTCTAAGGTTTTTGTAAAAATATGGACGTTTTCTAACCCCCTAGATTCTTTTTTTATTCAGTTTTTCCGAAATATTCACTTTTTTGTCATTTTTTTTTTTCCGCTGGGTATTGTTTATAACAAATTTAATTGTTTAATCATTGATTTTTGTTTGGGGATGTGTTCTAAGGTTTTGTAAAAATATGGACGTTTTCTACCCCCCTAGATTCTTTTTTAATTCAGTTTTTCCGAAATATTCACTTTTTTTGTCATTTTTTGTTTTCCGCTGGGTATTGTTTATAACAAATTTAATTGTTTAATCATTGATTTTTGTTTGGGGATGTGTTCTAAGGTTTTTGTAAAAATATGGACGTTTTCTACCCCCCTAGATTCTTTTTTAATTCAGTTTTTCCGAAATATTCACTTTTTTTGTCATTTTTTGTTTTCCGCTGAGTATTGTTTATAACAAATTTAATTGTTTAATCATTGATTTTTGTTTGGGGATGTGTTTTAAGGGTTTTGTAAAAATATATACGTTTTCTACCCCCTAGATTCTTTTTTAATTCAGTTTTTCCGAAATATTCACTTTTTTTGTCATTTTTTGTTTTCCGCTGGGTATTGTTTATAACAAATTTAATTGTTTAATCATTGATTTTTGTTTGGGGATGTGTTTTAAGGGTTTTGTAAAAATATATACGTTTTCTACCCCCCTAGATTCTTTTTTAATTCAGTTTTTCCGAAATATTCACTTTTTTTGGCATTATTTGTTTTCCGCTGGGTATTGTTTATAACAAATTTAATTGTTTAAACATTGATTTTTGTTTGGGGTTGTGTTCTAAGGTTTTTCTAAAAATATGGACGTTTTCTACCCCCCTAGATTCTTTTTTAATTCAGTTTTTCCGAAATATTCAATTTTTTTGTCATTTTTTGTTTTCCGCGGGGTATTGTTTATAACAAATTTAATTGTTTAATCATTGATTTTTGTTTGGGGATGTGTTCTAAGGTTTTTGTAAAAATATGGACGTTTTCTACCCCCCTAGATTCTTTTTTAATTCAGTTTTTCCGAAATATTCACTTTTTTTGTCATTTTTTGTTTTCCGCTGGGTATTGTTTATAACAAATTTAATTGTTTAATCATAGATTTTTGTTTGGGGATGTGTTCTAAGGTTTTTGTAAAAATATGGACGTTTTCTACCCCCCTAGATTCTTTTTTAATTCAGTTTTTCCGAAATATTCACTTTTTTTGTCATTTTTTGTTTTCCGCTGGGTATTGTTTATAACAAATTTAATTGTTTAATCATTGATTTTTGTTTGGGGATGTGTTTTAAGGGTTTTGTAAAAATATGGACGTTTTCTACCTGCCTAAATTCTTTTTTAATTCAGTTTTTCCGAAATATTCACTTTTTTTGTCATTTTTTGTTTTCCGCTGGGTATTGTTTATAACAAATTTAATTGTTTAATCATTGATTTTTGTTTGGAGATGTGTTCTAAGGTTTTTGTAAAAATATGGACGTTTTCTACCCCCCGAGATTCTTTTTTAATTCAGTTTTTCCGAAATATTCACTTTTTTTGTCATTATTTGTTTTCCGCTGTGTATTGTTTATAACAAATTTAATTGTTTAAACATTGATTTTTGTTTGGGGTTGTGTTCTAAGGTTTTTGTAAAAATATGGACGTTTTCTAACCCCCTAGATTCTTTTTTTATTCAGTTTTTCCGAAATATTCACTTTTTTGTCATTTTTTTTTTTCCGCTGGGTATTGTTTATAACAAATTTAATTGTTTAATCATTGATTTTTGTTTGGGGATGTGTTCTAAGGTTTTTGTAAAAATATGGACGTTTTCTACCCCCCTAGATTCTTTTTTAATTCAGTTTTTCCGAAATATTCACTTTTTTTGTCATTTTTTGTTTTCCGCTGGGTATTGTTTATAACAAATTTAATTGTTTAATCATTGATTTTTGTTTGAGGATGTGTTCTAAGGTTTTTGTAAAAATATGGACGTTTTCTACCCCCCTAGATTCTTTTTTAATTCAGTTTTTCCGAAATATTCACTTTTTTTGTCATTTTTTGTTTTCCGCTGGGTATTGTTTATAACAAATTTAATTGTTTAATCATTGATTTTTGTTTGAGGATGTGTTCTAAGGTTTTTGTAAAAATATGGACGTTTTCTACCCCCCTAGATTCTTTTTTAATTCAGTTTTTCCGAAATATTCACTTTTTTTGTCATTTTTTGTTTTCCGCTGGGTATTGTTTATAACAAATTTAATTGTTTAATCATTGATTTTTGTTTGGGGATGTGTTTTAAGGGTTTTGTAAAAATATGGACGTTTTCTACCCCCCGAGATTCTTTTTTAATTCAGTTTTTCCGAAATATTCACTTTTTTTGTCATTATTTGTTTTCCGCTGTGTATTGTTTATAACAAATTTAATTGTTTAAACATTGATTTTTGTTTGGGGTTGTGTTCTAAGGTTTTTGTAAAAATATGGACGTTTTCTACCCCCCTAGATTCTTTTTTAATTCAGTTTTTCCGAAATATTCACTTTTTTTGTCATTTTTTGTTTTCCGCTGAGTATTGTTTATAACAAATTTAATTGTTTAATCATTGATTTTTGTTTGGGGATGTGTTTTAAGGGTTTTGTAAAAATATATACGTTTTCTACCCCCCTAGATTCTTTTTTAATTCAGTTTTTCCGAAATATTCACTGTTTTTGTCATTATTTGTTTTCCGCTGTGTATTGTTTATAACAAATTTAATTGTTTAAACATTGATTTTTGTTTGGGGTTGTGTTCTAAGGTTTTTGTAAAAATATGGACGTTTTCTACCCCCCTAGATTCTTTTTTAATTAAGTTTTTCCGAAATATTCACTTTTTTTGTCATTTTTTGTTTTCCGCTGGGTATTGTTTATAACAAATTTAATTGTTTAATCATTGATTTTTGTTTGGAGATGTGTTCTAAGGTTTTTGTAAAAATATGGACGTTTTCTACCCCCCTAGATTCTTTTTTAATTCAGTTTTTCCGAAATATTCACTTTTTTTGTCATTATTTGTTTTCCGCTGGGTATTGTTTATAACAAATTTAATTGTTTAAACATTGATTTTTGTTTGGGGTTGTGTTCTAAGGTTTTTCTAAAAATATGGACGTTTTCTACCCCCCTAGATATTTTTTTAATTCAGTTTTTCCGAAATATTCACTTTTTTTGTCATTTTTTGTTTTCCGCGGGGTATTGTTTATAACAAATTTAATTGTTTAATCATTGATTTTTGTTTGGGGATGTGTTCTAAGGTTTTTGTAAAAATATGGACGTTTTCTACCCCCCTAGATTCTTTTTTAATTCAGTTTTTCCGAAATATTCACTTTTTTTGTCATTTTTTGTTTTCCGCTGAGTATTGTTTATAACAAATTTAATTGTTTAATCATTGATTTTTGTTTGGAAATGTGTTTTAAGGGTTTTGTAAAAATATGGACGTTTTCTACCCCCCTAGATTCTTTTTTAATTCAGTTTTTCCGAAATATTCACTTTTTTTGTCATTTTTTGTTTTCCGCTGGGTATTGTTTATAACAAATTTAATTGTTTAATCATTGATTTTTGTTTGAGGATGTGTTCTAAGGTTTTTGTAAAAATATGGACGTTTTCTACCCCCCTAGATTCTTTTTTAATTCAGTTTTTCCGAAATATTCACTTTTTTTGTCATTTTTTGTTTTCCGCTGGGTATTGTTTATAACAAATTTAATTGTTTAATCATTGATTTTTGTTTGGGGATGTGTTTTAAGGGTTTTGTAAAAATATGGACGTTTTCTACCCTCCCTAGATTCTTTTTTAATTTAGTTTTTCCGAAATATTCACTTTTTTTGTCATTATTTGTTTTCCGCTGGGTATTGTTTATAACAAATTTAATTGTTTAAACATTGATTTTTGTTTGGGGTTGTGTTCTAAGGTTTTTGTAAAAATATGGACGTTTTCTACCCTCCTAGATATTTTTTTAATTCAGTTTTTCTGAAATATTCACTTTTTTTGTCATTTTTTGTTTTCCGCTGGGTATTGTTTATAACAAATTTAATTGTTTAATCATTGATTTTTGTTTGGGGTTGTGTTCTAAGCTTTTTGTAAAAATATGGACGTTTTCTACCCCCCTAGATTCTTTTTTAATTCAGTTTTTCCGAAATATTCACTTTTTTTGTCATTATTTGTTTTCCGCTGGGTATTGTTTATAACAAATTTAATTGTTTAAACATTGATTTTTGTTTGGGGTTGTGTTCTTAGCTTTTTGTAAAAATATGGACGTTTTCTACCCCCCTAGATTCTTTTTTAATTCAGTTTTTCCGAAATATTCACTTTTTTTGTCATTATTTGTTTTCCGCTGGGTATTGTTTATAACAAATTTAATTGTTTAATCATTGATTTTTGTTTGGGGATGTGTTTTAAGGGTTTTGTAAAAATATGGACGTTTTCTACCCGCCTAGATTCTTTTTTAATTTAGTTTTTCCGAAATATTCACTTTTTTTGTCATTATTTGTTTTCCGCTGGGTATTGTTTATAACAAATTTAATTGTTTAAACATTGATTTTTGTTTGGGGTTGTGTTCTAAGGTTTTTCTAAAAATATGGACGTTTTCTACCCCCCTAGATATTTTTTTAATTCAGTTTTTCTGAAATATTCACTTTTTTTGTCATTTTTTGTTTTCCGCGGGGTATTGTTTATAACAAATTTAATTGTTTAATCATTGATTTTTGTTTGGGGATGTGTTCTAAGGTTTTTGTAAAAATATGGACGTTTTCTACCCCCCTAGATTCTTTTTTAATTCAGTTTTTCCGAAATATTCACTTTTTTTGTCATTTTTTGTTTTCCGCTGGGTATTGTTTATAACAAATTTAATTGTTTAATCATTGATTTTTGTTTGGGGATGTGTTCTAAGGTTTTTGTAAAAATATGGACGTTTTCTTCCCCCCTAGATTCTTTTTTAATTCAGTTTTTCCGAAATATTCACTTTTTTTGTCATTTTTTGTTTTCCGCTGGGTATTGTTTATAACAAATTTAATTGTTTAATCATTGATTTTTGTTTGGGGATGTGTTCTAAGGTTTTTGTAAAAATATGGACGTTTTCTACCCCCCTAGATTCTTTTTTAATTCAGTTTTTCCGAAATATTCACTTTTTTTGTCATTTTTTGTTTTCCGCTGAGTATTGTTTATAACAAATTTAATTGTTTAATCATTGATTTTTGTTTGGGGATGTGTTTTAAGGGTTTTGTAAAAATATGGACGTTTTCTACCCCCCTAGATTCTTTTTTAATTCAGTTTTTCCGAAATATTCACTTTTTTTGTCATTATTTGTTTTCCGCTGTGTATTGTTTATAACAAATTTAATTGTTTAAACATTGATTTTTGTTTGGGGTTGTGTTCTAAGGTTTTTGTAAAAATATGGACGTTTTCTACCTGCCTAGATTCTTTTTTAATTCAGTTTTTCCGAAATATTCACTTTTTTTGTCATTTTTTGTTTTCCGCTGGGTATTGTTTATAACAAATTTAATTGTTTAATCATTGATTTTTGTTTGGGGATGTGTTCTAAGGTTTTTGTAAAAATATGGACGTTTTCTACCCCCCTAGATTCTTTTTTAATTCAGTTTTTCCGAAATATTCACTTTTTTTGTCATTTTTTGTTTTCCGCTGAGTATTGTTTATAACAAATTTAATTGTTTAATCATTGATTTTTGTTTGGGGATGTGTTTTAAGGGTTTTGTAAAAATATGGACGTTTTCTACCCCCCTAGATTCTTTTTTAATTCCGTTTTTCCGAAATATTCACTTTTTTTGTCATTATTTGTTTTCCGCTGTGTATTGTTTATAACAAATTTAATTGTTTAAACATTGATTTTTGTTTGGGGTTGTGTTCTAAGGTTTTTGTAAAAATATGGACGTTTTCTACCCCCCTAGATTCTTTTTTAATTCAGTTTTTCCGAAATATTCACTTTTTTTGTCATTTTTTGTTTTCCGCTGGGTATTGTTTATAACAAATTTAATTGTTTAATCATTGATTTTTGTTTGGGGATGTGTTCTAAGGTTTTTGTAAAAATATGGACGTTTTCTACCCCCCTAGATTCTTTTTTAATTCAGTTTTTCCGAAATATTCACTTTTTTTGTCATTATTTGTTTTCCGCTGTGTATTGTTTATAACAAATTTAATTGTTTAAACATTGATTTTTGTTTGGGGTTGTGTTCTAAGGTTTTTGTAAAAATATGGACGTTTTCTACCCCCCTAGATTCTTTTTTAATTCAGTTTTTCCGAAATATTCACTTTTTTTGTCATTTTTTGTTTTCCGCTGGGTATTGTTTATAACAAATTTAATTGTTTAATCATTGATTTTTGTTTGGGGATGTGTTCTAAGGTTTTTGTAAAAATATGGACGTTTTCTACCCCCCTAGATTCTTTTTTAATTCAGTTTTTCCGAAATATTCACTTTTTTTGTCATTATTTGTTTTCCGCTGGGTATTGTTTATAACAAATTTAATTGTTTAAACATTGATTTTTGTTTGGGGTTGTGTTCTAAGGTTTTTGTAAAAATATGGACGTTTTCTACCCCCCTAGATTCTTTTTTAATTCAGTTTTTCCGAAATATTCACTTTTTTTGTCATTTTTTGTTTTCCGCTGGGTATTGTTTATAACAAATTTAATTGTTTAATCATTGATTTTTGTTTGGGGATGTGTTTTAAGGGTTTTGTAAAAATATGGACGTTTTCTACCCCCCTAGATTCTTTTTTAATTCAGTTTTTCCGAAATATTCACTTTTTTTGTCATTATTTGTTTTCCGCTGTGTATTGTTTATAACAAATTTAATTGTTTAAACATTGATTTTTGTTTGGGGTTGTGTTCTAAGGTTTTTGTAAAAATATGGACGTTTTCTACCCCCCTAGATTCTTTTTTAATTCAGTTTTTCCGAAATATTCACTTTTTTGTCATTTTTTTTTTTCCGCTGGGTATTGTTTATAACAAATTTAATTGTTTAATCATTGATTTTTGTTTGGGGATGTGTTCTAAGGTTTTTGTAAAAATATGGACGTTTTCTACCCCCCTAGATTCTTTTTTAATTCAGTTTTTCCGAAATATTCACTTTTTTTGTCATTTTTTGTTTTCCGCTGGGTATTGTTTATAACAAATTTAATTGTTTAATCATTGATTTTTGTTTGGGGATGTGTTTTAAGGGTTTTGTAAAAATATGGACGTTTTCTACCCCCCTAGATTCTTTTTTAATTCAGTTTTTCCGAAATATTCACTTTTTTTGTCATTTTTTGTTTTCCGCTGGGTATTGTTTATAACAAATTTAATTGTTTAATCATTGATTTTTGTTTGGGGATGTGTTCTAAGGTTTTTGTAAAAATATGGACGTTTTCTACCCCCCTAGATTCTTTTTTAATTCAGTTTTTCCGAAATATTCACTTTTTTTGTCATTTTTTGTTTTCCGCTGAGTATTGTTTATAACAAATTTAATTGTTTAATCATTGATTTTTGTTTGGGGATGTGTTTTAAGGGTTTTGTAAAAATATATACGTTTTCTACCCCCCTAGATTCTTTTTTAATTCAGTTTTTCCGAAATATTCACTTTTTTTGTCATTTTTTGTTTTCCGCTGGGTATTGTTTATAACAAATTTAATTGTTTAATCATTGATTTTTGTTTGGGGATGTGTTTTAAGGGTTTTGTAAAAATATATACGTTTTCTACCCCCCTAGATTCTTTTTTAATTCAGTTTTTCCGAAATATTCACTTTTTTTGGCATTATTTGTTTTCCGCTGGGTATTGTTTATAACAAATTTAATTGTTTAAACATTGATTTTTGTTTGGGGTTGTGTTCTAAGGTTTTTCTAAAAATATGGACGTTTTCTACCCCCCTAGATTCTTTTTTAATTCAGTTTTTCCGAAATATTCACTTTTTTTGTCATTTTTTGTTTTCCGCGGGGTATTGTTTATAACAAATTTAATTGTTTAATCATTGATTTTTGTTTGGGGATGTGTTCTAAGGTTTTTGTAAAAATATGGACGTTTTCTACCCCCCTAGATTCTTTTTTAATTCAGTTTTTCCGAAATATTCACTTTTTTTGTCATTTTTTGTTTTCCGCTGGGTATTGTTTATAACAAATTTAATTGTTTAATCATAGATTTTTGTTTGGGGATGTGTTCTAAGGTTTTTGTAAAAATATGGACGTTTTCTACCCCCCTAGATTCTTTTTTAATTCAGTTTTTCCGAAATATTCACTTTTTTTGTCATTTTTTGTTTTCCTCTGGGTATTGTTTATAACAAATTTAATTGTTTAATCATTGATTTTTGTTTGGGGATGTGTTCTAAGGTTTTTGTAAAAATATGGACGTTTTCTAACCCCCTAGATTCTTTTTTTATTCAGTTTTTCCGAAATATTCACTTTTTTGTCATTTTTTTTTTTCCGCTGGGTATTGTTTATAACAAATTTAATTGTTTAATCATTGATTTTTGTTTGGGGATGTGTTCTAAGGTTTTTGTAAAAATATGGACGTTTTCTACCCCCCTAGATTCTTTTTTAATTCAGTTTTTCCGAAATATTCACTTTTTTTGTCATTTTTTGTTTTCCGCTGGGTATTGTTTATAACAAATTTAATTGTTTAATCATTGATTTTTGTTTGGGGATGTGTTTTAAGGGTTTTGTAAAAATATGGACGTTTTCTACCCCCCGAGATTCTTTTTTAATTCAGTTTTTCCGAAATATTCACTTTTTTTGTCATTATTTGTTTTCCGCTGTGTATTGTTTATAACAAATTTAATTGTTTAAACATTGATTTTTGTTTGGGGTTGTGTTCTAAGGTTTTTGTAAAAATATGGACGTTTTCTACCCCCCTAGATTCTTTTTTAATTCAGTTTTTCCGAAATATTCACTTTTTTTGTCATTTTTTGTTTTCCGCTGAGTATTGTTTATAACAAATTTAATTGTTTAATCATTGATTTTTGTTTGGGGATGTGTTTTAAGGGTTTTGTAAAAATATATACGTTTTCTACCCCCCTAGATTCTTTTTTAATTCAGTTTTTCCGAAATATTCACTGTTTTTGTCATTATTTGTTTTCCGCTGTGTATTGTTTATAAGAAATTTAATTGTTTAAACATTGATTTTTGTTTGGGGTTGTGTTCTAAGGTTTTTGTAAAAATATGGACGTTTTCTACCCCCCTAGATTCTTTTTTAATTAAGTTTTTCCGAAATATTCACTTTTTTTGTCATTTTTTGTTTTCCGCTGGGTATTGTTTATAACAAATTTAATTGTTTAATCATTGATTTTTGTTTGGAGATGTGTTCTAAGGTTTTTGTAAAAATATGGACGTTTTCTACCCCCCTAGATTCTTTTTTAATTCAGTTTTTCCGAAATATTCACTTTTTTTGTCATTATTTGTTTTCCGCTGGGTATTGTTTATAACAAATTTAATTGTTTAAACATTGATTTTTGTTTGGGGTTGTGTTCTAAGGTTTTTCTAAAAATATGGACGTTTTCTACCCCCCTAGATATTTTTTTAATTCAGTTTTTCCGAAATATTCACTTTTTTTGTCATTTTTTGTTTTCCGCGGGGTATTGTTTATAACAAATTTAATTGTTTAATCATTGATTTTTGTTTGGGGATGTGTTCTAAGGTTTTTGTAAAAATATGGACGTTTTCTACCCCCCTAGATTCTTTTTTAATTCAGTTTTTCCGAAATATTCACTTTTTTTGTCATTTTTTGTTTTCCGCTGGGTATTGTTTATAACAAATTTAATTGTTTAATCATTGATTTTTGTTTGGGAATGTGTTTTAAGGGTTTTGTAAAAATATATACGTTTTCTACCCCCCTAGATTCTTTTTTAATTCAGTTTTTCCGAAATATTCACTTTTTTTGTCATTTTTTGTTTTCCGCTGGGTATTGTTTATAACAAATTTAATTGTTTAATCATTGATTTTTGTTTGGGGATGTGTTTTAAGGGTTTTGTAAAAATATATACGTTTTCTACCCCCCTAGATTCTTTTTTAATTCAGTTTTTCCGAAATATTCACTGTTTTTGTCATTATTTGTTTTCCGCTGTGTATTGTTTATAACAAATTTAATTGTTTAAACATTGATTTTTGTTTGGGGTTGTGTTCTAAGGTTTTTGTAAAAATATGGACGTTTTCTACCCCCCTAGATTCTTTTTTAATTCAGTTTTTCCGAAATATTCACTTTTTTTGTCATTTTTTGTTTTCCGCTGGGTATTGTTTATAACAAATTTAATTGTTTAATCATTGATTTTTGTTTGGAGATGTGTTCTAAGGTTTTTGTAAAAATATGGACGTTTTCTACCCCCCTAGATTCTTTTTTAATTCAGTTTTTCCGAAATATTCACTTTTTTTGTCATTATTTGTTTTCCGCTGGGTATTGTTTATAACAAATTTAATTGTTTAAACATTGATTTTTGTTTGGGGTTGTGTTCTAAGGTTTTTCTAAAAATATGGACGTTTTCTACCCCCCTAGATATTTTTTTAATTCAGTTTTTCTGAAATATTCACTTTTTTTGTCATTTTTTGTTTTCCGCTGGGTATTGTTTATAACAAATTTAATTGTTTAATCATTGATTTTTGTTTGGGGATGTGTTTTAAGGGTTTTGTAAAAATATGGACGTTTTCTACCCCCCTAGATTCTTTTTTAATTCAGTTTTTCCGAAATATTCACTTTTTTTGTCATTATTTGTTTTCCGCTGGGTATTTTATATAACAAATTTAATTGTTTAAATATTGATTTTTGTTTGGGGATGTCTTCTAAGGTTTTTGTAAAAATATGGACGTTTTCTACCCCTCTAGATATTTTTAAAAT
Source organism: Ganaspis brasiliensis (assembly GCA_037103525.1). Lineage (NCBI taxonomy): Eukaryota > Metazoa > Arthropoda > Insecta > Hymenoptera > Figitidae > Ganaspis > Ganaspis brasiliensis. The sequence goes on along the minus strand of JAZKLR010000397.1, from coordinate 351,120 downwards.
TCAGTTTTTCTGAAATCTTCACTTTTTTCGTCATTTTTTGTTTTCCGCTGGGTATTGTTTATAACAAATTCAATTGTTTAATCATTGATTTTTGTTTGGGGATGTCTTCTAAGGTTTTTGTAAAAATATGGACGTTTTCTACCCCTCTAGATATTTTTAAAATTCAGTTTTTCTGAAATCTTCACTTTTTTCGTCATTTTTTGTTTTCCGCTGGGTATTGTTTATAACAAATTCAATTGTTTAAACATTTATTTTTGTTTGGGGTTGTGTTCTAAGGTTTTTGTAAAAATATGGACGTTTTCTACCCCCCTAGATATTTTTTTAATTCAGTTTTTCTGAAATATTCACTTTTTTTTGTCATTTTTTGTTTTCCGCTGGGTATTGTTTATAACAAATTTAATTGTTTAATCATTGATTTTTGTTTAAGGATGTGTTCTAAGGTTTTTGTATAAATATGGACGTTTTCTACCCCCTAGATTCTTTTTTAATTCAGTTTTTCCGAAATATTCACTTTTTTTGTCATTTTTTGTTTTCCGCTGGGTATTGTTTATAACAAATTTAATTGTTTAAACATTGATTTTTGTTTGGGGTTGTGTTCTAAGGTTTTTGTAAAAATATGGACGTTTTCTACCCCCCTAGATATTTTTTTAATTCAGTTTTTCTGAAATATTCACTTTTTTTTGTCATTTTTTGTTTTCCGCTGGGTATTGTTTATAACAAATTTAATTGTTTAATCATTGATTTTTGTTTGGGGATGTGTTTTAAGGTTTTTGTAAAAATATGGACGTTTTCTTCCCCCCTAGATTCTTTTTTAATTCAGTTTTTCCGAAATATTCACTTTTTTTGTCATTTTTTGTTTTCCGCTGGGTATTGTTTATAACAAATTTAATTGTTTAATCATTGATTTTTGTTTGGGGATGTGTTTTAAGGGTTTTGTAAAAATATGGACGTTTTCTACCCCCCTAGATTCTTTTTTAATTCAGTTTTTCCGAAATATTCACTTTTTTTGTCATTATTTGTTTTCCGCTGGGTATTGTTTATAACAAATTCAATTGTTTAAACATTTATTTTTGTTTGGGGTTGTGTTCTAAGGGTTTTGTAAAAATATGGACGTTTTCTACCCCCCTAAATATTTTTTTAATTCAGTTTTTCTGAAATATTCACTTTTTTTGTCATCTTTTGTTTTCCGCTGGGTATTGTTTATAACAAATTTACTTGTTTAAATATTGATTTTTGTTTGGGGATGTGGTCTAAGGTTTTTGTAAAAATATGGACGTTTTCTACCCCTCTAGATATTTTTATAATTCAGTTTTTCTGAAATCTTCACTTTTTTTGTCATTTTTTGTTTTCCGCTGGGTATTGTTTATAACAAATTTAATTGTTTAATCATTGATTTTTGTTTGGGGATGTGTTCTAAGGTTTTTGTAAAAATATGGACGTTTTCTACCCCTCTAGATATTTTTATAATTCAGTTTTTCTGAAATCTTCACTTTTTTTGTCATTTTTTGTTTTCCGCTGGGTATTGTTTATAACAAATTTAATTGTTTAATCATTGATTTTTGTTTGGGGATGTGTTCTAAGGTTTTTGTAAAAATATGGACGTTTTCTACCCCTCTAGATATTTTTATAATTCAGTTTTTCTGAAATCTTCACTTTTTTCGTCATTTTTTGTTTTCCGCTGGGTATTGTTTATAACAAATTCAATTGTTTAATCATTGATTTTTGTTTGGGGTTGTGTTCTAAGGGTTTTGTAAAAATATGGACGTTTTCTACCCCCCTAGATATTTTTTTAATTCAGTTTTTCTGAAATATTCACTTTTTTTGTCATCTTTTGTTTTCCGCTGGGTATTGTTTATAACAAATTTACTTGTTTAAATATTGATTTTTGTTTGGGGATGTGTTCTAAGGTTTTTGTAAAAATATGGACGTTTTCTACCCCCCTAGATATTTTTTTAATTCAGTTTTTCTAAAATATTCACTTTTTTTGTCATTTTTTGTTTTCCGCTGGGTATTGTTTATAACAAATTTAATTGTTTAATCATTGATTTTTGTTTGGGGATGTGTTCTAAGGTTTTTGTATAAATATGGACGTTTTCTACCCCCTAGATTCTTTTTTAATTCAGTTTTTCCGAAATATTCACTTTTTTTGTCATTTTTTGTTTTCCGCTGGGTATTGTTTATAACAAATTTAATTGTTTAATCATTGATTTTTGTTTGGGGATGTGTTCTAAGGTTTTTGTAAAAATATGGACGTTTTCTACCCCTCTAGATATTTTTATAATTCAGTTTTTCTGAAATCTTCACTTTTTTTGTCATTTTTTGTTTTCCGCTGGGTATTGTTTATAACAAATTTAATTGTTTAATCATTGATTTTTGTTTGGGGATGTGTTCTAAGGTTTTTGTAAAAATATGGACGTTTTCTACACCTCTAGATATTTTTATAATTCAGTTTTTCTGAAATCTTCACTTTTTTTGTCATTATTTGTTTACCGCTGGGTATTGTTTATAACAAATTTAATTGTTTAAACATTTATTTTTGTTTGGGGTTGTGTTCTAAGGTTTTTGTAAAAATATGGACGTTTTCTACCCCCCTAGATATTTTTTTAATTCAGTTTTTCTGAAATATTCACTTTTTTTTGTCATTTTTTGTTTTCCGCTGGGTATTGTTTATAACAAATTTAATTGTTTAAATATTGATTTTTGTTTGGGGATGTGTTCTAAGGTTTTTGTAAAAATATGGACGTTTTCTACCCCTCTAGATATTTTTTTAATTCAGTTTTTCTGAAATATTCACTTTTTTTGTCATTTTTTGTTTTCCGCTGGGTATTGTTTATAACAAATTTAATTGTTTAATCATTGATTTTTGTTTCAGGATGTGTTCTAAGGTTTTTGTAAAAATATGGACGTTTTCTACCCCCCTAGATTATTTTTTAATTCAGTTTTTCTGAAATATTCACTTTTTTTGTCATCTTTTGTTTTCCGCTGAGTACTGTTTATAACAAATTTAATTGTTTAATCATTGATTTTTGTTTGGGGATGTGTTCTAAGGTTTTTGTAAAAATATGGACGTTTTCTACCCCTCTAGATATTTTTATAATTCAGTTTTTCTGAAATCTTCACTTTTTTTGTCATTTTTTGTTTTCCGCTGGGTATTGTTTATAACAAATTTAATTGTTTAATCATTGATTTTTGTTTAAGGATGTGTTCTAAGGTTTTTGTAAAAATATGGACGTTTTCTACCCCTCTAGATATTTTTATAATTCAGTTTTTCTGAAATCTTCACTTTTTTCGTCATTTTTTGTTTTCCGCTGGGTATTGTTTATAACAAATTCAATTGTTTAATCATTGATTTTTGTTTGGGGATGTGTTCTTAGGTTTTTGTAAAAATATGGACGTTTTCTACCCCTCTAGAGATTTTTATAATTCAGTTTTTCTGAAATATTCACTTTTTTTGTCATTTTTTGTTTTCCGCTGGGTATTGTTTATAACAAATTTAATTGTTTAAATATTGATTTTTGTTTGGGGATGTGTTCTTAGGTTTTTGTAAAAATATGGACGTTTTCTACCCCTCTAGATATTTTTATAATTCAGTTTTTCTGAAATCTTCACTTTTTTTGTCATTTTTTGTTTTCCGCTGGGTATTGTTTATAACAAATTTAATTGTTTAATCATTGATTTTTGTTTAAAGATGTGTTCTAAGGTTTTTGTAAAAATATGGACGTTTTCTACCCCCCTAGATTATTTTTTAATTATGTTTTTCCGAAATCTTCACTTTTTTCGTCATTTTTTGTTTTCCGCTGGGTATTGTTTATAACAAATTCAATTGTTTAATCATTGATTTTTGTTTGGGGATGTGTTCTTAGGTTTTTGTAAAAATATGGACGTTTTCTACCCCTCTAGAGATTTTTATAATTCAGTTTTTCTGAAATCTTCACTTTTTTTGTCATTTTTTGTTTTCCGCTGGGTATTGTTTATAACAAATTTAATTGTTTAATCATTGATTTTTGTTTGGGGATGTGTTCTAAGGTTTTTGTATAAATATGGACGTTTTCTACCCCCCTAGATTCTTTTTTAATTCAGTTTTTCCGAAATATTCACTTTTTTTGTCATTTTTCTTTTTCCGCTGGGTATTGTTTATAACAAATTCAATTGTTTAATCATTGATTTTTGTTTGGGGATGTGTTCTTAGGTTTTTGTAAAAATATGGACGTTTTCTACCCCTCTAGAGATTTTTATAATTCAGTTTTTCTGAAATATTCACTTTTTTTGTCATTTTTTGTTTTCCGCTGGGTATTGTTTATAACAAATTTAATTGTTTAATCATTAATTTTTGTTTGGGGATGTGTTCTAAGGTTTTTGTATAAATATGGACGTTTTCTACCCCCCTAGATTCTTTTTTAATTCAGTTTTTCCGAAATATTCACTTTTTTTGTCATTTTTTGTTTTCCGCTGGGTATTGTTTATAACAAATTCAATTGTTTAATCATTGATTTTTGTTTGGGGATGTGTTCTTAGGTTTTTGTAAAAATATGGACGTTTTCTACCACTCTAGAGATTTTTATAATTCAGTTTTTCTGAAATATTCACTTTTTTTGTCATTTTTTGTTTTCCGCTGGGTATTGTTTATAACAAATTTAATTGTTTAATCATTGATTTTTGTTTGGGGATGTGTTCTAAGGTTTTTGTATAAATATGGACGTTTTCTACCCCCCTAGATTCTTTTTTAATTCAGTTTTTCCGAAATATTCACTTTTTTTGTCTTTTTTTGTTTTCCGCTGGGTATTGTTTATAACAAATTTAATTGTTTAAACATTGATTTTTGTTTGGGGTTGTGTTGTAAGGTTTTTGTAAAAATATGGACGTTTTCTACCCCCCTAGATATTTTTTTAATTCAGTTTTTCTGAAATATTCACTTTTTTTTGTCATTTTTTGTTTTCCGCTGGGTATTGTTTATAACAAATTTAATTGTTTAATCATTGATTTTTGTTTGGGGATGTGTTCTAAGGTTTTTGTAAAAATATGGACGTTTTCTACCCCCCTAGATATTTTTTTAATTCAGTTTTTCTGAAATATTCACTTTTTTTGTCATTTTTTGTTTTCCGCTGGGTATTGTTTATAACAAATTTAATTGTTTAATCATTGATTTTTGTTTAAAAATGTGTTCTAAGGTTTTTGTAAAAATATGGACGTTTTCTACCCCCCTAGATTATTTTTTAATTATGTTTTTCCGAAATATTCACTTTTTTTGTCATTTTTTGTTTTCCGCTGGGTATTGTTTATAACAAATTCAATTGTTTAAACATTTATTTTTGTTTGGGGTTGTGTTCTAAGGGTTTTGTAAAAATATGGACGTTTTCTACCCCCCTAGATATTTTTTTAATTCAGTTTTTCTGAAATATTCACTTTTTTTGTCATCTTTTGTTTTCCGCTGGGTATTGTTTATAACAAATTTACTTGTTTAAATATTGATTTTTGTTTGGGGATGTGTTCTAAGGTTTTTGTAAAAATATGGACGTTTTCTACCCCTCTAGATATTTTTATAATTCAGTTTTTCTGAAATCTTCACTTTTTTTGTCATTTTTTGTTTTCCGCTGGGTATTGTTTATAACAAATTTAATTGTTTAATCATTGATTTTTGTTTGGGGATGTGTTCTAAGGTTTTTGTAAAAATATGGACGTTTTCTACCCCTCTAGATATTTTTATAATTCAGTTTTTCTGAAATCTTCACTTTTTTTGTCATTTTTTGTTTTCCGCTGGGTATTGTTTATAACAAATTTAATTGTTTAATCATTGATTTTTGTTTGGGGATGTGTTCTAAGGTTTTTGTAAAAATATGGACGTTTTCTACCCCTCTAGATATTTTTATAATTCAGTTTTTCTGAAATCTTCACTTTTTTCGTCATTTTTTGTTTTCCGCTGGGTATTGTTTATAACAAATTCAATTGTTTAATCATTGATTTTTGTTTGGGGATGTGTTCTTAGGTTTTTGTAAAAATATGGACGTTTTCTACCCCTCTAGAGATTTTTATAATTCAGTTTTTCTGAAATATTCACTTTTTTTGTCATTTTTTGTTTTCCGCTGAATATTGTTTATAACAAATTTAATTGTTTAATCATTGATTTTTGTTTGGGGATGTGTTCTTAGGTTTTTGTAAAAATATGGACGTTTTCTACCACTCTAGAGATTTTTATAATTCAGTTTTTCTGAAATATTCACTTTTTTTGTCATTTTTTGTTTTCCGCTGGGTATTGTTTATAACAAATTTAATTGTTTAATCATTGATTTTTGTTTGGGGATGTGTTCTAAGGTTTTTGTATAAATATGGACGTTTTCTACCCCCCTAGATTCTTTTTTAATTCAGTTTTTCCGAAATATTCACTTTTTTTGTCTTTTTTTGTTTTCCGCTGGGTATTGTTTATAACAAATTTAATTGTTTAAACATTGATTTTTGTTTGGGGTTGTGTTCTAAGGTTTTTGTAAAAATATGGACGTTTTCTACCCCTCTAGATATTTTTATAATTCAGTTTTTCTGAAATCTTCACTTTTTTTGTCATTTTTTGTTTCCCGCTGGGTATTGTTTATAACAAATTTAATTGTTTAATCATTGATTTTTGTTTGGGGATGTGTTCTTAGGTTTTTGTAAAAATATGGACGTTTTCTACCCCTCTAGAGATTTTTATAATTCAGTTTTTCTGAAATATTCACTTTTTTTGTCATTTTTTGTTTTCCGCTGGGTATTGTTTATAACAAATTCAATTGTTTAATCATTGATTTTTGTTTGGGGATGTGTTCTTAGGTTTTTGTAAAAATATGGACGTTTTCTACCCCTCTAGATATTTTTATAATTCAGTTTTTCTGAAATCTTCAATTTTTTTGTCATTTTTTGTTTCCCGCTGGGTATTGTTTATAACAAATTTAATTGTTTAATCATTGATTTTTGTTTAAGGATGTGTTCTAAGGTTTTTGTAAAAATATGGACGTTTTCTACCCCCCTAGATTATTTTTTAATTATGTTTTTCCGAAATCTTCACTTTTTTCGTAATTTTTTGTTTTCCGCTGGGTATTGTTTATAACAAATTCAATTGTTTAATCATTGATTTTTGTTTGGGGATGTGTTCTTAGGTTTTTGTAAAAATATGGACGTTTTCTACCCCTCTAGAGATTTTTATAATACAGTTTTTCTGAAATCTTCACTTTTTTTGTCATTTTTTGTTTTCCGCTGGGTATTGTTTATAACAAATTTAATTGTTTAATCATTGATTTTTGTTTGGGGATGTGTTCTAAGGTTTTTGTATAAATATGGACGTTTTCTACCCCCCTAGATTCTTTTTTAATTCAGTTTTTCCGAAATATTCACTTTTTTTGTCATTTTTTGTTTTCCGCTGGGTATTGTTTATAACAAATTCAATTGTTTAATCATTGATTTTTGTTTGGGGATGTGTTCTTAGGTTTTTGTAAAAATATGGACGTTTTCTACCCCTCTAGAGATTTTTATAATTCAGTTTTTCTGAAATATTCACTTTTTTTGTCATTTTTTGTTTTCCGCTGGGTATTGTTTATAACAAATTTAATTGTTTAATCATTGATTTTTGTTTGGGGATGTGTTCTAAGGTTTTTGTATAAATATGGACGTTTTCTACCCCCCTAGATTCTTTTTTAATTCAGTTTTTCCGAAATATTCACTTTTTTTGTCATTTTTTGTTTTCCGCTGGGTATTGTTTATAACAAATTCAATTGTTTAATCATTGATTTTTGTTTGGGGATGTGTTCTTAGGTTTATGTAAAAATATGGACGTTTTCTACCACTCTAGAGATTTTTATAATTCAGTTTTTCTGAAATATTCACTTTTTTTGTCATTTTTTGTTTTCCGCTGGGTATTGTTTATAACAAATTTAATTGTTTAATCATTGATTTTTGTTTGGGGATGTGTTCTAAGGTTTTTGTATAAATATGGACGTTTTCTACCCCCCTAGATTCTTTTTTAATTCAGTTTTTCCGAAATATTCACTTTTTTTGTCTTTTTTTGTTTTCCGCTGGGTATTGTTTATAACAAATTTAATTGTTTAAACATTGATTTTTGTTTGGGGTTGTGTTGTAAGGTTTTTGTAAAAATATGGACGTTTTCTACCCCCCTAGATATTTTTTTAATTCAGTTTTTCTGAAATATTCACTTTTTTTTGTCATTTTTTGTTTTCCGCTGGGTATTGTTTATAACAAATTTAATTGTTTAATCATTGATTTTTGTTTGGGGATGTGTTCTAAGGTTTTTGTAAAAATATGGTCGTTTTCTACCCCTCTAGATATTTTTATAATTCAGTTTTTCTGAAATCTTCACTTTTTTTGTCATTTTTTGTTTTCCGCTGGGTATTGTTTATAACAAATTTAATTGTTTAATCATTGATTTTTGTTTGGGGATGTGTTCTAAGGTTTTTGTAAAAATATGGACGTTTTCTACCCCTCTAGAGATTTTTATAATTCAGTTTTTCTGAAATCTTCACTTTTTTTGTCATTTTTTGTTTTCCGCTGGGTATTGTTTATAACAAATTTAATTGTTTAATCATTGATTTTTGTTTGGGGATGTGTTCTAAGGTTTTTGTATAAATATGGACGTTTTCTACCCCCCTAGATTCTTTTTTAATTCAGTTTTTCCGAAATATTCACTTTTTTTGTCATTTTTTTTTTTCCGCTGGGTATTGTTTATAACAAATTCAATTGTTTAATCATTGATTTTTGTTTGGGGATGTGTTCTTAGGTTTTTGTAAAAATATGGACGTTTTCTACCCCTCTAGAGATTTTTATAATTCAGTTTTTCTGAAATATTCACTTTTTTTGTCATTTTTTGTTTTCCGCTGGGTATTGTTTATAACAAATTTAATTGTTTAATCATTGATTTTTGTTTGGGGATGTGTTCTAAGGTTTTTGTATAAATATGGACGTTTTCTACCCCCCTAGATTCTTTTTTAATTCAGTTTTTCCGAAATATTCACTTTTTTTGTCATTTTTTGTTTTCCGCTGGGTATTGTTTATAACAAATTCAATTGTTTAATCATTGATTTTTGTTTGGGGATGTGTTCTAAGGTTTTTGTAAAAATATGGACGTTTTCAACCACTCTAGAGATTTTTATAATTCAGTTTTTCTGAAATATTCACTTTTTTTGTCATTTTTTGTTTTCCGCTGGGTATTGTTTATAACAAATTTAATTGTTTAATCATTGATTTTTGTTTGGGGATGTGTTCTAAGGTTTTTGTATAAATATGGACGTTTTCTACCCCCCTAGATTCTTTTTTAATTCAGTTTTTCCGAAATATTCACTTTTTTTGTCTTTTTTTGTTTTCCGCTGGGTATTGTTTATAACAAATTTAATTGTTTAAACATTGATTTTTGTTTGGGGTTGTGTTGTAAGGTTTTTGTAAAAATATGGACGTTTTCTACCCCCCTAGATATTTTTTTAATTCAGTTTTTCTGAAATATTCACTTTTTTTGTCATTTTTTGTTTTCCGCTGGGTATTGTTTATAACAAATTTAATTGTTTAATCATTGATTTTTGTTTGGGGATGTGTTCTAAGGTTTTTGTATAAATATGGACGTTTTCTACCCCCCTAGATTCTTTTTTAATTCAGTTTTTCCGAAATATTCACTTTTTTTGTCATTTTTTGTTTTCCGCTGGGTATTGTTTATAACAAATTCAATTGTTTAATCATTGATTTTTGTTTGGGGATGCGTTCTTAGGTTTTTGTAAAAATATGGACGTTTTCTACCACTCTAGAGATTTTTATAATTCAGTTTTTCTGAAATATTCACTTTTTTTGTCATTTTTTGTTTTCCGCTGGGTATTGTTTATAACAAATTTAATTGTTTAATCATTGATTTTTGTTTGGGGATGTGTTCTAAGGTTTTTGTATAAATATGGACGTTTTCTACCCCCCTAGATTCTTTTTTAATTCAGTTTTTCCGAAATATTCACTTTTTTTGTCTTTTTTTGTTTTCCGCTGGGTATTGTTTATAACAAATTTAATTGTTTAAACATTGATTTTTGTTTGGGGTTGTGTTGTAAGGTTTTTGTAAAAATATGGACGTTTTCTACCCCCCTAGATATTTTTTTAATTCAGTTTTTCTGAAATATTCACTTTTTTTTGTCATTTTTTGTTTTCCGCTGGGTATTGTTTATAACAAATTTAATTGTTTAATCATTGATTTTTGTTTGGGGATGTGTTCTAAGGTTTTTGTAAAAATATGGACGTTTTCTACCCCCCTAGATATTTTTTTAATTCAGTTTTTCTGAAATATTCACTTTTTTTGTCATTTTTTGTTTTCCGCTGGGTATTGTTTATAACAAATTTAATTGTTTAATCATTGATTTTTGTTTAAGGATGTGTTCTAAGGTTTTTGTAAAAATATGGACGTTTTCTACCCCCCTAGATTATTTTTTAATTATGTTTTTCCGAAATATTCACTTTTTTTGTCATTATTTGTTTTCCGCTGGGTATTGTTTATAACAAATTCAATTGTTTAAACATTTATTTTTGTTTGGGGTTGTGTTCTAAGGGTTTTGTAAAAATATGGACGTTTTCTACCCCCCTAGATATTTTTTTAATTCAGTTTTTCTGAAATATTCACTTTTTTTGTCATCTTTTGTTTTCCGCTGGGTATTGTTTATAACAAATTTACTTGTTTAAATATTGATTTTTGTTTGGGGATGTGTTCTAAGGTTTTTGTAAAAATATGGACGTTTTCTACCCCTCTAGATATTTTTATAATTCAGTTTTTCTGAAATCTTCACTTTTTTTGTCATTTTTTGTTTTCCGCTGGTTATTGTTTATAACAAATTTAATTGTTTAATCATTGATTTTTGTTTGGGGATGTGTTCTAAGGTTTTTGTAAAAATATGGTCGTTTTCTACCCCTCTAGATATTTTTATAATTCAGTTTTTCTGAAATCTTCACTTTTTTTGTCATTTTTTGTTTTCCGCTGGGTATTGTTTATAACAAATTTAATTGTTTAATCATTGATTTTTGTTTGGGGATGTGTTCTAAGGTTTTTGTAAAAATATGGACGTTTTCTACCCCTCTAGATATTTTTATAATTCAGTTTTTCTGAAATCTTCACTTTTTTCGTCATTTTTTGTTTTCCGCTGGGTATTGTTTATAACAAATTCAATTGTTTAATCATTGATTTTTGTTTGGGGATGTGTTCTAAGGTTTTTGTATAAATATGGACGTTTTCTACCCCCCTAGATTCTTTTTTAATTCAGTTTTTCCGAAATATTCACTTTTTTTGTCATTTTTTGTTTTCCGCTGGGTATTGTTTATAACAAATTCAATTGTTTAATCATTGATTTTTGTTTGGGGATGTGTTCTTAGGTTTTTGTAAAAATATGGACGTTTTCTACCACTCTAGAGATTTTTATAATTCAGTTTTTCTGAAATATTCACTTTTTTTGTCATTTTTTGTTTTCCGCTGGGTATTGTTTATAACAAATTTAATTGTTTAATCATTGATTTTTGTTTGGGGATGTGTTCTAAGGTTTTTGTATAAATATGGACGTTTTCTACCCCCCTAGATTCTTTTTTAATTCAGTTTTTCCGAAATATTCACTTTTTTTGTCTTTTTTTGTTTTCCGCTGGGTATTGTTTATAACAAATTTAATTGTTTAAACATTGATTTTTGTTTGGGGTTGTGTTCTTAGGTTTTTGTAAAAATATGGACGTTTTCTACCCCCCTAGATATTTTTTTAATTCAGTTTTTCTGAAATATTCACTTTTTTTTGTCTTTTTTTGTTTTCCGCTGGGTATTGTTTATAACAAATTTAATTGTTTAATCATTGATTTTTGTTTGGGGATGTGTTCTAAGGTTTTTGTATAAATATGGACGTTTTCTACCCCCCTAGATTCTTTTTTAATTCAGTTTTTCCGAAATATTCACTTTTTTTGTCATTATTTGTTTTCCGCTGGGTATTGTTTATAACAAATTCAATTGTTTAAACATTGATTTTTGTTTGGGGTTGTGTTCTAAGGTTTTTGTAAAAATATGGACGTTTTCTACCCCCCTAGATATTTTTTTAATTCAGTTTTTCTGAAATATTCACTTTTTTTTGTCATTTTTTGTTTTCCGCTGGGTATTGTTTATAACAAATTTAATTGTTTAATCTTTGATTTTTGTTTGGGGATGTGTTCTAAGGTTTTTGTAAAAATATGGACGTTTTCTACCCCCCTAGATTCTTTTTTAAATCAGTTTTTCCGAAATATTCACTTTTTTTCTTTGTTTGTATCCGCTGTTTGAGATTGTTAATAACAAGCTTATTAACTTTGATGTTTTTAAGAATGTTGGCGGAACATCCTGTAACATGTTTGTATTCTTTGTTTCGTGATTTATGTAGTGTGAAACGTTTTAATGTCGTTTTTGAGCAAAGTTCCTGCGTGCTCTGGGTGAGGGGCCACGTGTGTGTATTCAAGCGGTGGACGCCTATGGGAGGCCGCTGGCCGCGTCTGCTAGTTTCACGGGGCTTCGTATGACGACTTCTTGCGAATGGGTCTACCTAAAGGCGCGGTGATCATCGGCTTCGCGGACGACGCGTTGATCGTATGCACTGCCGAAACTGTAGAAGCCCTGGGCGTATTGGTGAACGAATGTCTGAGACGGGCAAAGAGCTGGCTGGAGGCCAGAGGCCTTCAAATGGCTCTGGAAAAGACCGAAGCGCTGCTAGTCACAGACAGACGTGGTTATACAGCCCCTGGTATTCAGATAGACGGATTCGAGGTCCAATGGAGGAATCATATCAAATATTTAGGTGTCGAACTAGACAAATTTTTGAATTTTAAACACCATATAGCCGTGGCATGTCAGAAGGCCGGACAGTGTTCGGCAAGTTTAGCTCGTCTAATGCCGAACATTGGTGGGCCTTCTGAAGCAAAGAGGAGACTGGTGGCGAATGTTGCCCTTTCAAAGCTGCTATACGCAGCACCTGTATGGGCTCCGACCTTGCGAAATGACAGAAGCAAGACCATCTATAGAAGGGTGCTGTCCGCGCAGAGAACTATTACGAAACGTATTATTTCGGCCTATCGGACAGTGCCGACGTGTGCTGCTCAGGTCCTTGCCAGCGTCCCGCCGGCAGATCTTTTGGCACAAGAAAGGGAGGAAGTTTTCCTCCTTTTCAAGAAAAGAAATTCTTCCGTATATACGGAAGATAATAGACCCAGCAAGGACCAAATTCGCCGAGATGCGAGAAGCAGACTCGTAGACAGATGGCAAGAACGATGGAGCGGGGAGGAGACAGGCCGATGGACGTATCGGCTGATACCTACACTCGCCACCTGGATAAGTAGGAAACACGGAGTGGTTTCCTACTATTTAACCCAAGCTCTCACAGGGCACGGGTGTTTCGGCTCCTATCTGGAGCGATTTAAAAAGGTTGATAGCTCGGAGTGTGTGTACTGCAAGTTCCCAGTGGACGACCCAGAGCACACACTCTTCAGCTGTAAGCGTTGGGACGCGGAGAGGCGGGTTATGTTTACCGGTGTTAATCGCAAGGTTACACCGGAGAACATGATCCCGCTTATGACTCGCTCTCCCGAGGATTGGCGAACCATCGAGACCTTCATACATTATGTTATGAGGGTCAAAGATCTCGATGGTCGCCAAAGAATGGAGGTCCCGTAGAAGAAGGGAGAAAGTCGCTTCGGCGACAGAAGAGGGGATATAAGACTACTCCCGATGGCGATACGCGCGAAAAGTGCTAGCCGGGAGTGGTCCCAAGGTCCCCAAATAAGGGTGTGTTTTTAGCGGGTCGGCAGAACATCGCCACCCCCGCATAACCCTGTAGTACGGGCTACAGGGTACCTGAAGGCAGGTTTTCACATCCTACGCAAAAAAAAAAAAAAAAAATATTACTTTTTTAAAATTTATAAAATACGAAAAAATTAAATTACAATTTAAAAAATTTAATAATTTAAATTAAAATTGATTTATGGAAATTATTATTATAAATTATTAAACATTAATAAATTTAAGAACATTAAATTATAATTATTAAAGCATATTTAAATAAATATTCACCAAATCATCAAAGAAGTTTAGGTCTACTCTTCGAAGCCAATCTCCGTTTAGAAAATTTTGAACCTCTGCCCTGATGCCATTGAAGGAGATAAACACAGGGGTGCAGTCTTCTGATACGTTATTGAACAAATCACGAGCTCTAATTGATAGTCCAGTTAAACACAGCTCCTTAAATTGATCCATGCTGTCCATAGTTTCCAACCATGTTCTTGGTGCTTGAATTATCAAAGCAATTAATACGTAATCCTCCATATTGAACTGCAATACATAAAGGACAATTTTTTGTTTATATGTTTAAAGCTTCATTTATTTATATATTTTTAATTAAAGTAGATTTCACTAAAATAAAAAAAAATTTTTGAATAAAAAATTTAAAAACTGACAAAACTCAAGTTGGAAAAATAAAATCGTTTTTTTTTTTTACACAGTAAACTATTAACAAATTGTTATTAAATTACTTTCAACAATTAATGAACAACGTTTTAAAATAAGTAAAATAATATGAACTATGTTTCGTTTTTTATAAAAGCAATACATTTTTTTTAATGATGTTCACTATTTTTTTTCTTATAAAATTTTTTATAAAATTTTTTTTTATAAATAATTTTTTTAATATTTTGAATACAAATTATAAATTTTTTCATAATTGCAATAAATTTTTTAAAAATTTCTATTACAAATAAAATTAATCACCAAATTTTAAAATTGAAGTTGATTGGAAAATTGTTTATAAACACAAATTAAAAAAGTAAAAATTCGTTACAATTGTTTAATAAAAAAATTTATTTTTCTCAAAACTTTGAATAAAAACTAAAAAAAAAATGTTTCATAAAATCAATTCATATTTCGAAAAATTGTATTAAAAAAGCATTATAAAAACTAATAATTTTATTTTTAAAAAATTAAAGTTAGTTAAAAAAAGAGTTAAAATAAGTTTTTTTTTTTTATAAATTTAAGTAAAATATTTAAAAATTCTGAAAATGTTCTAAATGAAAAAGAATTCTATTAAAAAAAATAAAAACCAATTCCAAATAAAAATGTCACACATAATACTCACTTTTGAAGGATGGAAAGAAACTGAATTTCACTCCACTTTTATAATGTCACTTCACTTTTGATTAAGAGGTTTAATTAAGAGAACACTATTTAATAATGAATCTCTTCTGGAACCGGCTGCTATTTATATGGGGACCATAGTTTACAATTCAGGAACAGAGATAGAAAACTATATATTGAAAGAGGAAGAAGATTGGGATAACGCACACATGATGATGACGGATATGATTATGAATGATATAAGAAATAGAGGTAGAAGGAAAGAGAGGAAATACATTAGAATATATCAGGCTTGGGTCCGTAAATAGTCTACTTCACTATAGAATTTACTTTTATAGTGAATCAGACTATTTACGGACACAAGCCTGGAATATATCCAAATCTTTATTTTCTTAATTGAAATTACTAAATTTTTTCGCTTTAATTATTTGACTTATTTTTGTAACCCCAAGGAAGAGTATCTGTAATTCTTGGTAAAAGTACTCTTTTATCGTCATACCAACTTAAAGCTTCTTTCCTTTGTTGGACAGTGTAAACTTGATGTTTTCCACTGCGAATTAAATATTGATTTTCTACTAAGTTTTCGTATGTAAAAATATACAGTAATTTAGATTTATCAGCAAAAGTTTTTTTAATATAGTTATAATGAAAATCATAAAAAAAGAGTTTTGACATATCAAGAATGCTAAATCCAATGTAAATCGGCTTATTAAATTTAATTTTAACTTTGTTCATTTCAATTATAACTAAATTTTCGTCAAAAATATAACAATTGTTGAAATTTGGGTTACTTATAAGAGCTTTAGCTCCATATCTACCTTTCCATTTCGTGATAATTCAAATAACTTTATGCTTTCTTATATTTTCCATCGTTTTGCCAAAAACAGAAATCTGTGGCTGAAAGGTAAAACAGCATAACTCCCATTTTATCAAATTTGAGATAATACCAGATTTCTATATATGTAGATATACTTTTTAAAGTTTCATAATTGTAAATTGATTAAAATGTTTATTTACGTAGAAAATATTAAAAAACGTAATCGCATAAATACATTAAAATCGAGAAAAATAATAGATGTTATACTCTGATACCTTTAAATTTCATTAGATTTGTTAAACAGATCTTAAAACTACATTAGAAAACAGGATTAAATATCAAACACCCAAAATATTAGTTTATTTTTCGATTTTACAGAAATCAGAAAAAAAACAAAAACACGTTTTACTCGAAACCATGAATATGTCGCTTGTGCTGTTTTACCTTTCAGCCACAGAATTCTTCATTAACTTATAGAAATTTTTTTCAAATATATTTTCATCTTTTTTCGGAATTCTGTATTTAAGTCAATATACTTTTTTAGCCATTGTGATTGCTTAAACTTTAATATTCTTTGAATTTTCGTCAATTTCATTCCATGTTGCAAATAATATTTTAAATTCTTATAATGTATTACGTACTTTGTTCTTGAAAATAAATGTGGTATTAATTTAGGTAATTTGCTCCCTGCAGCAGGGGGAATAAAATGTTGAGGGCATAAGGGCAAATCCTTATAATAATCGTGAAGTTCTTCAGGATATTCCAAGTCTACTTCTAAAATGTATCCGTAAGGAGAATCATCCTTAATTTGATTCACATCAAATCCTGATAAATTGGTATTCCATTGAAAATCAGAATAGGGTAAAAAATCACTCATCGCAGCGCCATATAAATTATTGACGTCAAAATATATTATATAAGATTCTTCAATTTCTGAATTAAATTCTGGCCCCATAAATCGATTGTTTGCTTTCGCATATCTATTCGAGCATTGGGAAATTCCTCCTCTAATCCCTTTTTCAATGAAAAGTACCATTTCAATATCCTGTAATAATCCTAATTCTATTTTTGTTAATTTTAACATTGCATCAAATGCAAGTCCTGGGGCTGTAAAGTAGTGCAACGGGTCTAAATCATATGATGCTAGGCACGTTTTTCGAAAATTTTCGAAAATATCAGTTAAAAGTAATACGTCGGTTTTTAAATATAAATCAAAATATTCTCCCAAGTTCTTTATATTAAATATATTCCATACTTGATAAGCATGCTCATAATCTACCTGTGATATGTTTGAATTATTTAACTTTGAGAAAAATGCTTCTATTGGTGGCAATTTATTTTCCTCCAATTTTTGCCAACTATCAATATATTCGTCAGGGAAAACCCCTTTTCTGACCAGTAAATTAAATTCATTAATATTATTGCAATATTTTGCAGTTATTTTTTTTCCTCATTATTTAAGAATCCTGCTAATTTATCTAAACTGCTAGGCATAAATCTAAACGAGTCTAAGAACTTAAAACATACACTTTTACCATCTACATATTTAGTAAACGAGATATATTTTTCCTTATTTATAGGCAAAAGTTTTACAGGTCCCTTAAAACTAGTGCACAGTTCTTTTATAAAAAAAATGAGCATCATAACCTGACAAATTGTGAAACATTACAGGAATCGTATGTGAATTTTTATAATTAATATTACAGCCCTGATGAGCTGCACCCCTAAATTTTCCAGTGAAATGACAGTGATCTCGATGTTTCTGTTCATTATCTTCAAATGAATTTTCACAAATATGACAGAATTCTGCATTTCTAAATTCAAATTCTTGCTGAAAAGTTAAAATTTCCATTGGCACTATTTTTTTTAAATATGAGTCAACTAAATCAGCAATACTTGTTAATTTTTTCATAAACCATGAAATGCAATCCTCTCCTCTATAAGTTTCCAATACTAATAGTGAATCATTAAAATCACATTTTAAATAAAATGCAACGCTTGTCGGAATATGTTTCATATATGCCCCACATATTATTTCATTATCATAAAAAGGTTCTAAAAGGCTTTCAGTATCCGCATACAGTACAAATGGCACCTTTTCTTTGAATCTAAAATTTTGATATTTTGAAATATTTTCCTCTTCTGTCAGTAAAATAACCTTACACTCGTTTAAATCGTCACAATCGGTTTTATGTTTCAATAAAGAGTTCTCATAATTAAAATGACATAAACATCTATCACAAAACCAAATGCGACTTTTTTTTTTTTTTTTTTATTCAAGGTTTTACGTCGCATCTACATCAAGGTAATTAGCGACGGATAAAAAAAAAAACAAGATAGAATTAAGTAGTAGTTTACATTGTTTCGGGTATGATTTTATAATATAAATTTGAAGTTGGTATCGTTGGTTACATTATTTTCAGATTAATGAATACAATTTTGTTTCTTTTAGAAATTTGATTGTTTTAGATATTTGAGTAGGGTCACCTAGTAATTGACTTAAAGAATTTTGTATTTTTAGTTTGTCTCTTATGTCTTTGTATTTTACACAGTTAATTAGGATATGCGTTACACTTATTGTCACTCCACATGATTCACATCTTGGTGCTTCTGTTTTATCCAATAAAAAGCTGTGAGTTAATTTAGTGTGTCCTATTCGCAGTCGAGATAAAGTTACTTGGTCCTTCCGTGTTAGTGTTTTCCATGTTGGATGGTCTGGCCTTTGTTTGGTGATTGGGTGGTTCTCTCTTGGGCTGTTATTTAGTGATGTTTTCCAATGTTCTCTTACTTTGAGTTGGATGAATTTTTTGGTGTCCGGGATGCTAAGCATGTTTTCTGTTTCTTGTATAGGAAGGGTTGTTGCAAATTTAGCTAGTAGATCTGCTTGTTCGTTACCTTTTATTTCTTGGTGAGACGGTATCCATGCTGCTATTATACTTCTTTGTTTTTGGATGTTTTTTGTATATATTTGTTGAATATTTTTTATTCTAGGATCTTTATGGGATTTGTTTGTAATAGTTTGTAGAGCACTTAGGGAGTCTGAACATATTAAGTATGTTTTTCCTGGCAGTGTTTCACTCAAGATATAGGCATTTTCTAGTGCGGCTATTTCTGCGGAAAAAATACTGCTTGTAAGTGGAAGACTGTGGTACGACTCTCTGAAGTGAGAATATACTGCATATCCCACGCCAAATTCAGTTTTGGAGCCGTCTGTGAAAATAAGGGTAGCGTTTGAGTGTATTTGTATTAAGTCGTTAAATTGGTTCTGCCACTGTGTTGCTGTTAGATTATCTTTTTTATATTGAGAGAGGGAGAGGTCCACTTCTGTAGTTTGTAAACTCCAGGGGGGCTTGTCTTCGTTTAGTCTTGGTATGGTGCGGGGTATTTGTATAGAGAGTTTGTTGATGTAAGTGTCTATGATTTCTTCTATTGGGACAGGTAGGTTTGGTTTCGCTTGATAGTTGTAGATTTTTTTCGGTGGAAATAAGAGGATGTTGGTAGGGTTGTTTAAATCAAAAGTTGTTGATATACCTTGTTTCAGTGTAAGTTCCATTCTTCTGTTGTCTGGAGGGGGTTCGTTCGCTTCCTGGATTACGCTGTTACTTGGGCTTGAGTGAAAAGCTCCATAGCATATTTTCAGGCTTATATTGTAGATGGGGTTTAGTAATTTTAGTGTCCCCTGTTTGGCTGAATTATATATTATTGATCCATAGTCCAGTTTTGCTCTGATGATTGTTTTGTATGTTATGTGTAATACGTGGGAGTCTGCTCCCCAGTTTTTATGTGATAGAATCTTTAATATGTTTATTCTTTTTTTACAGTCGTTTTTCAGTTGTAGTATATGGGGTCTCCATGTTAGTTTACGGTCAAAAATCATTCCTAATAGTTTGATTGTTTCGACACAGTTTATGTTGTTTTGATTTATTTGTAAATTTGGGAGGTTTTGAAGTATTTTTTTACGGGAAAATATAATGTATTCGGTTTTGTTTTGAGAAAGTTTATATCCGGATTGTAGTGACCAGTTCCATAACTTATTTAGAGCGTTTTGGAGAGCGCGTAACGTAGATTCAATGTTTTTTCCTTTAAGGTATATTGTTATGTCGTCTGCAAATATTGATATTTTTATTGGTTTTTCGATGTGTTTGGTGATGTCATTTAGTGAGATTAAGAAAAGAGTGGGGCTAAGCACTGACCCCTGAGGTACTCCGTTGTCAAGTTTTATTTTGTCTGAAGTTTCTCCATTTGTCCGGACTTTGATGTATCTTTCGTTTAGAAAATTTTTAATGAAATCTAGAATTTCTCCATCTATATTTTCTTTTCTTAGGGAATTGATAATTTTATCTCTCGGAGTCATTTCATAAGCTTTTTCTATATCGATACAGATGGCTACTAAATGTTGTTTATTTTTAAATGCCTGCGTAATATTTGTTTGCAAGTTGATTAAGGTATCTAAGGTGGATCTGTTTTTTCGAAAACCATTTTGATGGGGACTTAAAATTTGTTTTTTCTCTAGGTACCATTTTAGTCTCTCGTTTACTATTTTTTCTAATATTTTGCACATTGTGCATGTTAGTGCTATGGGTCTATAATTGGCTGGATTTGAGGGGTCCTTTTTAGGTTTTAGTATTGGAACTATTATTGCTTCCTTCCATATGGTGGGAAATAGTTTATTTTTCCATATATGGTTATAGATTTCCAATAGGTGGCTTTTTGCTAGTGGAGGAAGATTTTGTAAAAATATGTAGGGAATATCATCTGGTCCTGGACTTTTGCCCTTACTTTCGTTAAGTGCTGTATTTAGTTCGTCGATTGTTATATCAGTGTTGATTTCTGGATATTCAGCATTTGTTGTTGAAGATTCTTCTAAATTGTTTTCTTTGTCTTGTGTCGGAGGGGAAGGGAGGTTGTTATTACTGGAGTTTTTTGCAAATGTCTGGCCTAGTATGTTCGTTATTTCTTTAGAATTTGTAGTTATAACATTATTTTGGTTTTTCAGTCCGAATATTTGTGGGTTTCCTTTGTTTCCGGTTAGTTTTGTAATTTTATTCCAGATTGTTGACATAGGAGTTTGGTGATTCAGTGTAGAAACGTAATCTAGCCATGAGTTTCTGCCGCTTTGGATATATGTCCTGCGTGCTTTGGCTCTGAGTTTCTTGAATTCTATTTGGTTTTCTATTGTGTTTTGCTTTTTTAGTTTGTTGAAAGCTTTATTTTTTTCTTTTCTAGCTAGCTGGCATTCCGGATTCCACCAGGGAGGTTTTGTTATGAGATTTTTGGTTTTTGTTTTTCCTATAGTAGAAAGTGCTACTTCCTTGATTGTGTTGTTGAATTTTGAAATTGTTTCGTCAATTGTTGAGTCGGTAATATTTGAGCTATTTTCTGGTAGTTCGAATTGTTCCTGTAACTTTTCTTTGTAAAGAGTCCAGTTTGCTGTGTTTAGTTTCCATTTTGGGTTGAACATATTTGTTGGACTTGGACCTTGTAGTGATATTTTGATTGGAAAATGGTCGCTGTCGTGTTGTTCTATAAGGACATTCCATTCTAATTTAGTTGCAATTTGGATGCTGCATAGAGTTAAATCAATTGCGCTAAATGTTCCATGGGTAACATTATACTAGGTAGGATCACCATTATTTAGAATAAATAGATCCTGTTTGTCTATGATTTTTCCTAAATGTTTGCCTCTTGTATTTGTTTTTTGGCTACCCCATAGGTAGTTGTGTGCATTTAAGTCCCCCAATAATATATATGGTTTGGGTAATTGTAGTATTAAGTTTGGAATTTCGTTTTCATCGAGATCGTAGCTATTTGGAAGATATAAATTGCATAGAGTAAAAGGTGTAGAAGTTAGTATATGTGTAGCAGTTGCTTCTAGGTTGGTATTTAGTTTTATTTCTCTGTGAGTTATTCCGTTTTTGATATAAGTTGCAACTCCTCCGCTTGCATGGAGGCAGTCTCTTCTGTTTTTATTTAATTTGTTGTATCCTTTAATGTTGCCAAATTTTTCGTCGTTAAAATTTGTTTCTTGTAATGCTATTATATTTGGATAATTTTCTTTTATTATAATTTGTAGTTCTTTTATATGCGATCGAAATCCGTTTATATTCCATTGTATAATTTTCATTGTATTGTTTAATTATCGTCTGAAGAATCCAAAAAATTGTCGGAGTCTTGACTTTTGGATTCTTCGTTTGCTGCTTTGAGTTTTTTGATAATTTTTGTAAATGCAATCTTTATTGCTCTTTCGAGTAGAAGTGGGTATAAATCTTCGAGTGTTTTGATTAAAGTTGACGGGTTGTCTGTGTAGTCGTTGATAATAGGCATAATATCCTTTGTGCCTCGACAATTTTCGATTAAAAGATTTAGTTGTTCGAAATTCAAAATGAAGTTATCTGGTTGGTTTTCTAATGTTTCTTTAGTGGGTAGTAACATTTCTTGGATATCAGTATGTTTGTTAGAGTTTTCAGTTTTGTCATTGCTTTTTAATTTTTTTTGTTTTTTTGTTATGTTTTGGTTTTGAGATTTGGGGTGCTCAGTTTGAACATTTTGTGTTTGTCGGTCAGTATTTGATTTTTCTGATTTGTCGGAAGTGGATAAGGGGCGTTTGGTGGGGTTTTGAAGAGGATTTTGATTTGTTATTTTGTGGTTTGGAATTGTAGGGAATTCTTGGCTTTCTAATCTGTTTTGAATGCCTTCTGTGATTGAATTTTCATTTCCATTCTTATTGTTCGATTCACAATATTTGGCTAGATGTCCAGATTGTTTACAAATAAAGCAGGTCGTGCTGTCCGATGCTAGGAAGATTCGATATGTGGTTTCTTCATAAGTAATGAGCATTGATTCTGGAATTTTTTCTATTTCTTCGTGTTGAACGAACATTTGCCGTCTAAAGCTAAGGATATGAGAATATCCTTCTTCGTTTATAGCTGCTCTTAGGAAACTGATTTTTGTTGTTATTTTTACCCCTTTTTTTTGAAATTTCTTTTTCTAACACCTCATGAGGGATCACTGGTGATACATTAGAAAGAATGATTCTTTTTAGTGGGTTGATTAATGGTCGTATTTGTAGTAGTTTGTTTTCTATTTCGATTTCTTTGTACTTTTCGGTAAGTTCAGTTGCTATTTCCTTGCTTGATAGGAACAGACATATTCTGTTGTTTGAGATTTTTGATGCAAATCTTATGTTTTCACCTCCAACTATGAGGCCTATTGTTTTAATGAATTCTTTTAATTCGATGTCTTGATGTGCTTCTATTAGTATTCCTTGTTCTTTTTTTGGGAATATTTCTGACGTAGCTGATGCGTAAGTTTTGTTTTGTGTATTGGATGTTGATTCCATTTTAGGTTTTTTAATGTATGCTTTTTCTGTAGGGGGAGAGACACTTTAGTGGGGATAAGTGCAAGTTGCACTTATCTCCGCGTAGTTGCACTTCACTAAACTGATTTAATTTTGAGTATTTTTTGGATTTAAGCACTACACTGTCACTTTAAGATTTCACTTATATACTATGGCTTATTGCAACACTCGATACTGTAAATATTGTATAGTAAACACGACCGTACCCTTCAGAGGCTTGGTGATGACTAAATGCGACTTTTATGTTTCGTGATTTGTGATTTTAATAATCGCGATAAATTACGAATCCACGCGAAGTGATAATTATTATTATTATTAGTAAGATTATTTAATTTATCATTTTTATTTATTGCAGAAAAAATGTCTGCTTTTTTTATCATTAATAAATGAATAGTATTTTTTTTAGAGAAATTATTACTTAAATAAAAAGGGACAATCTCTTCCTTATTTTTACCAACTTCTTCAAAACCATATATATTTATTTTCAAACTATTCAATTTTTCAAATTTTGACACATCTTTTAAACTTATAGGAAAATTTATACCCTCATATTTTAAAACATTCTTAAAATCAGGATAAGAACTAGTTAGATTTGGCTTTTTGTCAACTGGAAATAATGCTGCCATTACGGAACAAAGAAAGCAGTATTCATCTGTATTTTTGATATTTACAACAGCCCTTTTATCAGTTATAAATTTTGTCAATTTCGTATTTTCAGAACAACCCACTTGAATTGGCGCATGTCTATTTATATTCACCATTAGATTCAAAATTTCCTTTAATGACCAACCTGATTTGTTCTCTTTAAATTCCTCAACTTCTTTAAGGATATATTCATTTATTTCATTAAGAATTGAATCCAAGTCGGAAAAGGGGAAAATAATTTCATTTTTTGTATTAAAAGATTTTCTTTCTTGTATAATTTCACCGCTTTCAATAGTTGTAAAATTTCCTATTAGCACAAAATTTACTTTCAAGCTACTACTTTCTTTTAGAGCTTTTTTTAGACGAGATTTTATTAAAGCTTTCAACTCTTCTAAAAAGTTTAATAAATCTTTATGTTTCAAATTTATAATTGTTCCTGTTCTAATTCTATTTTTAAAGTCTGACTCTAAATTTTCCCATTTTATTCTTTTTTCTTTTCCTTTTAAACTACCTCCACCAGTCTTCTGAATTTCTTTGAATCTTTCGCAAATAGTTTTTAAAATTCCAACAGTTGTTAAAATTCTTTTTCTTTTACTTACGCTTATCAATTTCTTTCTTGATTTTAAAAGTTTATTTAGTAGACTAATATTTTTCACTACCAATTTACTCCACTTTTCCGATTTAAATAATCGTTTTCTACTCTTAATATTCTTCACTATAACATGAGCACTCTCCGTAATTTTAATAAATTTTTCAAAATCTATAGAATCCATCTTTATTCTGTTCTTCTTTCTTTGATAATTAAAACGAACTACTTTTTTGTTCAACAATCACGCACAGCCTATCAAGCGATTTGTTAACTTGTGACTAATAATTATTAACAAACGTATCCTCGCTTTTATATTGTTTTACAAGGTCAGATGAATAAGAAATATAATTGTTGAAAACAATTCCAGGAAATATATTAAATAAACATTTCTCTTTTCTCACGATTTGAAAATGAGATCATACAATGACCAATATTCTAATCAAAAATATAAATATAGTGGCACCTGATTAAGATATAAACCTATAAATCCATTTTCACTTCAAAAAATCTAAACAAATTTAGTCAGCTATTCTCCAAATAATGTAATATTATACTTCCTGTTCAAATCTACAGACATTTTTATAAACATTTAGAATTCGCGCTAAGGTGATTACAAAATTTGATATTGGCACCTGATTAAGATATAAGCCTATAAATCCATTCTCACTTCAAATAAACAAAACAAATTTTTTCAGCTATTCTCCAATTAATGTAATATTATACTTCCTGCTCATACCTAAAGACATTGTTTATAAACATTTTAAAATCGTGCTAAGATGAATAAAAATTTGATACCCGAAATACATAACATATTAATTCTGAGAATTTACATCAAAAAGATCAAAAACAGGTAAGGCTTGCCGGAAGTTATAAACTTGTCAAAATATAGTTCATAAAAAATCTAATATAAATAATGTCAAAACAATCTGTCATACGTGACAAAGAATCTCCTTCCGTCATCCTCAAGGAATGCACCCTCCACGAAAAGGAAATACCTAGCATTTTTTTAAATTGCGCAATATGCCGCAATCTTATTTTTGCTTTAAAAGGTCGGTAATGCCGGTAACAGATTACTACTATACAGAAACCCCCCATCACGAAAATTGGTTTTTATGCTCCTGTAAAATTCTTAAGAAGACGTTCTTTATTTTATATTAATCATCACGAAACAGTTTTTGGTGAGAATTCTAAATTGATCGAATTGTCAGGGAGGCTTATTTGCACTGTAATGACATTGACATTTTCTAATCCACCTTAAGTTCGTTTATTACGGCACTGCGTAGAGATCTCTTCTCCTACAACGACAACGATAATGTTAACTAGCTATTTACGCAATTTTCGTTTTCCATAACATTGTATACAAATTATTATTAAAGTACTCAAAGTACGAAAAGGGATTATTATTTTTTGTAAGCCCTTAAATTTGTAAATAAATAAATTTATATGATTATATTCCTACAAAAAAAGGTTAAGACCGAATCCATTTCAAATCATGCAGGTAATCCGATAGTATATCGATAATTAAGTCAATATTAAAATATATTTTTCTGCTCGAAAAATAAAGAAACAAGTCTTTTTTTAAATTTACATAACATTTTTTTTAATTTTTATGAATTTTTGAAAATTTTACGAAAAAAGTCAGTTTTAAATTGTTTTTTTTAAATACTCGTAATTTCCACATTTTTTAAGCTTTTAAGTTGCTCCTTGGCTTATTTTTTTCCATTTTCTATGTTTTTTTAAAAATTTTACCAAAAAAGGTTTAAATTGTTAATAAACAAAAAAATACTCTGATTTTTTAAAAAAACAAAAAAAAAATTTCTGAAAAAAGCCACCTTTTTTTTCTTAAAATTTTTAGGGATCATAGATACTCAATCGTACTACTCACCATAAAAATTTCATTTAGTATTTTTTTGTTTCTTGGAAGAAAAAAAATTATTTTATAATTTTTCTTAAAAAATCTCATAAAAATTATCTATTTTTATTTATAAATTAAAGCGAAAATGTGTTCCTAAAATGGACATTTTTCTAACGAATCTTTTTTAATCTCAATAGAATTTTACACGTCATCAATTGGGTATTATAAATTTTCATTTGGTATATATTTCATCTACATGAATGATACAGGAAGAATTAAATAAATTTTGAAATTTTAGATGTTACCTCATCATTTGCCTGTTTCCACTCTTCCGTTTTTGCTTCACGATAGATTTCTAGATCTTCCTTTGGTAAGAGTATCAACTGTATGGCTGAGGTACGTTTTTTGACTTGTGTTACAAAAGCTTGTGCATCTTGAATACTGACGATTTCGAAACACTGTAGATTATAAACTGTTGCATAATGCTTCACGAGACCACCCACACCATCTACAGCCCCTTTGCCATGTCCCGTTGCGGAAAATAACCATTTCGTATTGCAGTGGGATTTACCAATTTCAAACCGTTGATAACGATTTTTGAAGTGACTTGCGGCTCCATCAGATACAATCGAAAGTTTGACTGGATTAGTAGGAAACATGGTCTTTAAATAATCTTGAATTTTAATAATTGCTAAAGAAGCATGTGCGGAATCATGTTTCAGATCATCGCATATTACAGCAAAACTCGTCGTTATATTTCCTTGGTAGCAAACTGCTGTAAATATGGAAATCTGCTTATTGATCCAATGATTACCTTGAATCGCTTTCTTTAAAATCACTGTCCAGTTTTCCGCGAAGTCAACGTGTATAAGAAGATGCTTTGAATCATTGAGCTTAATTTTTTTCTTTCTTTATAGCTTCTCGTTGAACATCTTTAATGTGTTTATGAATGCTGACTTTCATTGTCCATGTAGCTAGTTCAACTATAAATTTTTCAATGTTTAAAGTTTTTTTTTGAAGATCTTCTTTTTCCCAAGTAGTAAAAGTAATTTCTTCGCTATCATCAACTTCTTCTAATTTTAGCAAGTCTGCTGCGATAGCTTTTGAACCTGGACAGAAATCGCATTCCTGAAAAATACATGATTCTGTTGAAGGGTGACACATTACCGCAGACAAGATCGTATTACGGATCTTTTCCATTTCAGAACTAATATCTTGTCTAAAGTTTTTTAAGCCAATCAAATATAAATTAAAATTTGCACAATAAATGCAAAGACAAACTTCTTTCGGGGAATTAATTACAACGTGTTTTGGACGCATTGAGTAAAATTTGGACCTGCTCATTTTTTCCTCAGGGTTTTCACTTCGGAATAATTCAAAACATTCTTTTATATTTCTTGTTAAAAAGCGCTTCACTTTTTTTACTTTTACTCCATTTTCCACAACAGTCATCACATCATTTTTATTTGGACTCTGCTGAGAACAGTTAAAATCATCATTTAAATAGTATTCTAATGCCAATTGTTTAACACATTCACTCAAGGGATGGCCCTTGTAAACATCAGGCTTAGAATAAATACCTTTGTTCTCGATTTTTACAACAATTCTTGCTTCGTCAATCATATACATCGCAACTTCAGGAAAAGTTGATAGAATAGTGGATTTTGAAAGCCCCTCAGGTAAAAGTGTTAAGATTTGAATTTTCTCAGAAATTGACGAACAATTTTTTAACGCCTTGTGAAAATTCGTTCTCCAATCTTTACAGTTGCAGTCCGCTAATTCATAGTTTGATTCCGTTGATAAATTAACATCATATACTTTATTTAATTTAGAACTAATTGAACTGGAAAATAAAGCAACTATTTCTTCTTTCTTCCCCAAGGCATAAGAATTTAACAAATTTTTTTTAATATACCCTTTTTTACGCAAAGGAGATACCTCAACTGGAAAGCTGCTTATTTCTTCGTTAAATTCTTCAATTTGAATTGTTGCGTCTAATTCGAAATCTGAATCTGCATTTTCACAATCGATTTGAACGTTTTCGTAGATAGTTTCAGTTTCCTCAAAGTCTACCTTTAAATTAGCTTCATTATTTAAAACATGATGATCATTATGTTTTTGCAGCTGAAGTTTAAAACGTTTGTAACAGTTAAAGCAGTCACTGTCAGAGCTCATTATTACCCTACTAGGATATATAAGCTGTAAAAACTCCGATAAATCACCCAACTTAACGAACTTCAAATTTTTTATTTTATGTACACTTTTTTTATGCACTTTTCCACAATCTGAACACACAACCCTTTTATTTGAAAACAAACATTTTCCCAACATAACATACTTTTTAAACGAGATCAACAAATTTAAATTTAAGCTAGTGACATAACATAGTTTAACAAATTAGAATATTTGAGATGTTTTTTCTTCTATAAGGGTTATAATTTTCAATAAATAAATGATAATGAACTTTAGTAAAAAAAGAAGCATAGAATGATTACATCGAAATATTTGCCGATAATTTTAAATAAAGTCATGTGCGAGAAGTGTCTTTTTCTTAAATATTGGTAAATTTAAAAAAAAATTCATGTACTTAAGTCTAAATTAAAGAAGACATCAATTTGAAGTTTGGTTAAAAAGTCCTAAAGTATCGTGATTTTTTATTTTATTAATAATTTCAAAAAGCGAAAAAATTATCAACAAATTAAATATTGGGATAAAGTACTCCTTATTTTAGTCTCAAGATTTTGGAGATTAACTTAAGAGTTAAAATTACATGCGTTCTAACACTAAAATTGAAATTTCTTATTTCTAAATTAAAACATAAATAGGAACCTATGGAGCTTAAAAAAGATTTAATAAAATGGTGTCTGTTTTAAGAACACATTTCTATTAATTCATAAATAAAAATAGATAATGTTGACATTTATCAACGTTCCTTATTTTTTACGATATTTTGAAAAATATTATTAAAAATTAAAACAAATAATCCAAGAAAGAATTTTAAAGCTTAAAAATTGGGAAGCTTATGAGATTTTTTAAAACAAATTAGAAAATTATTTTTTTCTCCCAAGAAACAAAAAAATACCAAATGAAATTTTCATGGTTAGTAGTACGATTGAGTACCTATGATCCCTAAAAATTTCAAGAAAAAAAGGTGGCTTTTTTGAGAAAATTTTTTTTTTCGTTTTTTCAAAAAATCAAAGTATTTTTTTTTTGTTTATTAAGAATTTAAACCTATTTTGGTAAAATTTTAAAATACATAAAAAATGGAAAAAAATAAGCCAAGGAGCAACTAAAAGGCTTAAAAAATGTGGAAATTACGAGTATTTAAAAAAAAATTTAAAACTGACTTTTTTCGTAAAATTTTCAAAAATTCATAAAAATTAAAAAAAAATGTTATGTAAATTTAAAAAAAGACGTGTTTCTTTATTTTTCGAGCAGAAAAATATATTTCAATATTGAGTTAATTATCGATATACTATCGGAATGCCTGCATGATTTGAAATGGATTCGGGCTGAAATGAAAAAGTGTTTATTCGGAAAATGATCTTTTTTATAATTTTCTTCAAATTTTCTATTCTGTATAGATTAATTTTGCTTTAAATTATAAATATGTAAATTTTTTCAAAGATAAGTGACGTTTTAATTTATTACAAAGATTATATATTACAATAAATAAAATTATTGAAATTATTTGAAATAACCATGCAGTCGGTAACACGGAAATTCAAAAATCCCCTCTCCAAACAACCAAAACACTGGCGCGAAAATTCAAAACACCCAACAGAATCAGACTTTTCCATAGGAGTGTGGGGGATATGTTCTGTCCTTCTTTGCTTTCTCCGTCTTACTCGCTGTGCGCAGAATATGGGTCTGGACTGCTCAGCGCATCTCAGGGTTTAGCAAATACCTTCTAGTCTCGAGACTGTTAACTCGTACGTACGTAAACGTCCATGCCTTGTACGGCTGTATATTTTATATTGTTAATATTAAATAAAGTGATTATTTAATGGATATTGGAGTCAGATAATTCACATGCAATAAGAGAAATATATAAAGACTAATTCAGGTTTCCTTAACCTACATATTCCCATAGGAGATTAAAAAGTGTCGCCATCTAGTAGTGGCCGCCAGAACTACTCGGTCGGTAAAACAGAACACTCCACAGCAACGTCAATTTTCACTGTCGACAATGTCTTGCACTTCTGATTTTTTGTGCAAAAGTGTTCTCTGAGGTTTAAATAGTAAGAAAATATTTTTTTTGAAATCGTTTAACGAGCTATTTCAATATGCGCGTCAAATTTTGAAAATTACATTACATTTCTTCATTAAATGCATATGAACTGAGGCTGTCTTTTGTTTACATATGTATTGTAGAATAGTTACAATATATTAACAACTTCATTATATACAGTCATTTAGCATGTTATAATTTTTTTTATTTTTAACATTTTGTATATAAAATTGAACAAAACATAAAACTAACTGTATATAATGAAGTCGTTAATACATTGCAACTATTCTACAATACATATGAGAGTAAGTAAACAAAGGACAGCCTTGGTTTATATGCATTTAATGAAGCAATGTAATGTTATTTTCAAAATTTGGCACGCATATTGAAATAGCTCGTTAAACGATTTTGAAAAAAATATTTTCTTACTATTTATACCTCAAAGAACACTTTTGCACAACAAATCAGAAGTGCAAGAATCTTTGGGTTAAACCGAGTTTAAACGCACAATGAGTAGAAATCTACATTGCCGACTGATGCTAATCTTCTAAACACACCTTTTCGCGGTCTACAATCTAGAAATCTGTATTACCGACTGTTGGTAAATGATTTTTTTTCACATAACCAGTGATCAGAAAATTTCTGCCCCTACAAATATCGTGTCCACAATATTCAAGCTTCAAAGGGATGAACCATACATTCAAAAATATTAAGATGGCGGATCCAAAAATGGCGACGACAGTATTTTTGTTTCAAAAAATTGACACCCAGTTGATTGTTAATCTAAAGTCGTATTTCATAAATCCAAAATGGCGGATCCAATATGACGGTCGATATTTTGGGAATTGATCGGATTTTTTTGAAACATTCTGCTCGGGGGTTTTTGGGGTCGCTAATTGTGAATCTGAAGTCGGATTTCAAAAATTTAAAATGGCGGATCCAGTATGGCGGTCCATATTTTTGGAATTGATCCCAAAAAACCACGGGCAGCATGTTTCAAATAAATCCAATTAATTTCAAAAATATCGACCGCCATACTGGATCTGCCATTTTAAATTTTTGAAATCCGACTTTAGATTCACAATCAGAGACCCTAAAACTCCCGGGTAGCATTTTTCAAATAAATCCGATCAATTCGAAAAATATCGACCGCCATATTGGATCCGCCGTTTTGGATTTTTAAAATATGACTTTAGGTTTACAATCAGCGACCCTAAAAACCCTTAAGTAGAATGTTTCATATAAATCCGATCAATTCCAAAAATACCGACTGCCATATTAGTTCCGCCATTTTGAATTTTTGAAATCCGACTTTAGATTAACAATCAGCGACCCAAGAAACATTCAGGTACTCATTTTCATACAAATAAAGAAAGAATTAAAAGAAGTATCAACTGGGTGTCAATTTTTTAAAAAAAAAAATACTGTCGTCGCCATTTTGGATCCGCCATCTTAATATTTTTAAATGTATGGTTCATCCTTTTGAAGCTTGAATATTGTGGACGCGATATTTTTAGGGGCAGAAATTTTCTGATCACTGGTTATGTGGAAAAAAAATCATTTTTAAATCAAACATTTAAAAAATTTGCATTTTTTTCCAAAAAAGTGGTTATAGCTTTTTGGAATTTTATTTTTTTGCAATTTTGATGACAGATTATGAAACAGTGATAAAAAATACGTAATAAAATGTTATTACGAAAACCAATTTACATGCCTAATAATAAAAATAATTATCTTTGAAAATGCTTGAAAAAATGCGTCCGTGTCTCGGCGTTAAGCGTGCCTGAATTCAGAGAGCGTAGGCCGCGTCACAAAAAGTCCAATATCTCGGTTGTTTTTAAAGTCTCCAGAACTTTTTTTTTTTTAATCAACTCAGAAAAAAATTAGGAAACAAAATATCGTTATTAGAAAGAAATCGTAGGGGTGCTTTTGATCGAAAAAATAAAATCAAAAATTTTTTTGACTTTTTTCGGGGCAAATTTTGAAAAAATTTTTTGGTCTTATATTACGTTCAAAGTGTTGTATATTATTTATAAACACCATAAATATGAACAATATTGATTGAAATGCCACAAAGATATTTGTTTTTGAAAAAAACGGTACTTAAAATTTTGACATCCTGTAAAAACCACAATTTTGAAAATTTTCAAAAAATATTTTTGGGCAAAACTTCTGTCATATAATACTACATTTTCACTAAGTTTCATAAAAATCGAAAGACCCGAGACCAACATTGATTTTTTTGAGAAATTTTGACCCAATGGTTCTTGAAATTTGTAAATGTGATTATCAGTAAGCATTTCTCCTTGAATAAGAATGTTTTGATCTATCTCATCTAAATTAAAATACATTATTTCTTTTCCAAAGTCTTTAATATTTTTTTCCTTTTCCTCATGTTTTACATATTCAATTATTTTTGTTTCATTGTCTAAGCAAAAATCATTTTTTATATTTTGTATATTCCCAGTGGGTAAAAATCCATGTACGTTTTAAAAACGATTTTAAAACGTTTTTAGAACGTTTCATGTCGGCCAAATAATGTTCTGGAATGTTATTGGAACATGGATGTTCGAATAATGTTCCAGAACATTATTTAGCCGACATGAAACGTTTTAAAAACGTTCTTAAAACGTTTTTAGAACGAACATGGATTTTTGCCCACTGAGTTGCTATTTAGAATTCTACTATTAGCCGAATTAATAGGAAAATTACATAAACAATTACTTAAAAACATTGTCTGTAAATGTTTTCTCATTACTGTATGATTATATACTACACTTTCAGGTTTAACATTACAATATACAGAAGTTGCAAAAGCAATTGCTTAAACACCACAATCCACATAATTGGGTTGTTTTTGAACAGTGGGAAAAACTACATTAGGTCTAAACGGATATAATCTAGCTAGATATTGACATTGATCATTATTTAAAAATTTATTATTCATGATGTCATAAACAAAGAGAGTATTTGAATCATAGTAAGTACAAATCCAATGACCTTTTTTTTGAACCACTGAATAGGATTTGAATATGTTTCTTATCTTTTCTAATGAGTTTAACTTCATTCAACATTTGTAAATAACCAACATTCTGCATTTGAAAATGACCACCAGAATCGACTTCAAATAGTTCTTGAAATTTGTAAATGTGATTATCAGTAAGCATTTCTCCCCGAATAAGAATGTTTTGGTCTTTTTCATCTAATATAAAGTATATTTTTTTATTTGTAGAATCCAATGTATTTTTTTTTACTAAAACATATTATATTATAAATTATGAAACTTTTGAAACATTTTATGCACTTCATAAGATTTCAGAATTTTGAAACATATGCCACAAGTATAGTATAAATTTCTCTTCTCCAGTGGGACCTGAGAAAAAAAAGAAAGTTATTTACATAAAAATTGATTTTATCTTTATGCTATTTAAAAAACCCTGCTTGATAAAGTAAATACGTTTTTTATAAACATGCTTTATTGTAATTTCAGTAATTTCAGGATACAAACATTTCATATATATAAAATAAAGGGAGCCAAGATGAACATCCTTTCGATTTATTGCTCTAGAATCAAAACCGAATAAAATATTATATATTAAAAATTAATTTAATTTAATTTGTTTATTTATTAAGAAATAGCATTCCTAAATACTTCAAAATAATAGATTCACAGTAAAAAGTAATAAGATATCGAAAACTATCGATATATCAAATTCTTTAACAATAACATCACATTTTGTGTTGGAAAATAAAAAATTTTAATTGATTCAAAAAATTATTGAGAAAAGTGTAAAATCGAAAATATGAAAATAAATACATTGAGATTTTGGGCCTGTCCATCTTAGGGTACATGACACAATTTTTTTATTCCCAGTAAAATTTTCTATACAAACACAAAATTAGTAAAATCATTTTAAAATATTATTATACGATAAATAAAGAATATTATAACGTTAATTATTCATTCTAAATCATAAATTTAAATAAATTTACCAAATTAAGAAAAACATATTAGAAAACTTTTTTTTCTTCGTCTATACAAACAACAAAAATGACAGAAAGCATAAGGAGCTGTCATCTTAAAATTATATTCGAAATGTCCATCTTGGGGCCCTGTCTACCTTGGGGCCCTCTCTCCTACATAAAAATAAATGTCAACTACACCTTAATGACACCTTACATTAATATAATCAAAAATAATTTTAAAAAATCTTAAATAACCTTAAACCCCTTGAAATATCCCATTGATTTTACATGGAAAAACGCACTTTTTCGTAAATTCGCTACCAAATCCTCAAAAATCACTCAAAATAGTAATACAGTGAATCACATCTTGAAAAGTTCTTAAAAAACAATATTTTATAATTTATTTAATAATTTATTAATATTAACTATTTTTTATAGGGTTATAAACAACCCCCATAAATGCAAAAAAATGACAAATTTGTTTAAATTACAAATTAATAGTTTCTTAAGGATTTTTTAACAAAATTGTTACATATTGTCAATTTACGAATGTTTATAGATATTTGAAGTATTTTTGATTTGTTTAAACAATTTATTATTGTTAATTTACAGTTTTTATTCAAATAAATCTAGCGAGTTGTAGTTTTTTTTTACTTTACTATTTTTTACATTTACATTTAAAAATAGTATTTAGTAAAGTTAACCACAACAACAATTTGCAATTGTTTAAACAAATTATTGTTAATAATAATTAATTCTTTACAAATGCACCCAGGAAGACAGAAGTTTTTCTTAATTTTACAAATAAATGGGCTCTGGTTAAAGTAGGAAAAATTATTGACTATAATTTATTATTTTTACTTTGTTTAAACAAAGTATTGTTCATTTATAACTTTTATCCTAAAACTCTTAGCGATTTTTAGGTTTTTTAACTTAATAACTTTTTAAATTGAAAACAATAAGCTATTCTGCAAAATTATCCGTAGCCACAACTTTTAAAATTGTTTAAACCAATTATTGATAATAATTATTGATTCTATACAAATGATCCTTAAACGACACAACTTGTAAAATAAGGAAAAAAATATGTCTTGGTTTATTTGTAATTAATTAATGATTATTAACAATAATTTATTTAAATAATGACAAAAGGAAGTTGAAGTTAATTTTGCTGAAAATCTTGTGGTATTAAGTATAAATAATTAATAGGATAGTAAAAATTAAATTTTGCTAAGGGTTTTAGGATAAAAGTTGAAACTTAACAATTATAAATTTTTTAAAAACAGTAAAAATGATAAATTATGACAAATAATTTGCGTTATTCTAACCAGAGACCATTAATTTGTAAAATTAGAAAAAAGTTGTGTCTTCCTGGGTGCATTTGTAAAGAATTAATTATTATTAACAATAATTTGTTTAAACAATTGCAAATTGTCGTGGTTAATATTACTAAACCCTATTTTTCATTTTTAATAACAAAAATAATTAAGACAGAAAAAAATAAAATTCGCTAGGTTTATTTCAATGATAGTTATAAATTAACAATAATAAATTGTTTAAACAATGTAAAAATATTAACTTCTAATAAATAATTTTTCTTACTCTAACTAGAGCCTATTTATTTGTAAAATTAGGAAAAAATTGTATTTTTTTATGTTTATTTGTAAAAAATAAATTAATAATAACAATAATTTGTTTAAACGATTGCAAATTGTTGTTGTGGTTAATTTTACTGAATCCTTTTTTCATTTTAAATATACAAAATATATAAGTCCAAAAAACTACAACTACAAAAACTACAAAAATACAAACAATCGATTGGCGCTGTTTTTTTTTAGAATTTTTAATATTTTTGTATTTGTTTATAACAAATTGTTTAAACAAATTATTTTTTAAACAATTTTTAGTGTCAAAAATCATTGTATGGTAAACGGTCCTCTTTGCCGTATTCACTTTTTTGATATAAATTTTTCCCTAAGCATGGGCGTTAATGGGTTAATTTGTAAAATTAGGAAAAAGTTGTGTCTTTCTAGGTGCATTTGTCAAAAACTTAATTATTATTAACAATAATTTGTTGAAACAATTGCAAATTGTTGTTGTGGTTAACTGTACTAAATACTATTTTTAAATGTAAATGTAAAAAATAGTAAAGTCAAAAAAAACTACAACTCGCTAGATATATTTGATAAAAAAAGCTTTAAATTAACAATAATAAATTCCCAGATAGCCAAGCGTACTAATCCAAAATACCCGGTATACCGGCTCTGTACTTGCCATGTACCTTCGCATTGTACAAGTATTATACGAGTATAGTGTAATTATCTTGAGATACTTGCATTAAAATAGTACAGTACCAGTATGTGCATACTCTTTTTTATTCAACAGTATGATGTACTGGCACTGTACTTGTATTATACTCTTACTACGTACTCAAACTGACAAATTATTTTTCAAGATGGCGGAGTAGTACGACTCCATATTTATTTAGTACGCCGTACTAAGTGAAAATATTAAAGTTTCCATGTAATACATACAAGTGTAATACTAGTACGATACTAGTACGTCGTACAAATGTAATAAAAATGTACATACATACTGGCACTGTACTAATTTAGTATCAGTACTTCGAAAATTAGTACCTTTATACACGTATGGTACTAGTATAGTGAAAAGGTACATGGTGTGTACAGTAATTGTACGCTGGTTATCTGGGTTGTTTAAACAAATGAAAAATACTTAAAAATATCTATAAATATTAGTAAATTGACAATATGTAACAATTTTGTTAAAAAATCCTCAAGAAACTATTAATTTGTAATTTAAACAAATTTGTCATTTTTTTGCATTTATGGGGGTTGTTTATAACCCTTTAAAAAATAGTTAATATTAAATAATTATTAAATAAATTATGTAATATTGTTGTTTGAGAACTTTTCAAGATGTGATTCACTGTATTGCTATTTTGAGTGATTTTTGAGGATTTGGTAGCGAATTTACGAAAAAGTGCGTTTTTTCCATGTAAAATCAATGGGATATTTCAAGGGGTTAAATTTTAAATTATTTAAATTTATTTAAATTTTTAACACTTTAAAAAATAGTTAATATTAATAAATTATTAAATAAATTATGGAATATTGTTTTACTATACATTTTTGGACCACCCTAATAAACGAGTAAAATTCTTACTTGCCAAAAATTTATCTCTGATCCTCTTCGTGTTGTTCGACTCAGGACGATCTTTTCACTCGGCCTTAAATCAATCGAATCATTTGGTAATTTCCAGTAAACGCCCAAAATACCCTTACTCCTTAAAGGTAAAGAAAAGGTTAATAATCACCTCATTGTAATTTTGACAAAAGGCTAATAATAAGGTTATTGTAATTTCGACAAAAGGCTAATAATGATCTCATTGTTATTTGGACAAAAGGAGAACAATAGACTCATTGTAATGCAGACAAAAGGAGAACAATAGGAAAACAATGCCAAATCTCCGCCCATTTTGAAACGAAACTTTTCAGGTAAAGGGAAAAGGGACACTGTCAATTTTGACAAAAGGCTAATAATGAGCTTATTGTTATTTGGACAAAAGGAGAACAATAGACCCATTGTAATGCAGACGAAAGGAGAACAATAGGAGAACAATGCCAAATCTCCGCCCATTTTGAAACGAAAATTTTCAGCTAAAGGGACACTGGCAAATTATTATATAGGATTTTTCTGCTCCTAACAATTCTAAAAGCATTTTGACAAGTCAATTCTCTTGGATCACGCCTATACCTTTTTATTAAAAACAACTGATCCTTATCAATTAAGATATTACAACCGTCAACTAGTTTCGTCAAATTAGAAGAGGAAGATTTGACTTCTTTGTTTAACTCCTGTATTTAAAAAAGAATGATTGACAAAAATTATTATGTTATGAATATTTACTCAACTTTATAATTTTTAAAGCGTCAAATAAATATACTATTAGAATAAATCTCTATAATACTAAAACAAATGAAAATTAAAGAACCTATTGTTCAGACACAATTTCTGAATATTGATTAAGGGAAGGGGACTTCAGTCTCCTTAAATTAATTTTTTAGTTTAAGTATTACAAAATACAAAATATTAGATTTACATAAGAAATAAAAAAGCTTACTAGATACGCACTTTAGTTACAGAAGTGGATCCTAATTTATCTTCTAAGGCCTTTTTAGCACAGATTGCCAATTTTTCAAACAATATCACAATATCTGGGGTAACTGACAAACATAGTATGGTTAACTAATATATTTAATTAGATTTAAATTGTTGTTAATATAACTTTCAGTTTCTTACTGTTTTCAAAAATTTGCTCGTAATTATTTAAAGTATTAGTTAAAGCATTCTGACAGCCAATTATTTTGTTATCTTCAAGGTTAAGGCCTATGTAAAGATACACAAAAATTTCTATAAAATAGTGAAATACTTAAATAGTAATAAGTAGTTAAATAGTACCAAGACAAGAGTAATATAGTTGTATACAAGGAAAGTTTTCAAAAAGTTTCCAAAAGAAGATTTTAAGACACGTTTAAAGAGAACATTCTAGTAAGTTCTTAAGGGAGGATTTCAAAAAGTTACAGAGAGAAGTTTCTAGAGAGTTATAGGGAAGATTAAGAAAAGTTTCCAAGGAAAATTAGAAGAAAAGTTTCTAGAGAAATTTTAAAGAAAGTATGCAAGGAAAATTCCCACAGAAATTTTTCATGGGAAGTTGACAAAGTCAGTTTCTCAAAGAAATTTCTGAAAAGCTTACAAGGGAAAATACCCATAAGTTTCACAAAAAAGTTACTGAAAATTTTACGAGGGAAGTTTCTTGTAATTTTTAAGGGAAGGTTTCGTAAAGTTGATTAGATAAATTTCTAGTATATTTACAAGTGAAGTTTCCACTGAGTTTTCAAGGGAATGTTATGGAAGTTTCTGGAATTCTTACAAAAGAAGTTTATGGAAAGCTTTAAGCAAATATTTTTTAAGGTATACTAAAGAAATTTGTGCAAAATTACAAGGGAAGTTTATGACAAGTTCTCAAATGAAAATTTCTAGAAATTTTTCTGCAAAGTTTATGGAAATTTTACAAGATAAGTTTTCAGTAATTTTTCAAGGGAATATTTCGTGAATTTGGCCTAAGAAATTTCTGGAAGATATATAAGTGAATTTTCCACTGAGATTTCAAGGGAACATATCACCGAAGTTTCCCAGGGAAGTTTCTGGAAATTTAACAATTAAAGTTTCGGGAGAGTTTTTAAGGAAAGATTTCGAGAAACTTCTAACTTAAGTTTTTGGGAACTGAAAGTATTAAGTATCAATTTTTTTACCATCTCTCATGTCATCTTATTCGTGTGATGTTGAAGTTCATTTTAGATCATTTGCGTTTTTTGGAATAAGAGGAATTTGTTCCAATTCCTTTTTTTCAGACAACGATTGTTTGGAACGCTCTGCTTCATCCACAGTCTCTGCAGACTTTTGTCCTACATTTATAAGGCAATTTAAGTTTTTTTGTTTATTACAAATTTTATGAAAAACGTATAAAATAATTTATGAATTAATATAGAAGCATTTTTGAAAACATAAGATAATTTTTTTATAAGTAACTACCCTGACGATTTCAAACACCACAAAATAATTTTGTTTAAGATCTAAAACATTGGAAGGCAGTCAGATAGACGTCGACTAATTTTTCTAAGGAATACAATAGCGAATTTACCTTTAAAAGTCACCCCTAACTAAAATAATCGACAATTATTTTGATACAAAATATTGAATTGCACAAAATTTTTTTTCAAGATATAAAATATCAAAATGAAGTCAGGAAGAGGTCACCTAATTTTTCGAAAGGATACAAAAGCTAAACTACCCTTAAAAGTCACCCTAAACTAAATTAATCGAAAAGTGTATTTTAAAACAAAATATCAAATTCCACAAAAAAAATTTTTTCAAGATTTAATTTATTGAATCGAATTCAGGAAAACGTCTCCTTATTTTTTAAAAAGATACAGAAACTAAACTACTTAAAGTTACCCCAAACTAAAGTAATCAAATATTATTTTGAAAAAAAATCAAATTCCACAAAAATTTTTTTTTCAAGGTCTAAAATATTGAAACGAAGCCAAGAAAACGTCACCTAATTATTCGAAAGGATAAAAAAGCCAAACTACTCTTAAAACTCACCCTAAACTAAAATAATCGAAAATTATTTTGAACAAAATATTAAATTCCACAAAAAAAATTTTAAGATCTAAAACATTGAATGCAGTCAGATAGACGTCGACTAATTTTTCCAAGGTATAAAATAGCGAATTTACCCTTAAAGTCACCCCTAACTAAAATAATCGAAAATAATTTTTAAAAATAATATCAAAATCCACAAAAAAATTTATTTCATATCTTAAACATTAAAACGCAGTTAGAAAAACGTCCTTTAATTTTTCAAAGGACAAAAAAGATAAACTACCCTTAAAACTCACCCCTAAGGAAAGTAATCGGCATCTTTTTTTAAACAAAATATTAAATTTCTCAAAACAACTTTGTTTAAGATCTAAAATATTGAAACGCTGTCAATGTTTGCTTGGGAAAAATTATTATTATAAAATTATTATTATTGTTATTCAGAATTTGAAGGTTGTATAAAAAAGATTAAACTAAAAAGTTAAATGGCAATTTTTATTACCATTTTGAATTTGATTCTCTGTTTTCTGCAAATCTAAAGTTGATTCCAAATCATTTGCAATTTTCTGAATTGAATGAACTTTTCTCAATTGTTTTCTTTTTCTTGAAGATTTTGGTTTGGAACGCTTTTCTTCATGCACCGTTTTGTTTGACTTTTGTCCTAAATTTATTATACAATTGTGAAATTTTTACTTGGGAAGTTTCAGTTCAATTTTATATTGAAGATTTAGTACAGTTACCAGAGTAAGTTTTTGGAAAATTCATAAGGGTGATTTCGTAAAGTTTACTAGGGAAATTTGTGCAAATTTGTAAGTGAGTTCTCCGTAAATTTTTAAGCAAAGATTTTGAGAAGTTTTTATGAGAAGATTATGTAAATTTAACGAGGAAATTTTCCTATATTTATTCAATGGAAGATTTTGTAAAGTTGCACAGAAAAATTTGTAAAAAATTTATAAGGGAACTTTGCTTTGAGTTTATAAGCCAAGATAACCAAAAATTTTACAGTTTAAAAATTCCAAATTTAAACTTAGTACAATTTTTTTATATTACAAATTTGGAAAATACAATTTTAAGGAGTAAATTAAATAAATAAAAAATATTCTTATCCAGATTTAAGAAAGACTTGAGTAAAAGAGAAACGAAAATGTATAAAAAAAGTGAGACGATTTAGCTGATATATTTAAATAGCAATTTTTTTACCATTTTTAATTTTGTTCTGTAATTCGTGTGATGTTGAAGTTGATTCTACATCATTTACGATTTTTGGAATTCAATTAATTTGCGTTCATTCTTTTCTTTTTTTTAAAGAAATTTGTTTTGAAGACCTTGCTCGATCCACGGTCTGTGCAGACTTTTGTCCTAAATTTGTTATACAATTTAAGCTTTATTATTCAAAATTCTATGAAATGTGTATAAACTAATATATATATTTATTTGGGGGTTATTATTAAAAAAAATAAATAATTTTTTATGAGTGACCAGAAAGTAAATGCAATTTACAAAAATGAAGTTTAAAATAAGAAGATGAAGAACAGAAAGAATGAAATTCAATGTCGGTATAAATACTGAAAATTGAGGCCGATTTAATTAATTATTCCATTAATATTTTTTGGGCAACATGAACTTGAAAAATATAATGTTATGCAAAAAATTAAACGACTGATAAAATACTAAGTATGAAATAAGTGAAAGAAAAATAAGTGATAAGAAATCATGAATTTGAAGGTACTTTAGAAAAATTTAAACTTGAAAGTTAAATTGCAATCTTATTTATTATATACCATTTTGAATTTGATTCGTTGTTTTTTGCGATTCAAAAGTTGGTCCTAAATTTTTTTGATTTTGAGAAATCTTCTGAATTAAATGAATTTTAATTAATTTTTTTTTTCTTTCTCGAGGATACTTGTTGGGAATATTCTCCTTCCTTTACAGTTTCTGTCGACTTCTGGCCTAAATTTATTAAGCAATTTAAGTACACATTGTTTATTAAAAACTTTATAAGAATACTTCTATACGTAAATTAGGTTAAGAACTGTTATTAAAAAAGAATTTTTTATATAGAATTGACACAAGTTGGATGAAATTTTAAAATGTGTTAAAATTCGAAATAAAATAGAGAAAATAATAAAAAAGAAACATGTGTGAAAGAATGCGAAGGAAAAATTAAGAAGGTTAAACTGTAAAAAGTTAAATTGCAATTTTTATTACCATTTTCAATTTGATTCTCTATTTCGTGTGCAGTTAAAGTTGATTCACCATCTTTAGTACTTTTTTCAACTAAATGTAGTTAATTTGAATCTTTAAATTTTTCTAAGGGAAAATTTATTAAGCAATTTAAGTGTACTTTTTTTTAAATTTTATTATTTTTTTATTGTTTTTAGTATAATTTTCTAATATATAAATTAGGTTAGGAATTATTATTTATATTTAAGCAGTTTTTATTAGAAATTACCACAAATCGGTTGCAATTTAAAAATATGTTTTTCTAAAATTTTGTTTGTTTTTTCTCTCATCTTGTTTTTTAATCTTTTATGTGCCTTCCCTTCTTCTGTCAGGATTTTAACTTTTTGTTGACTTTTTTTTATTATTTACTTTTATTGTACCGTCTTTATTTATACTTTTGCTGAGTTTATCTAAGTAACTCTTTGATTCTAAAATATTTAAAAAATTATAAATATCATGTATTATTTATGTATTGTATTTTACTGTTATTATTATTATTTTATTTTTAATAA
The DNA here is from genome assembly GCA_037103525.1 of Ganaspis brasiliensis. Classification (NCBI taxonomy): domain Eukaryota; kingdom Metazoa; phylum Arthropoda; class Insecta; order Hymenoptera; family Figitidae; genus Ganaspis; species Ganaspis brasiliensis. Next base: position 307,624 of record JAZKLR010000397.1, on the reverse strand, counting down.
AATTTAAATTGCTGTCTGAATTGATTTAAAGTTAAAGTAAAATATTCAACTTGAAGTCAAAAAAATTTACCGCTTCGTTGAATCAAATGTCCTTTGAAAATTCCTTTCTGAGGGTAGTTTATTTCCACAATTTCTCCTTCATTCTTTTTTTTAAGACAATCTGGCTCTTCCATAACAGTTACCTGATATGGTTTTTCCATCCATTGAATTAATAAAAACATATTTTCAAACAAATCTAAAGGAACGTGTATATTATTTATCTGTCAAACAGATCTGTCAAACAGAACCAGTTAGAGTTTAATTCATTTATTTATTTTCTATTGTTTCATTGGAATAAATTTTTAAAAAAAGTGCTTAACGGGAACTGTAACGTATTTTTTACATTTAATTATATTACTATATTTATTTTGAAAGTAATTAAAGGAAGTTTACCGTTTCCTGGGATGAAAAATTCGTGATTTTGGAAATGTTTCTTTAATCTAAAAAAATACTTTTTGGATTGTATTATTTGTATTTCATTTCTCTATAAATATTCGAACATTTTTCATATTTGCAATAAAATTTTATTGTTGTTATTATTTTTTGAAATTTTATTTTACAGTCTTTACTCTTTGCCCTTTACGTTTTCATTTCAAAAACGAAAAAATGTTTTAAACTTTTAAAATTAATCTTTGAAAAAAGAAAATAGGAAACGATCAGGCATTTGAAATTTAATTACCTTTCTTTCAAACACTCATTCAATCATGTACCTGTAAAAGGTACAGCATACTGGAAACTGTTGTATCGCATTTCTATGAATGCAATTTATGTAAAAAAAAATTTCACTTTTTGGATCTGGAGAACGGTAACTCTCTTCAAAAAGTAATAATATTGAAGGAATATTTTACCGTTCGTTACAAAAGCCAAGTCATTCTTTAAAAAGTCTTTGAAAAATAAAAATTGGAGCGAAACAAACTGACAATCTTTTGCAAAATTAAAGTTTACTTCACTCAGTTTTGATCATTAAAAAATTTGTTAATTGACATTAAAGGTGCTTGTCACATTTTTGTTTTTTAAATTAATTTAAATTAACCTTAAATGTGCCTTTCAATTACTGCAAAATGGCGCAAAGAAGAACTTTTGAGTCCTTTAGTAAAAGAACTCAATTGCGAATTGCCAATAATTTAAGAGACAACGTATCTGATTCGGATGATTTAAGTTATTTTAGTGAGTAAGTATCCTATAAAAAATATTAAATTTTTATGCTGATTCAAAAATATATTTTAAAATTTTTAATAATTATTTAAATAGTAACAGTTTTGAAGACAATGAGGTTCCTGTTAGAAATGTAATAGATAATCAAATCGATAACCTTCGATTAAATGAAGAAAATTATAATCATGATAATCATTATCCTAGTAGTAGCAGTGAAGGTGAAGACGTAGAAGATTCTGACACAGGTGCAGACAACGAAGAAGAAGGAATGTCTGATGATGGTACAATTTTTAAAATTATTTTCACTATTTTGAAAATTTTTTTTCTCTAATAGTTATCCACTAAATTATTTATCAAATCACAAACATTTTTTATAATCAAGAATTCAAACAATTTAAAAGTAAACTTGAACTGTATTAATAACAGTTTAATTTTATCATTGTCTTTTTTATTCTCTTCCCATATCATATTTTCTTTTTCTATTCAATTCAATTTCTCTGCTCTCCATATTTTCTTCTCTATCTTTTATTCTTCTTATCAACCTTATTCTCCTTATTTTCTTTTTTTATTTTACTTTCCCTGATTCCTTATCTATTCTCCCCTTTCTTATTCTCATTTTTTTTATTCCTCCCCTTTTTTATCAGATTTTCTTTCTTTTTTTTTGTTTTCCTATAGGTACTTTCCATCCTGCCTATATTTTCTACGCTTTTGTTTCTTTTCCTTCTTTTTAACCTTGTTCTCTCTATTCTGTTTTTCCGTTTCTCCTACTAGACATTTTTCTTTTTTTATTAAGAAGTCTTTATCGATTTTTACCTAATTCTTCTCAACTCCCATTCATTTTGTCTTGTGCCATTTCTCCTATTTTTGCTCCTCTAAGTTTCTGTTTTATTCTTCCTTGTACGTCAATATTTTTTAGTAATGTTCTTATCTTATTCATTCGTAACTTAATACTTATTTAAAAATGACAATATTCACTGGAACAAATTTCCGGTTGAGCCCTATGTAACATGACTTTCAAGGTAATTTAATCAGCATTCTGGTTAATTTTATCAAATGTTCGGTTAATTTTTCCAGAATTCCGGTTAAAATAAACAAAAAGTCATGTTAAACAGAAATCAAACGAAATTCCAGATATTATAAACCTTTATTTATTTCAGTGCACTTCTTCACTCATTTAACCTAAAATTCATTCACTCTTAAACCTATTTAATCTAAAATGCGTTTAGTTTTTAACCTACTGAACATAAAATTCATTCAGCCTAAACCCGACCATTAAACGGAAACATCATTCAGCTTAAAACCTATTTAACCTAAAATGCGTTGAGTTTAAAACCTATTTAACCTAAAATTCATTTAATAAAAGTTCGTTTATCCTAAAAACCTTTTTTACCTAAAGTTTATTTAGCATAAAAACAATTTAACCCTAAATGCATTCAGCTTCAAAACCCATTTGACCCATTTGACATTTACTTAGCCTAAAAACTATTTAACCTAAAATTCAGTTTGCCTTAAACCTATTTAACCTAAAATGCGTTCTGTCGTTAACCTATTTAACCTTAAATGTGTTCAGTCTTAAACCTATTAAACCTTTAATTCATTCAGTCTAAAACCTATTTAACCTAAAATGCATTCAGCCTAAAACCCATTTAACCTAAAATTTATTCAGTCTAAATCCTATTTAACCTAAAATTCATTTAGCCTAAAAACAATTTAACCTAAAATTCATTTAGTTTTAAACCTATTTAACCTAAAATGTGTTTAGTCTTAAACCTATTTAATCTTAAATGTGTTTGTCTCAAACCTATTAAACCTAATATTTATTAAGCCAAAAATTTAACTAACCTAAAAAATTCTTTTTGCCTAAAATCCATTTAATCAAAGTTCGTTTACCCCAAAACCTATTTTACCTAAAATTTATTGAGCTTGAAAACAATTTAACCCTAAATGCATTTAGCCTAAAATCCATTTGACATTCAATTAGACTAAAAACTATTTAACCTTGTTACGATCGGACTATTTTTCTATTTTTTTTTATAAATCAAGATAAATGCATTCTTTAATCTAATGTTAAAGAATTACTTTGATACAACTCTGCAAAGGAGTTAGAATAATCAATTAAGACAAAATCAAATGAAAACGCAAATTATTGCCTTCACGTGCACGTGCAGCCTTCTTTTCAGTCACGTACTCAAGCTATTGCCCGATCGTTAGGAAGAGCAAACCGATCCAAACGGTTTGACGATGCCTTCGAAGGTTTATATTGAACAAATGTTGAAGTACCGACGGTAATTAGATTGGTACCCATCTTTTCATTCGTCAACGAAGATGTGACCCCTCCTACTTATCTAGAAATGACCTGATCTGAGTTCATCCACTCTTTGTTGGTCACATATTGACAACACAAATGCAGATTTCATTTCTATAAAAGTTAGAGGATGTTGCACGCCCTTTGATCAGATTTCTCCAGTTCTTTGACGTGTGAAGATCGGTTTCTAATCCCGTCGACGGCAACGCCCTACGCGACGATTTTCTAGAATTTGGTTTTGATCAACTCGAAATAAGTATAACGTTTTAATAGAGGGGATCATCCCAACCATTGCAAATAGATTATCCGACGGCAAGTTGACGAAAAACTTTGAACTAATTTACGGGATTTAATTGTTAAAGTTCGGCAACGATAACAAACAATTGTTTTCACCGGGAGTTCAACAAACTCAAAATTGTGCTACGCGCATCCTTGCTGCGTATAGATAAGACTTAAGAGTATATTATAACACCAAACGTACACCTACTATTGTACCTTTTCTTATTATCTTTTATAATAAAAATCTATTATACCATATCCCTATTTTTGTCTCTTTTCATCTTTGTTAATTTTCTTTTACTTTCATAACCTAATCAAGAACAAAGCAATAACAGCTCCCATAGAGCTGAAACAGTAAGTATCTCACATAAATAAAAAGCACAAGCCTTACCAACTTGTGCGAAAAAGCAAAACAGCTCCGAAGGTAAATTCAAAATTTACATCATTTTTGGTCACGCAATTGTTACTTAATCGTAACAGGTGCTTTTTCTGGTGGCAGCGGTGGGATACTGCCAGAAATTTTTGCATTGTTCTTGGTTCAAAATTTTCTTTCAGGCTTCCATTTCTAACAAAACTAATCACTCTAAATTATCCATTTTTTTGAAGCTCTCTCTAATTCCAAATTTCCCTCTCTACTATCGAGTGTAATTGTTAGAAAACTGATTTATTTGAATTGCCTGTTTCAAAGTTTTTTTTTTACCATAATTCATTTCACCCATCCGCCTTACGAGTGTCATGAGAATACATCCCATTTAAATATCGTTTGATATAACATCACGCAGTTCCCCAAATAATTTTGACAATTTGGAAATAAAACCAGTTGCTTATTTTACGATTTTGAATTATCATATTAGAACAACTATCTAATTTCCGAAATTAATAAATTATTCCTTTTACAGTTTGAAGTAACTTTGACAGATTTTCTTTTATTTTATATTATCACCCTTTGTTAAAACTATAGTCATTTGGTATAATCACTAAATAATCCCGAAATAATTATAAAGAAATTTTCATAAAACAAATATATTTTTTTTTAACACGGATTACTGATTATCAAGTGACATTTTCTTTTACGCAAAAGAAAAGGGGTTCATAACGGATTTAAAAGCAAAAATTTCTATTGTTTGGTGTTTTGCTTCAGTATACCTGAGTGCGAAAAATATCGAACAATCTTACACTGACCTAATTGGTAGTGACAAAGATTGACATATTTTGAATGATTGAAACGCCTTTTGATATTTTTGTTTGTTAAGACATTTGAGATGAACTACACTCATGTCTTACTTTTATTTTGAATGATTGAAACGCTTTTGATATTTTTTTTTGTTAAGACATTTGAGATGAACTACACTCATGTCTTACTTTTATTTTGAATGATTGAAACGTTCCTTTTTGTTTAAGATGTCCAACAAAACGAAGCAATAGTTATATCTAACAAATTTCAACTAAAGTTAATAACTTTTTCTCTTGCAACAATACGTTTCTCCAATTTTAGAAAGCAAGCCTAAATTGTCAATTAAAAGTAAACAAATCTAAGCTCAAAAATTTAAAATATATGGAAACTAGCAAAAGAAAAAGACATAGTAAATTTAACAAAAAAGAAGTATTGAACGAAAATGGAAAAAAATTAAAAGGGAATTATTTCCAGATTGTCCAGACACTCCTCCCGAAACAGACCCTGAAAAGGTAGCCAATAAGGAACAAGTGTTAAATTCTTTAATTGCAGAATTAGAACAGGAATTACATGGCCATACCCAAAACTTAAATTCACAGAATAAATAAAAAAAAAAAAAATTTTTTTGGTCTTACTGTTTAAATTTTAAACTCAGGATCCTTACCTTAGAAATTACCTTATAATCCAAAATTTCTTGAAAAAAAAAGAAATAAATTCAACATCCGACAAATTTTTACCATCAATCAAACAAGCAATTTTTTTTATTATTATTCATGAAACTACGACGACGAAGTCGCAAGCTGTCCCTGAAGCAAAGCAAAAGATACGTAGATTTTCTTTTTAAGAGAATAATAAAGGACATATTTCCAGGTTGTACTGAAATCCCTCCCGAACTCACCCAATAAAATTAGCACAAAGAAATAAAAATTTAACCCGTTTGCTTGATAATTTAAAACAAGAATTCCAAGAATATAACGAGATTCGGAAGCAAAATAAAGTTTAGATAAGAAAAAGAAGTACTCTTTTACCCTATGTCCCAAAATAGAACGGTTATAAATTCAAGCCTTCCAAAAATAGAGATTGTTACTAATTTCGACTTTCCAAAGGGAGACATTAAGACCTTAAGGTACCCAAAATCGTGCCTCGAAGAATTGACCGCTGAGTATAATTTATCGAAACCAATCTATTCAATCCACCACAAAACTGGACCTGCACATAAGAGAACGTTTTTCGTGAAATGTATAGTTGAAGACTTTTATGAAAACAATTATTTTGAAGAAATAGGAAACGGCGAGAAAAGAATCCTTTATTCAGAACACTCAGCCGCGAGAAAAATATTAGAATCTTTACACAAGGTTTATCACTTTAGTGAAGAAAAATCGGAAAACCCCGTTAAAACTTTTGTTATAATTTCTCCTAGCGACAACCCAATTGAGTCAAAATTAAAAGTTTATAAGTGGAGTAATTGCTGCGAATTCTGTTTCTTACGCGGCCAAACTCTTCCCTCTTGTTACAAATTACGATTGCGCAACAAATCAAAGATTTTACAAAAACAAGATAAATAAATTTATTTTTATATATATATATTTATATTTTTTTTCTTTTCTTTCTCTTTCTTTAAGGAAAAACCCAACAGTAACATAAAACATTTAAATTAAACTCATTAAAACAGACACTTGTTTTTATGCTATGATATTACTGTGAACTGAGCTCCTCTAAAATTTATTTTTGATATTTACAATTGAAAAAAAAAAAAAATATTTTTTTTTTACAAATTCTCTTTGAATTAATAATTTTTCACCTTTTATACCAATGGATTTTTCTTATTGACTGTAAGGATCTTTGAGTTCACGAGTCCGAGCTTATCTCATCTACACGCGTGAATCACACACTGACCTAATTACGTGCAGGCAGCCACTCATTAGAGTCAATCCATACTAACTTTGTATGAGTACTCCTGAACAATTAGAATTTTTACGGCTATCTCAAATAAACATGCCTCGTCACGACGATAAAAATAAAGGCGAAGGAAGCGGAAATCCTCCACCCCCAAATAATTCTGGAGATACTTTAGGCACAGAAATAGATCACAATATTACTACAGAAATGGTTACAAACATGGCGGAATGCATTGCACTACAACAAGGTATATTACATGTACCATATTTCGATGGTAAAAATCCACGGGTTCGCGATTTTATCCAGGATATCACAAATGGCGCAGCTTACGTCCCTATAGAATGTCAAAAGAAATATGTAAAAGCAGTCCTAGGACGCCTCAAAGGCGCTGCTAGAGATAGTGTACGCGAACTACAGATTGATACGATAAAAGATTTAATACAACATCTAAAAAAACGGTTTCTTAGTACCAAATCATATCCATGGTACTTACAAGAAATAGCTTCTATTAGAATGAGAAGAGGAGAGGGAGTCAATGAATTTTACGATAGACTTTCCCTCCTCTGTTCAGGAGCAGAAGCAGCGTTGGAGGAAAAATATCAAGCGGAAGCAACAACAATGACCGCACCCCTTCGAGACTGTGCTCTGGAAGCCTTTATCCGAGGTTTACCAGATGAAATGTCAACCAATGTTGACGTAAGAAATCCTAAAACCTTACAAGATGCGTTAGAAGCTGCTTTGCACGTGGAAACTCGACAAAGGGAACAATTTAATGGCCCTAGTGCTTACCGCGTTTCGAGGCAAGACCAGCCCGGGCCGAGTTTTCCTACTCGCGATAGAAGCCTAAGTCCACAACAAAATTTAAGACACCCCTTTAACCAATCAATAAGCCAACAACAACCAACAGGCATACTAAAAAACCCTTATTCACATCCAATTAACCCTCCTTATCCGATACCTCCTTATCCTTATCCCTTTTACCCATATCCTAACCCTTATCCACCTTTCCCACCACAATTTCCGCCCCCTCAGGAACCAACAAACCGTTATTATAATCAAAAACCATCAAACTCTTTACCCCCACCTCGCTCCTCTTCCCCAATATCACCAAGACGACCTGAAAATTTAAACTACAATCACGCTCGACGGAACGACGCAACGTCGAGCGACACGAATACGGAGCGTCCAATGAGCGTCAAATTTCTGGAAACCGCGGAAACATATTCCAAGCGACCGGACAATGCCGAGAATCCCCAGTAATAGAAATTTCAGCCCCAGAATTCAGGAATTCCAGAGTTCGACTTTTGGTTGATACAGGTGCAGACGTCAATATAATAAAACTAAATCAATTAAAAACAGAACTTTTAGTCGACCCTACCGAAGCTTTAGAACTCTCAGGAATCACAAAGCTTAGAGCAAACACTCTCGGGACTACTATTTTAACAATTAGAAAAACACCGGTCAAATTTCATGTTGTTATGTCCAATTTTCCCATTACCACCGACGGTATTTTAGGAAGAAATTACCTTCGTCAGGAAAAAACCGAAATATCATTTTGGCACAACACCATTGTAACCCATTCCGATCCGACTAAACCAATTCCATTTATCGATCAAGAATCACTTGAAACGGACTTTAACGGAATTCCAAAATCAAAAATTTTTAAAATCCAAGCCAGAATGAGAGAACAAATTCCTGTCGACATTTTAAATTCTGAGATCGAGGAAGGATACCTCCCCTTAATTACGACCAAACCTGGTATCCTTATAGGCGAAGCAGCTTTAACAAACAGAAACGGAGTAGCATACATCTTGGCAATAAATACAAGCGACGATGACGTCACCATTGAGTTAGAACCTCAAGAATTAATACCCTTCGAGTATTATAATATTCCAGGAGACGAATACCTCGAATGTTTTGAATCCACCGAAAGTATAACCACTCCTGTCGATCGAGTTGAAGCTATTACAGAAAGGATAAATTTAGAACACTTATCACCCGAAGAAACAGAACACATACAAGAACTAATCCAAAAATTTCAAAATGATTTTTACCTTCCTGGTGACAGTCTCTCCTCTACACCCCTAGTCCGACACAAGATCCCTACAACCGACGAGATACCCATAAACACGAGACAATATCGATTTCCTCCCGTTCAAAGAGAAGAAATCGAACGACAAATAGCGAAAATGCTGACAGAAGATATTATTGCCCCCTCCAATTCCCCATATAACTCCCCATTGTGGATAGTCCCCAAAAAACCGGACGCCCAAGGAAACAAAAAATGGCGATTGGTGATAGATTTTCGGGCCCTAAATGAAAAAACTATAGGAGATGCCTACCCCCTCCCTAATATAACCGATATATTAGACCATTTGGGACAAGCAAAATATTTTTCCACTTTTGATTTGGCATGGGGTTTTCATCAAATAGAAACGGACCCTGCCGACCGACCAAAAACAGCATTTTCCACTCTCAATGGCCACTACGAGTATATCAGAATGCCCTTCGGACTGAAAAATGCACCGGCTACGTTTCAAAGACTTATGGATCAAGTTCTAAGAGGACTTCAAGGTGTCGAATTATTTGTGTACTTAGACGATATAGTAGTGTTCGCAAGAGATCTAAAGGAACACAAAACAAAAATAGAAAGACTATTTTCAAAACTACAAGCAGCTAACCTCAAATTACAACCCGAAAAATGCGCGATTCTTAAACGTGAAGTTATGTATTTAGGTCACATAATAAGCAAGGACGGACTCAAACCCGACCCTAAGAAAATTGAAGCGGTTCGGAATTTCCCTACGCCATTAAACCCGCGTAACATTAGACAATTTCTTGGACTTGCCGGCTATTATCGCAGATTCATAAAAGATTTTTCAAAAAAGGCAAAGCCACTGTCCGATTTATTAAAAAAGGATAAGAAGTTTAATTGGACTTCAGAACATGAAGAAGCTTTTACAATCCTGCGTAATGCACTCTGCGAAGAACCTATCCTACAATACCCCGATTTTGACAAAACTTTCACTTTAACAACCGATGCTTCTGACTACGCTATTGGGCTGTATTAAGCCAAGAAAAGGACGGATTTGACCATCCAGTAGCGTATTTGTCGCGACTTTTGACGGGACCTGAGAAAAATTACTTTACTACAGAAAAGGAATGTCTTGCAGTCTTATATGCCGTAAGATATTTTAGACCTTATCTGTATGGACGAGAATTTTTGCTAGTAAGTGACCATGAACCTTTACGATGGATAGACAATATTAAGGATCCTGGACAAAGACTTGTCCGTTGGCGTTTAAAACTGCGAGACTACCAGTATGCTTTTAAATACAAACCCGGAAAGCTAAACTGCAATGCAGATGCGTTATCGAGGAATCCAGTCAAAGTAAATGATGATGCGCCCGCTAAAATATTCATGCTTACACGAGCAACTAAGAAAAAACTAGAAGAACCATCAACTTCCGGCATAACTACTTTGAAATTGAAAACAAAGCCTATGGTGTCACGCCCTATCAAAACGACTCATAAACCTATGGTACCACGCCCCATCAAAACAACCCATAAACCTAAGATAGATCAAGAACCAAAACGTCTAATTTCTAGTTCTACTTCAAGCCTCCTAGGACCAAAAGATACTAAGAAGAAAATGGTTGGAAGACCGCCTAGAATAAAACCTACTACAAATCCAGAAACAAACAAGCAAACGGAATTTAACGTTACCGGTATTGGAAGAAGATCTCATCCTCGAAAAGCAAAGGAAAAGGCTCTACAAACCGTAAACAAAGATATCAGCAGCGAATCCGAAAGAACCGACTCTAGCGACGAGGAATCATCGGAGTCTGGTAACGACATTCCAATATGGAAAAGAAGGAAAAGCGTACTCCCAAGTTTAAATCTTACAGCTGATTCTACAAAATTTCCATCCCCTCTTAAAAGCGCACCCGCTTTACACGCCACAGAATCGCTCCCTCAGGAAGACGAAGAAACGGAAGTCCAAACTGAACCAATAACAGACCCATCAATCGTCGGGATTCCGTTAGAAGAACCTCCCCTTAGTGAACCGGATACTGAGGACGAAATCACGAGCGAAACGACCGAAAATCTGACTTTAAATCAGACGCGCCAAGAATTAAAAGACGAATTGCAAAAATCAATCAATAAATTTAACGAATCTTTAAAGGATCACGGAATGGACCTTAATCAAGAAGAATTAAATCTGGAACCCCTGATCATCCCCTGTACTGCAGTGTCAGAAGGAGAAGAAGACCAAGAATTACTTGACACTCTAGAAAAGATCGACCCTTATGATACCGAGGACGAAGATATGGAGCTAGAAAAACGGATTAATATGTTACTCGAACGAGCGAAAGAACAAGTAGGATTAGACACCGAAGAGTTTGAAATAGAACGTGATGATAAATCGCCAAACGAAGAAGATTCTCAGGAGAATATAAGCGAACAACCTGGTGATAAAAATGCCAATATAACGCCAGGTCAGCCAATCTCCACATCCACTCCCCTCGTAACCACACAGGCCAGGGCCCGGCCAGCCCCATTTCCACGTAAATTTTCTTTAACTCATCCTATCCTTGAAGAAGAAGAAGAAGAAGAAGAAGAAGAAGAAGAAAAACAGGAAGAAAAGAAGAAAGAGGAAGATGACACGGAAACTAAACGTCCAAATGAAAATGGTTCAAACGGAACGCGAGCAAGTTCAAACGCTCCCCCTTTATCCCCTACTGATAAACAAAACGGATCCGGACCAAAAGAAACACCGTCTTATACTAATGCAAAAACCTTAGAAGAATCAGACACCCTACCCCTTCTCCAAAACTACGAGAATTTAACTAAAGGTTTATACGTGCGTAATATGCTTATCCAAGGTTCCAGGGAAAATCTTACGTATAAACGAGATAATATTGTCCATTTCACCTCAGCTAATTGTGAGTTCTCTACTCAGGTCGATAAGTTATTAATTGACCTAGGGATAATAAATCCCCAAGAAATGAAATTACAAAATCCAAAATTGGGCCAAATTTTGATCACTCCGAGAGGAAGCAATAAAATATTTACAGTAATAATGAAATCTAAACATTGCGACGATACTAACGTAAATAACATAAAAATTGCCTTGAGAAATTTACAAAATTTAATTTTTAACGAAAATATTAAAACTCTACGCTTCTCATTGTCGGGAAACTATCTAGAAAAAATTAAACCCAGACTTTTAACCGAAATTTTGTCTGAAATATTTTATGAAGACGTGATAAAAATTACCTTGTGTTATGGTAATGCTTTAGTTCCACCATTAGAAATACGGCCTAAAATCATTTCCGAAATGCATACAAGCTTAGTAGGAGGACATAAAGGTATCACGAAAACCTATCGACGAATTAGGGAACGATTTGTGTGGACTGGAATGAAAAACGATGTTACCGAATTCGTTAGGCACTGTAAACCTTGCCAAGAGCATAACATTGTCAGGTCTAGAATACGTGAGCCCTTATTAATTACGGATACGCCTATCGATACCTTCGATAAAGTATCCCTAGATACCGTGGGAAAACTTCCCACTACACCAGATGGCAATAAATATATTTTAACTATACAAGATAACCTGTCAAAATACTGCATTGCCGTGCCCGTCCCCAATATCTCCACTACCACTATAGCACATGCAATAGCGAAAAATCTTTTTGCCCAATTTGGGGCCCCACGAGCAATTCTAACCGATAGGGGAGGGAGTTTTATTAGTAAACTCATGAGTCACTTGTGCCGAATATTTGGGGTAAAACAATTGACTACGTCTGGCTATCGCCCCCAGACCAACGGATCCTTAGAACGAAGTCACACTGTCCTAATGGAGTTTATAAAACATTACGCAAAACGATTTGACGATTGGGATCGTCTTATCCCATTCGCAATGTTCTCTTATAACACCTCTGTCCATGAGGCTACAAATTTCACTCCTTACGAAATTGTTTTCGGAAAACTTGCTAGGGCCCCAACAGCTTTTCCACAAGACGAAAAATTAATTACTTACGGGACCTACTTACGAGACTTAATAACAAGGCTCAATGAAATAAAAATACTAGCAGCCCAGAATCTAATCCAGGCAAAGTTACGTTCCAAATCCAAATATGACGGAAACTGTAAAGAGTTTGAAGGAAAAATAGGAGGATTAGCTTACATTTTAAAAGAACCCAGGACCAATAAATTTGAAAAGCGATATCATGGACCGTACAGAATAACTGACATAACAGACAAACATAACGTTATACTAGAAGGAGAAGAAGGACAGCGATTCCAGAAACATATGGATAAACTCAAAATAGTTTATGAATAACTAATGCCTTTTTAGACCGACCTGAGCACTATTGGTGACTAGAAAATAAATTGAATTCTGGTCCTAACTAGTGCCCAATCAGTCTGGAGATTAATCAACTTCAAAATTTGAAACTCTCTGCCAATTTTGGTATACCACTTTTATTCCAACTAAATTAACCGACTAAAAATCTAATTCAAGGCTACAATTCTGATATGAAATTGGTTTTAACTTCTATTTTCAGCAAAGCTCTAACAACATGCAGAACCCGATTACAGAATCGAATCCCGAATATGAATTTCTTCTCAAAAAATTGCAACTTGAAGAACTGAATACGGAAGAATTGACATTCATGGATCAGGTAATCAAAAACTATTCTTGGTTATTGATCGGAATGTGTTCAACGCCCCTTGCAGAGCACAAAATTTGCTTAAAAACAGAATTCGTGTTTTCTAAACAATATCAAAAGGTAACCGAATATACTGCCCAACAACAATCCGATATCTTTTCACAAATAAACAACCTTCTATCTTCGGGAACAATAATAGCATCCGACTCTAAATATAATAATGAAATAACCCTTTCAAAACGAAAATCAGGAACAGACGGGAGATCATTGTGGCAAATATCCGTGCCTTTTCCAACCTTAAATAAGCGCACTGTTACCCAAGCTATCGACAGAAAAGGCCTAACACAAAAAATAAAAGGATTAAAACAAAACAACTACTTTTCCATCTTAGGGCTGGAAAATCTATGTGCGCGTATACATCTTAGTAAGGAAGACAGTACAAAAACTGCTTTTACTACTCCGGTTGGTAAATATGAATTTACACACTTAGTCCCTTCTTTGGAAGGTTCGCAAAACACATTTCTTCGATTTTTGCGTCAGATATTTGCAGGAGGAGAAGACGATCATATGATATTTCTTCCGTTTGGTATAATAATTGCAACCACTACGTTTAACGATCATAAAAGAGTATTAACAAATATCTTCGCCACTTTATCCTACAACAATATTCCTATTGATCCAAACGCATGCAAATTTTTTAGAACAATCATCGATTGCTACAGATATATAAACGGTGCGGTGGCCATCGTATGCGATGAAGAAGAACTCCATACTTACAACGGAAAATTGTTGCTTTATATAAGCCTGGAGCCAACAGAATTCACAATAGTACTATCAAAATATAATGAAGATAATGCTATACCTCTCGCGACCTCTTCCAGAGGGTACGTAGGACCAGAAAATCTCTACGATTATCACGAGAAAACTAGTCTTGCCATCGTGCATTGTATTCGGAGGTTCAAAGGACTTGTCAAGGACAACCGTATTCTATTCTCGGATGGAAGAAATAATTCCGAATGGATGGAAACAATGTCTAAAAGATTTAAACAACAACAATGGCTTTTAGACCTTCTGAAGGTCAACTGGAGTTTTATCCCATATAATTAAAGGGTGTTTCATCTATGTATATAACAAAAAAAAAAAAAAATGGAAAAAAGTAACTTTGATTACGCATGATATCAACCAGAATCGCGAAAGACTAATTCTCTTTTCCTTTTTTTTTTGTTGTGTAATTAATTTACAAATGTCCTACTAACCATAATTTCTTTTATATAAATAATTTATTCCCCGCTATTACAATTTATAGGTTAACATGGAACAAGAACTTCAAACGACTCGCGAAAGATATATAGAAGTAATTGACCAGCTTAAAACCGAAAGAATGGACTCAGCAGAAAGTGAATTCATAGCCAAACTTGCAAAAACATATTACGACCTCTTCACACAAGACAGCTTCGAACCATTCCCTCAAATACAACATCACATTATTACAACTGATAAATTTCTCAAAAATGGCAAAATAACCTCGAAATTGTACTCCCAAATTCAAAAACAACACCTATTAAGCCAAATGCGCAACCTAGCGAGCGTAGGGATTATCACTGAATCAACTTCTCCTTCCAACAACGAGATCATGGTAGAACTTCATTGGATCCCGTCTGCACGCAATCTTATGTGGAAATTATCAGTGGATTTTACAGAACTAAACTCAAAAATACCAGAACCACTCCTCTATTATACAACTATTGAAGAAATTCGCAAAAGAATCGACAAAACAACACAAATAACATTTTTTGACTTATTGGATTTATATTCACGAATAAAAATTTACCGGACTGACACAGACAAGACCACTTTTACCACCCCGATCGGAAAATATAAGTTCCAAAGATTGGCACCAACGATTAAAGGTGCAGAAGTGACATTCTTTAGATTCTTAAATAAGCTTTTTCCTAATCCTTCTAAACTGGGCATAATATTTTTTTTTTTAAGGGAATTATTATCATGAACGAAAACATAAACGACCACGAAATGGCTATATTAGAAATTTTCCATAAATTTGCCTGTAATAACATTACCATTTTCCCAAGCAGGTGTCATTTCTTTTTGAACAAGGTTGACGCTTATGATTTCCTAAATAATGAAATAGCTTACACACCTCTAGTACCCCTACCGGACCCCATTTACACGGGACAACTAACCTTATATTTTCAAATTTTAAAGGAACGACTGAGAATTGTTCTCGCAGAACGAAAAAATTATCAAATCAAATTCATTGGTAAATCGTCCAAAAGATTCCAAGATCATGAAAAATTATATAGTTACCAAGAAAAGGCTTGTTTAGCATTGATACATGCCAAAACAAGATTTAGCGACCTTATTGGAGAAAATCCCATTTTAATTCCTAACGGACATATTATATTTCATTGGTTAATCACGATTGATGTAACCAATGAACGACAGCAACAATGGATAACCGAACTGGATACAAGTGACTGGTTACTCCCACAATACAACTAAGCTATGAATACGATAAAATACGTTTAAGTTTGTATTTTCTCCAAACAATGAGCGAATTTGAATACACATGTTTTGTTTTATCATTATAAAAATCGGATGGTTTGTCGCGCATAATATTTTTTTTTTCTCTTCTCTTCAATATTATAATTACTCGCCATGGTACTTTCTCATAAAAAAGTGTGCCCGCCTCCTTACGACGTTATAAGAAGGAGCCAACATCTCTGGAATATCGATTCTTGGTCTCTGAAAGAAAAATAGGAAACTGTACATTCCATCCTTTCAAAATAAATATAGATGGGTGATTCTCCAGAAATACTTATTTTTGTGAGTAACAAAAAAAAAAAAAAAAAAAAATAAATAAATAAATAAATAAATAAATAAATAAAAAAAAAAAAAAAAATCTATAAGACATATTTTATTCATAAATATATATATATATATATATATATATATTCTTAAATATCATAACTTTTAGAAAATTGATAAAGTACTAATTTTCATATTTTAAATAATTACTTTACGTATTGAAAAAAAAAAAATGAATAGCACTTAGATGACAGGTTAAAACATTGATTTTAAGGAGGTAAAATTTATAAAAACACATTAAACAATAACATTTTACAACTTTTACTTGCAGAACATTTAGAAAAAGTCATAAAATAATGGAATATAACTTGGTATTTTCCAAATGATTATAATTATTTCGAAAATCTTGATTACATGACGGGTGAGTTTTTGGAAGAATCACCCAGATCTTCATTTTAAACATGCTTACCAATTCCCAGTAAGAAGCCAATAATCGAGGTTTTCCTCGCCAAACTCCGTACTCTCTAACCTTAATCAAGATTAGGCAACTCCTTATTGGCACCCAATCCAAGCCACTCAATCCAGATGGAAGGTTTTCCGGAAAACATTCGGCCGACGAATCGCCTCTTTTTGTTAACTTCATGTCCCTCCTCTTTACCACAATGTTCGCAGGATGTACAAAACCCCACTACAAATTAAAAACGGATATTAGTACAAATTATTTTTCAGAAAATTGGTTACAATTGCTGTTACCCCTTTTTCTACAAATTATTACCTATCGCACCCAAATGCAACAATTGATTGCAGTAAAACAAAATTGGTACTTGAATTAATTTAAACACGAATTAAAATTTATCTATATCTCAATTATTAAATAATAATAATCTCCGTAAACTCCTGAAGTTATTTACTATTTATATTTATTCATTTTTCTGTCCACGTTTTAAAATCAAAAGTGAAGTTAGTCCCTGCCTTTTTTTTTTAATTTTAATTCTCTTTATCAGGAAATTTTAAAATTGTTTTCCTTTACAGACAAAATATGTAGATGAGGTAGCCTTAATGACGAGATATTAATTATGACTAACTAACAATAATTTATATACCTAACATTACACACTTATATGAATTTTAATAATTTAGATTAATTTAAAGTGTCGAATAGTCGAATTTATTAAACATTCAATTGACGTTATTTTACTTCATTGAAAAAAAAAAAAAGAAATTTAAATTAAAAAATTAAATACAGTTTAAATTATTCTGTAACTTTTTAAACCATTTTTAAGATATTTCAGTAAAATGTCTATTGATTATTGTCATGAATATTTAAATTTATTACACAAGTTTCATTTACTTCTGTCATTTTACAATTATTTTCTACAAATATCAATTATTATTTTATTCAAATTATTGAATGCAACCTATTAATATTTAATATTTTAAATTTATTATATTGGTTTTTAATTATTTTCTACAAACTCCAACCATTTTCTTTATTGTTTTTATTATTGTCATGATTTTATTAAATTTGTACATGTTTTTAGAATTAATTTCAACAAACTTCAATTATTTTGTTCAAACTTAAATTATTCTCTATAAATTTTTTTTTTATTTATACACCATCTTTGAATTATTCTTTCAATTATTTTATTTCTACACGAGTTCAATTCACTTTCGTTATTTTTCAATTAATTTCTTCAACTCTCAATTATTTTTCTCAAACTTCTTATATTTTCTTTTAACTTTAAAATTATTGTCTATAATTATATTTTTTTTTATTATTTATTTCAATATTTCAATTGTTTTGTCAAGTTTTCAAGTATTTTCTTTAAATTTAATTTTTTTTAATTATCAATTATTTTTGTCATTTTTCAAATATTTTCTTTTTCAAGTTACAACTATTTTTGTCAATATTAAAATATTTTTGACATTTTGGAATTATTTTCTTTAAATGCCATTTTCTCCAAACTTTTTATTATTTATTTATTATTATTATTATTATTCTCAATTATTTATGTCATTATTCAACTTTTTCTACATCAATACATTTTTTTTGATATTTGATAATTATTTCTTTCAAGTTTTAATTATTTTCTTGAAAATTCTATTATTTCTCACTTTTTCAAATATTGTATAAAAAGAGTAATTTTTACACCAGCTTTTATAATTATTTATGTCATTATTCACTTTGTTTCTTTACATTTTACTTTTTCTTGAATATCTCAATTATTTTGCGAAAAATAACTGAAAAAAAATATTGAATTAGAATTGAAAAATAATTTACGCCCGTCTTGAACTTTTGTTTTAAACTTTAATTATTTTCATCATTCTTTAACTATTTTTTTGTAACTTTAATTGTTTTTGAAGCTTTTCAATTATTTACTTCAAATTCGAATTATTTCGTTTCAATTTTTCACATCATTTTTTTTTTATTTTTAATCACCTTTTTTTTAAAAAGCTCACTATTTACTCACTTTTTCAAATGTAACCTGTTGATAAAAACTCTATATACAAGTAAACAAGCGATAGTAATCACTTATATGGTAATTTTTTTTTATATATAGTCAAGAACTCTATAACAAAATTTACAGAATTAAATGTTCAGATTTTAAAATTATGACAGAAACTTATATAAAAATTTTGGAAAACTATAGTAAAATTACGTGGAAATCTACGGTAATTTATATGGAAGTTTTGTAAATTAATTTTGAAACATTTATTGCCCAACTTAATATTATCATAAAGCTATCAGTAAATTAAAGATATTTAAAAAAATAAAGAAAGATAAATAAGAATAAATTTCCTTTTTTTTTTCCAAAATTTTATATCTAAAGGCAACATTTTCATAAAACCCCTTAGAGCATAGAAATGGGTGTTTCACTAGATACAACTTACCACTCGCCAATATCCTCGACGCAAAATCTCTGTCCGCGGCTCTAAAATCGCGAACTCCTCGCACCACACGAATTTCATATCTTGTCGTCGTGGTTGCTTGCGCCAAGGTTGCCCCTCCTCCCAAATAGCACCGGACGGCGGGCACCTAGGGTCGTACTCTTCCCAATCATTCACTTCCATTACGTACCTGCTTAAAAACATCACATTGTCACTTTCCTATTTTTTTTTATTTTACATTACATATTTCGAAAACAAAAATTATAATCAACTAAAATTTGATGCTATGTCCAACAAATCTAAAAATAAGTAAAATAATTTGCATTCATTTCATTCAACATTTGTTTCCTTTATCCACAATAATTTCTAATAAAATATTAACCTAAAGGTTACCAAATCGGTTAATTAATTAATCGATTATTAACTAAATTAATAACGAATAATTAATTCCATTCATTATATTTATTATATTTTCACTGTATTACAACAAAAATAATAATGTTTTCAATTATTATTGTTATTATTGCCCAATGTAAGGATATCGGTTCATTATGTACTGCCGCGACTTGATTGCCATTATTGTGCCGGAGTTGGCCCTTGTCGTAGTGTTGGCATTTCGCACTTGAAATGACAAATTTTTTTTTATTATAAACAAGTACAATCTTTTAATTATACACAATTACAATAATACACTATTTAAGGTCCCGAAAAGTTTGAATTTTACTCCACAAGGAAGCAAGAAGGTTCAGACAATCTAATACAAATTTCTCACGACATATAATATTCCTTTCAACAAAGCAACTTCTTAATTACGACACGTTTATATGTAAACACGCCCAAATATTATATCACAATAAAAAAAATATATATATATATATATATAAAATAAAATAAAAAAAAAAAAAATTTTTTTAGTAAAAATTTTAAATGTAAAGCCGCAGTAGGAAGCAAATCATCGGTACGGCACCACGCCAGTACTGGCTGCTGCTGGCGCAGTACGGAGAACCCGTACAAACGCACTATTGGCACTAAATTACTTAGATAATTGGAAACAAATGCCCGATCTTAGAAATTCTTTTTGAATTAATCGAAATATATTTCGAAAAACTTTTCTCCAGAGACGAATTTTTTTTATTGACACAATTATTAATCTAATAAAACAGATAAACAAATAAGCAGTCTCAAACTGATAATTCCCGGCTCAAACATTCACGTGGTTATATTTATTTAGCCTAACAATAAAATTGTTTTTTTTAATTAAGAATTAATTAAAATAAATCCAAAATTTTCAAGAAAACTATTCACCAAAGTTTCAAAAAAATAAATCATATCAATATTAACGACAAAACTAAATATATATCCGAATTTATTTGTTGTCTTGAAATTTTAAAACAAATTAATCTAATAATAATATATTTTGATTTCAACTTACCCTTCAGTTTCACTGTTCTTTCGTGCTTCTTGAACCTGTTCCCAACATCGTATTAAAATTCGGACCCCCATCCACAAAAATCTCAAGGACGACTCACAGCTTTTCAAGACATTTTCTGGAACTACATCCCACATAATCGGGATGTGCCCATACGCATCCCTAATCTCCCTGGTATCAACATCCAAATTCGGATACCTCGCTAAAGTCGTTTTCCACAAAACTTTTGTCATATCTGGTTCCTCGTCTTCACCTTGCTCTCTTAACGGAGGAACACGATTTTCCCAGTCACACATTTTCGTTCCTAACTCTTTTCTCTCAAAAATCAAAGACACAACTAAAATCAAACTGAATACTAACTACTCTGGTTTCAAATACCCAAAAGAAACTAGAGAGAGGGAAGATCTTTTCTAAACACCACACTCAATAATTATATCAACAAAACGTGACACATCTTAACGCGACGAGAAGTAAAACAGCCATCCAACACAATCCACTTAAACCAAGACCAAATTAAAAAGAAACTCTCACTCTAAAAATTTCTTCCTCTATCTCAAATCAAAATCATAGGTCTTTCTTTAATTATATTATATGCCAAATTTCGTTCCCACCTGCATCATCGAGGACGATGAAAATTCCATGAGGGGAAGGCATTCATCCATTATATATATATATATAGTTTTTTTTACTTTTATCATGATAAACTAACAATTATTATATCTTAACAAAGATAATCTATTTAAATTTTTAATTGATTTATAATAACAAAATAATACAAAATAAATAAATATCCCTAGAATAGTCATTTAATTTTTGCTACAGTTCAAAAAATTATATACTCATTCTAAAACTAACAATTATTATATCTTAACAAATCTAATCTAATTAAATTTTTAATTGATTTATAATAACAAAATAATACAAAATAAATAAATATCCCTAGAATAGTCATTTAATTTTTGCTACAGTTAAAAAAATTATATACTCATTCTAAAACTAACAATTATTATATCTTAACAAATATAATTAAATTTTTAATTGATTTATAATAACAAAAATTTTTTTTTCCCATTATTTTATATATCTATAAATAAACAATAGATAAATAATAGTAACCATAAATATATAAATAGTCAAAAGTAACAAAAAAAATCATTTTAATAGCATATCCTAATTATTTTTCGACTTATTCTGAACTATAGTTCATCGTTAGCCAAGCTCTATACGCCGTGCAACGCCTTGCATAAGCTTTTCTCCTCCGTTTTCTTGCGTACTCTGTCCAACCGCTCCCCCTCTGCATCCAGGCGTAGGCTATTTTTAGCCCTACGCGCGGTGGAAGAGGAATCTCTTGAACGAAACCTATACGACACCCAACACAGACGGTCATCTAGTAGAGGGGAAAGAGTCATCGTATTTTACCTATACCGGATGCGTCCCGAAGACCAACTTGTTTTCCACGTAAATCCGACTTCCTCTTCGCGGTGGCTGTTGAACAAGAGCAAAAAGGGGATGCGTTCTAATTTCCTTAATTATTGGCATAATTCAATAATTTTTTTTTTGTATTGTTCTGTTTCATTTTCCCTACAATTTCAACTCTTATTAATCACACGAAGAACAATAAAAGCAATAATAAATAAAATGGTACAAATAATCATAATCATGACTTAACCTTATGCCATTCTACTAACAGATATGCATTCGCAAACATTTAATTTGAACATCTCAAAAGTCTAAACGAATAAATTACCCGATATTATGCAAGGAAAATTGTAACTTTTCTTAATATTTAAATAACATAGCTTTTAAACTTTTCACAGATAAGGATGTCGTCACTTCGGAATTTGGTCATACTTTTCCTCATTATTATTACCAACGCTAATCCCGAAAATTACCAAATAACCATATTTGAGAAAAATCCGGGTCTGTTCTTCGAAAAATTAAACACGGTACGATTCATTCAAACTTATTGGCGGTTAACAATTTTTATCGATTTAAAAAAATTACAAGATAACTTTCCAACAAAGACCTTAATAAATGAGATTGACACAGTTTTTGTCAATTGTGCAAAACCATATACCGAACCATGTACTGAGGCAATAAGACCTCATATCCTGAAAGAAAAGGTTTTCCAAGCTAATAACCTTTTTCAAAATGCAAAAGGTCTATTAACCAATCTAAATCAAGCCCCATTAGACATCGAAAACCTACCAATAACCATAAGAAAACGAAGATCCCCACTAGATTTCATTGGTCAAGCTTTAAAACCTATTATAGGCGTATTAACGACTGAAGACGGAGAACAATATGACGAAGCAATAGACGAACTCTACGAACTCAATAAAAATTTGTCACATCTTGTAGGACAACAAACTCACATAGTTCGATCTAACCTACAAATTCTACAAAAGGAAGCTGAACGCCATTCGGAAATTTTAAATCATGTACGAAATAACTTAAAAGAATTAAATACTATAACAGAAACCCTAAATCGTAAACAGTACTACGCATATCTGGCACAATGGACACAAAGTTTCGAATCAAAATTGGATCATTTTTCTCATGCTATCAAACAAATAATAAACATTATACTATCGGCTAGAGAAGGAAAATTTCATCCTGCATTATTAACTTCAGAACAACTCGAAGACATCAAGTCCAAACTACAAGAAATAAATAAAATTACTGATTTTCCGACACAAGGACCAAAAATTTTAGCAGAAGAAATTTCACTTTTAGCAAAGACAAAAATTGGTTACTATAAAGAAAGACTTTTAATTGCAGTAGACATTCCCCTATTAAATAAAATTACTCATAAATTATATAAAATCCATTCCTTTCCAATACCACAAAATTCTAACTTTAAAAACTATTCAGCTTACATTATACCCGAAACACCGTATATAGTTATCTCAGAAGATAGGCGCGCATACATTTACATGGACCAAGAATCTATTAACACCTGTTTAAAGACCGATTCATATAGCATTTGTGACAATCACCAACCTATTTTCGAAACAAATGCCTTGAAAACTTGCGAAAGTCAATTATTACTGGAACCTAATGATAAAAACTGGAATTTGTGTGATATTAGAATAAAACCTAACACGAAAACTTATTGGAATAAGATTGGAACTTTAGGAGGCTGGTTATTCTCTACTTCAATCCAAGAAACTATAACTATTTCTTGTCCAAATGAATACGAACGACAAATTAAAATCTTCGGATTCGGATTTTTGCGACTAGCAACTAATTGTGTTGCTAGAAGTCATTACGTGACCCTAATTGGGGCATCGATTCAAAATACTGGAATAGAATATTTATACCAACCCGACTTACCCCTAAACATCACTACGATCATAAAAAACGTAGACAATATGGAAAACTTGACTTCACTAAATGAATTCTTATTAAAAGATGAATTGTTCAGATCAAGTAAACGAGAAGATCTTTCGACAGGAACACCTCTTGCCGAAATCGAAAATAAGCTACATAATTTGAGCACCCATCAAAGACAAGCACATTCTAATTTTTACCGTGATCTTTTTAGAGGATTGACCTTAATAGGAATATTCGGAAGTGGAATCACGTTATATTTGATTTTCCAATTCGCCAAAGGACACTATAGAAAGTAACAAACAACAAAGAAAATTTTTTTTTATTATTAAGCTTTTAGTCATGCTTTTACTCTCTCTAAAGGCAGTAGCAGTATTACTTTTCTAAAATTTATTTTATTATTATCTAACATCTTATTTTATAATAACCTAATCTCTAAAAAGGATAGATTAATTAACAAATTCTACAAATAACATAATAGCAATATATCAAGAAATGCGCTATTAATTTATCTATATAACCATAATTCTGTTGTTGTTACCACAATGCTTTAAAAATGAATAAATAAGTGAAATAATAAAATACTTGACAATATTAAATTTTAGCATACTATTTTTGACACTATTAATATAATATTACTATTACTCACTTATTATTTTATTACTAATATTATAATATTTTTCCTAACAAAAAGAAATATATATATATTTCAAGTACCAATAGCCCGCTTGTGTATGCATGCATACAGACTAAATACACACGTGCACGTACGGCATGATACACACCGGTAGCTCGATCTTAGCTCGCATAACACCGCTTGATTAAAGAGCAAAGAACGAGAAACCAAAAGCAAAAACCAGAAGAAATTTAATTGACTAAATTTCATTTGAATTTTCAAAAATTTTTACTATTTAATATGAAACTAAAAATGCCTTTTCTATTAATCTTAATAAAGTAACTCTTGAAGTAAAATTTGAGTAAAATTTATTTTGACCAAGAGATATACAGTAATAAATTCTACAATTTCTATCTTTGATTTTTATTCAGAATACATAAGAGAATTAATGGGCAGATCAATTATTGATGCATTGAATAAAAACTCGTTATAAAAAAAAAAAATACCAATAATAAAATTTTATCTATATAAGGCACGTAAAGGATTCACAAATGGCATGGTGTAGCGCCAGTACTGGCGTGCCGCAGAACCATTACAAAACACCTCTGACATGTAAAAATTTTTCTGTTAAGTTAAATTACGTTAAAATTTTATTTTTGAAGGAAGCTCTTGTTGTAAATTAAAATATATTAAGAACATTCGAGAATCAATACAAGCGTGCACATAAATGAAAAGTCGAATCGACGCAAGACATTAATATAGATATTTTCCATTAACGACGTGCATTCATTAAGCTTATCCAAATGAATGATCAAATGTTAAATTTGACAATCGAACAAATAAAATACTGATAGAAAATAAAAATTAAACAAAAATATATAACTCGAATCAATGTATTTTCTTTAAATAACGATACAAATGAATACGAAAATTCATACAAGCTTATTATTGTTAGATACACGCGTGTCTTTATTTATATATATAAAAATATACTATATATTAAATTTATTAAAGGATGCGCGACGCTTTAGCACAAAGTACAGATTTACAACGAACAATGCCCTAAAATCTTAAGTTAAAACGTTATACTTCAAACAAAATAATAGATTATTATTAGTTACCAAAATCTGTTTGATTTATCATCGTTATTTTTTTTTGTATTATCATAAAAGAAATTAATTGAATATTCAACTATGTATAAAGAAACGATACAATAATTCGCGTTGTTAAGATTTAAATACTCCATTTTTTTTGTCACTTAAAATTAAACGTAAATAAACCCCTCTCAAACAATACTCACTCTTGACGTCACATTCTCCGATATTGTAAACATTTTCTCTTTAAACACATATTATTATTGTTATGTATGATTTCGTCGAAACACAACAACACTAATTAAACTAAAATAACTTCGAGACTGTTGTAATTAACATTTTTAGGGATTTAACCAGTTATACAAAAACATTACAATAACACTACATCTCGATCTTCTACAAATCCTTAATCCTACAATCTTCCCACAAAAATCCCATGTCTAGCAAGAATCTCGTGGAATCGTAGGACCTCATTTCTATCATCGAGGTTGGTGAACTTCAAGAGGACTCCGCTTCTGGAATCAAGAAGATAGTCAACAATGGTGATCGAACCCACAGGATTTATCCTTAGAAGATCTCGAACTACATCAGTAACCTCAAGAGCCGGATTGATCATTACTAAACCCCACATAGCCAGGAGATGCGCCCCATGAAAATCTTCCAAGGCCGACAGCCGATTACCTAGTTGGGCAATGAACCCGGCCACATCAGCCCAACGGCCGAGTTCTGTTTGCCTTGAAGGTCCATCCACATTTCGAGGATTGCCACCTCTGGGCCCTGGAGGTACACGATGATCTGAAGTACTTGGAAGGATGGGAGGACTATGTGTACCCTCGATTCTAGGATTTTCAACTCTCAAGGATGACGAGGACTCGTAAATTATCTCTACACTTTCTGGCCTTGATGGACGGTGTTCTCCAAAACCATGAACTACTGGTCTAACCTCTAACGAACCACCACTTAATAGACCAAAGTTGACAGAATCTATTATAGTAATTGTGGATTCCTCCGCCATTTTTGATCCAAAATTCACATCAATGGTCTCTCTTACACTGATACCAAGAAAACTGTACTCAGTAGCAAAACAAAAATGTACATCGAGTCCTAAGCTCTTCAAGATACTGATTCCAACGACACACTGAACAAGATCACCATACAATTATAAACCAAACGAAGGCTTAAGAGCAAGGATAAATGAATTCGGCGATTACTAAGAAATATCCGATATCATGAACATCGATACGTCAATAACATCACGCACCTATCGACAGAGACTCCATACGCGACGAGAAACTCGATATAAACAAACAGCCATGCTCTTATCGCAGCTTCCTCAACAATGACTCAGTTCTGCAAAATTCCATTTCACTTACCTTCCAAATCACTTACCTTACCATCCATTCAGCTTTCCTGAATTAAAAGGACAAAACGTAGAACACACACTTACAAAACAAATAACCTCGAACCATCATATCGATTTGTAAACTAAATGCATAAATATAAATTTTTAACCCTACTTCATATTCAATTTCACTTCTTGTATACATTTAGTAACGCCAAAATACCTCAGAATCAAGCGTAAATGGCCAACTTAAACTCTCATATTTCATCGAGGACGATGACGATTGTAAGAGGGAAGGCTGTTACGATCGGACTATTTTTCTATTTTTTTTTATAAATCAAGATAAATGCATTCTTTAATCTAATGTTAAAGAATTACTTTGATACAACTCTGCAAAGGAGTTAGAATAATCAATTAAGACAAAATCAAATGAAAACGCAAATTATTGCCTTCACGTGCACGTGCAGCCTTTTTTTCAGTCACGTACTCAAGCTATTGCCCGATCGTTAGGAAGAGCAAACCGATCCAAACGGTTTGACGATGCCTTCGAAGGTTTATATTGAACAAATGTTGAAGTACCGACAGTAATTAGATTGGTACCCATCTTTTCATTCGTCAACGAAGATGTGACCCCTCCTACTTATCTAGAAATGACCTGATCTGAGTTCATCCACTCTTTGTTGGTCACATATTGACAACACAAATGCAGATTTCATTTCTATAAAAGTTGGAGGATGTTGCACGCCCTTTGATCAGATTTCTCCAGTTCTTTGACGTGTGAAGATCGGTTTCTAATCCCGTCGACGGCAACGCCCTACGCGACGATTTTCTAGAATTTGGTTTTGATCAACTCGAAATAAGTATAACGTTTTAATAGAGGGGATCATCCCAACCATTGCAAATAGATTATCCGACGGCAAGTTGACGAAAAACTTTGAACTAATTTACGGGATTTAATTGTTAAAGTTCGGCAACGATAACAAACAATTATTTTCACCGGGAGTTCAACAAACTCAAAATTGTGCTACGCGCATCCTTGCTGCGTATAGGTAAGACTTAAGAGTATATTATAACACCAAACGTACACCTACTATTGTACCTTTTCTTATTATCTTTTATAATAAAAATCTATTATACCATATCCCTATTTTTGTCTCTTTTCATCTTTGTTAATTTTCTTTTACTTTCATAACCTAATCAAGAACAAAGCAATAACAGCTCCCATAGAGCTGAAACAGTAAGTATCTCACATAAATAAAAAGCACAAGCCTTACCAACTTGTGCGAAAAAGCAAAACAGCTCCGAAGGTAAATTCAAAATTTACATCATTTTTGGTCACGCAATTGTTACTTAATCGTAACAACCTAATATTTATTCACCCTGAAACCTATGTAACCTAAAATTCATTTAGTCTGAAAACATTTTAACCTAAAATGCGTTTTGCCTGAAGTCTGTTTCACCTAACATTTACTTAGCCTAAAATCTATTTAACCTAAAAGTTGATTATCGTAAAACCAATTCAACCTTAAATTTATTTAGACTAATAACAATTTAACCTAAAACCTATGTAGCCTAAATTTTATTTTGCCTAAAACCCATAACCTAAAATTCGTTTTCTAAAAACTATTTAACCTGAAATTCATTTAGCTTGAAGAATATTTAACTTTAAGGGTGTATTCCTATGTTCGAGGCTGTTTTGGAGGCTTATTTCAATATTTTTTTTTATACAAAATAACATTAAATCATGAGAACTTTTTTTTACATTTTTTTATTTACATTTTTAACTATGTAAAAAAAAATTTTGACACTTTTTCAATTTAATTTGTTTATAATATTATAAATTAAAGATGGCAGCTTCGAAGTGAGGTAGGTGGTTGGTGCGGGTTCTCGTTCCCCTGAACGTGATCTAAAATAAATAAATCCAGTAGAATATCGTTTTGTATGCTTGTGGTTATCTTCCGTAGTAAAATAATACATTTTTTTCAATAAATAACAAAATGGCTTACTTGTAAACACAAACGTTTAAAAATCGTGTTTTTTTAATGAACAAAGTTGAATAAAAAAAAAATATTATTAAAATTAAATAATTTTACTACGGACCAAAGCAATGGTTGTATAGAATAACATATTATAAAATGAAAGCAATCGGATCCATAGTTTCCTTTCAATCACTCGCACCGTTTTGAAAAATGTCATTTTGAGAAAAACGCGTTTAAAGTTGAACAATAATATTCAAGTATGCTATGCATTAAAAAATGTTTGAAATGGTTAAAAAATGTTTACTCGGGGGCTTTTGGGGTCGCTGATCACAAATCTGAAGTCAAAATTTAAAAATTCAAAATAGCAGATCCAATATGGCGGACAAGAAATTTTAAAAATAATTGTATTTAATTGAAACTTTCTACTCGGGGATTTTTGGGGTTGCTGATTACAAATCTGAAGGCACTTTTTAAAAATTCAAAATGGTGGATCCAATATGTCAGACAAGAAATTTTAAAAATAATTGTATTTGCTTGAAACTTTCTATTCGAGGGTTTTTAAGGTCGCTGATCAAGAATCTCAAGTCGAGATTTAAAAATTCAAAATGCCGGATCCAATATGGCGGACAAGAAATTTTTAAAATAATTGTATTTGCTTGAAACTTCCTACTCGGAGGTTTTTGGGGTGTCGCTGATTACTAATCTGAAAACACTTTTTAAAAATTCAAAATGGCGGATCCAATATGGCGGACAAGCAATTTTAAAAATAATTCTATTTGCTTGAAACTTGCTACTCGGGGGTTTTTAGGGTCGCTGATTACGAATTTGTTATTAAAATTTATGTAAATAATTTTATTTTGTAAAAAAATTATACTTACATTAATCGGCAATGCTAGGTGCACAAAACAGACCCTCTGTCTCTTCGTACGCGTCGTTTTCCGCTGTTTTGTCTGCTCTACTTGTGGCCTTCACTTTTTTTGATAATTTTGATAATTCTGTATCTTTTTCCGACGTATATTTATTTCCACGATACTTTCTTTTCTTTTCACCATAACATGCGCGTTATTGGAACTTCTAGAATGTTTTCTGTCCATTTTCAAAATATGCTTAGAAACCGAAAGTCAGGGTTCAACTGACGACTAACAACGAAACACCTATACAAACCAAATAGTATATACACATATATTCCGTCCCTTTATACCTGAGAGCAGCTTCCTAAAAGTTCGTACACAAACGTATATACAGTAAGGTCAATTAGCAAGCAGTCAGCCCACGAGTGCGACAAGGACACTCTTATATGCGTAAAGCTATTTGAGTCTCACTCGCACTCACATTTCCCTATGACCACTTGCCAATTGACTAATTATTAATTAATTATTAATTTTACAAATTAATGACCTCCGATTAGAATAAGACAAGATATTAACTATTATTTATTACTTTTACTTTGTCTAGTTTAAGACCATCACATATTCAATTTATTATTGTTAATTTATAACTTATATTCAATAATTTGTCTTATTCTAATTAGAGGCCATTAATTTGTAAAATTAGGAAACAGTTGTGTCCTTCTAAGTGCATTTGTAAAGAATTAATAATTATTTACAATAATTTGTTTAAACAATTGCAATTGTGTTGTGGCTAATTTTACTGAATACTTTTTATAATTAAATAACTAATTCATTTGTAAATTTAGAAAAAAGTTGTGTCCATCTAGGTGCATTTGTAAAGAATTAATAATTATTAACAATAATTTGTTTAAACAATTGCAATTGTTGTTGTGGTTAATTTTACTGATACTTTTTTAATTAATCAACTAATTAACTTGTAAAATTAGGAAAAAGTTGTGTCCTTCTACGTGCATTTGTAAATAATTAATAATTATTAACAATAATTTGTTTAAACAATTGCAATTGTTGTTGTGGTTAATTTTACTGAATACTTTTTTTAATTTATTAATTAATTTGTAAAATTAGGAAAAAATTGTGTCCTTCTAGGTGCATTTGTAAAGAATTAATAATTATTAACAATAATTTGTTTAAGCAATTGCAATTGTTGTTGTTTTAATTTGTTTAAACAAATGAAAAGTACAGAAAAATCTCTATGAACATTCTTATTCATTGGGTTCAAACTTTTATGGAGCTACTCAGGTATAATGATATGGAATAACAATACACAGATAAGACCGTTGCATTTGTCGCTCGGCTCGCAGCAGGTGGTCCTGACCTGTTCTCGGCAACAGGCTATATCTCAGTAAATATTTTGTATTTATGTCTACAATTTACACAGTACCCACACAGCACCGGAAATTCCCTGAATTTTCCCTGAATATTCGTCTACATTTCTCGAATATTCGAACTAAATATTCAGGGAAGTTTCGTGGAAACAGTCAAATGTCCGCCTAGAATAATATTGGGCGCGAAATTTCCCTGAAAATGTATTTCTAATTTTCAGGGAATTTCCGCATCTAACATTCCTCCAATATTCATAGTATTCGTATATTCACTTAACTTGATGCGCACTGGTCGAACTTGGATTCTATGACACTTACGGCTGCGCAGTAGTTTTTAATTTTCTAGAATCCCACGGATGTCGAATATAACATATTTTTTTGATCAATTACCAGATTAAAAAAAATTTTGGAAATTTTTTTTAACTTTCCCTGAATTTTCAAGGAATATTAGAGGCAGAAATTCCCTGAAAATTGGAAATACATTTTCAGGGAAATTTCGCGCCCAATATTATTCTAGGCGGACATTTTACTGCTTCCACGAAACTTCCCTGAATATTAAGTTCGAATATTCGAGAAATGTTGACGAATATTCAGGGAAAATTCAGGGAATTTCCGGTGCTGTGTGGGTACACTCTCAATATAGTGTACTTTCGAAATATGTAAAGAAAAAAATCGATTTTTTGAAGCCCGAACATAGGAATACACCCTTAAATTCGTTCAGGCTTAAACCTATTTAACCTAAAATGCGTTCAGTCGTTAACCTATTTAACCTTAAATGTGTTCAGTCTTAATCGTATTAAACCTTAAATTCATTCATTCTAAAACATATTTAACCTAAGATCCGTTCAGTCGTAATCCTATTTAACCTCTAATGTGTTTAGTTTTAAACTTATTAAACCTTTAATTCATTTAGTGTAAAACCTACTTAACCTGAAATGCTTCCAGCCTAAAACCCATTTAACCTAAAATTTATTCAGCCTTAAACCTATTTGACTTAAAATTTATTTAGCATAAAACCTATTTAACCTAAAATTCTTGTTGTCTAAAATCCATTTAATCAAAATTCGTTTACCCCAAAACCTATTTTACCTAAAATTTATTCAGCTTAAAAACAATTTAACCCTAAATGCATTTATCTTAGAACCCATTTTACCCATTTGATATTCAGTTAGCCTAAAAACTATTTACCCTAATATTTATTCACCCTGAAACCTATTTAACCTAAAATTCATTTAGCCTGAAAAAAATTTTAACCTAAAATGTGTTTAGCCTAAAACCCGTATCACCTAACATTTACTTGGCCTAAAATCTATTTAACCTAAAATTTATTAGGTTTAAAACCTATTTAACCTAAATTTCATTTGGCTAAAACCCATTTAACCTAAAATTTGATTATCATAAAACCTATTTAACCTTAAATTTATTTAAAGCCTGATAACAATTTAACCTAAAACTTTTTTAGCCTAAAATCCATTGAATCTAAAATTCGTTTTTCCTAAAATCTATTTAACCTAAAATTCATTTAGCTTAAAAATTATTTAACCTAAAATGCATTTAGCCTTAAACCTATTTAAACTAAAAATTATTCAGCCTAAATCCTATTGAACCTAAAATGCATTCAGCCTTTACCCTTTTAACCTAAAATGTGTTCAGTCTTAAAGCTATTTTACCTAAAATTTGTTTATCTTAAAAACAATTTAACTCTAAATGCATTTAGCTTAAAACCTATTTGATCTACTTGACATTCACTTAACTTAAAAACTATTTAACCTACAATTCATTCACCCTGAAATCTATTTAACCTAACATTTATTTATTTTATTTTAGAATACCAGGATGCAGAAGCTGACTTTGAGAATCACTTGGAAGATAATGAAGACAATTTTCATTCGGATATTAGTATCGGATACGATTCGGGTAGTAGTTTGGAGTTTGAAGGTTCCGTTAGTACTAATTCTGAAACTGACGTCAGTTCTGTTTTTGAAGAGTCTGACATTGATAATAAATCAACTACTAGTTTTGAATCTTATGCAAGTTTTGATCCAAATGATGTTGAAAATGAAGAAGATGATATAAGAGAAGAAGATGTACCACTTTTTCAAGAAGCTCCTATTACAGTAGGAGAAAGCATGTTATGTATTCTTTCTTTAGTTTTAAAATTTTCTTTATCCGGTGTTGTTCTTGCGGCTATTTTAGAACTGATTTCTTTGCATTGTCCGCACCTAAATTTTTGTCCGCCTAGCTTGTATATATATGTTTAAAAAATATTTCGAAGACTTGCATTCTTCTGTCATCAGACATTACTATTGTCCAATATGTTTTAGTAATCTTGAGCATGAGGTTGATCATTGTCCACAGTGTCTTCAGAACATACAGAGCCAGTACTTTTTAACAATGTCTGTAACTGAACAACTTCAGGCCCTCTATATGAGAAGAGGCTTTCAACAAAAGTTACAACATCGTTTTAATCGTCAAAAAATAAACGCTAGAAATATTGAAGATATATATGATGGCCTAATTTATAGAGAGTTAAGTGCTCTAGGTGAGATTTTATCAAATCCAAATAATATTTCTTTGTCATGGTACACTGACGGAGTACAAGGCTTTTCGCAATCAAAATTTTCTTTCTGGCCATTATTTCTCACTATTAACGAACTGCCTTATGAACAGAGATTTAAGAAGGAAAATCTTATATTGGCGGGAATTTGGTTTGGTGACAAAAAGCCCGAACCAAACTTATTCCTTCTTCAACTTTATGATGAATTGCGTCAGTTACGATATGGCATAAATATGCAATTACCAAATAATGAAAATCCTTTGAATGTTAAGGGAATAGTGATTTGCGGCTCTTGTGATTTGCCAGCCAAAGCTTTATTTTTGAATATGAAGCAGTATAACGGCTGGTTTGGTTGCCATAAATGCAAGCAGCCGGGAATAAAATTAGGAAACCGTCAAGTATATCCATACATGAAGAAATATGCCTCTTCGAACGGAGGAAGAGACATTACTATATTCTCAAACTTTGGAGTATGGAGTAAAAGGTCCCTGTATTTTATCCAGCATAGTATACCGCTGGATAACTACCACAGCATTAGATTCCATGCATATGGTTTTTATTGGCGTATTAAAAGCTTTGATGAATTTTTGGTTCAATCCCACTTTTCAGGAGAACGATTCTCTATTTTCGAAGCCATAGCTGTTGTTAAGGTATTAGTCGCGTAAATGCTCCCGCAAAACTCCCGCAAAATAAAAAGAACAAAAAATAAACTTTTATATCAACTCACTTGCTTCCTTGTGACCTCTTCTAATGTAATATATGTAATTTTCACGATTTTGAGTCAGGTACTATAAGTTATCATGATGTATTGCTTACACGTTTTCGACATTTTTCAATGAAACCACGTGAAAATGAAAAATTATGAATTTTTAAATTATTGTATTTTTTATACGGCGTGGTCAATAAAATTAATTTTTTTTTAAAGGATTTATTTTATCTCAATGTGTAACTTAGTAGTTTTATTTGAAAAACTGACGACTTGTTTTTTTATAATTGAATATAAGAGACATTTTTTACATGCATTTTGTGCTATTGCATGTAAAAGGTATAAACTTTGAATTAATATTTTGAAGCTCAGAAGTGGTCAACATTAATAGGATAGATCTAATTTCATAGATAAATACCTCATGAATACAGATACAAAGTTTTAAAAAAATCTGACGAAAATCATTTTACGCGACTAATACCTTAACAGAAGAATTCAAAATCTTCTGCCACCGAACTTTATTCAAAGAAGATTAACTTCTATAGAGACTCATATTAATTATTGGAAAGCCTCAATGTACAAAACTTTTTTCTTTTATTACTCTCTTCCGATTTTGGAAGATATACTGCCTCCAGAGTATTTTGAACACTACCAGTTACTGGTAGGCGCAATTTATTTGCTATGTCAACCAAGCATTTCTGACGAAATGGTCGAAAATGCTTCTAGAACGATTTATGAATTTGTATCTAGATTTGCAAATCTGTATGATCTTCAAAATATGACATGCAATCTTCATTCGTTGCTACACTTACCTTCTACTGTAAGAGAATTAGGTCCTCCTTTTTGTTTACCAATGTTTTAGCTACGAAGATATTAATGGAAAATTGCCAAAATTGATTCACGGCAGCCGATGCGCACAATTGCAAATTTCTTATGGAGCTTCCTTATATATAAATACTTATACGCTTCATAAAGAACAGCTTATTGAAGGAAGTGAACCATATGAATTTTGTAAAAAAAATTTGTTCCCAACCAAAAAAATGAGGTTAAAAGAAATAAATGAATCGACATTCATAGTAAATGGGCTTTCCAAACTTGCTGTTCCATACGAAATTTTAATGGCTAAATTTTATAACTAAAGGAATAGATGGCACAAAATACTTTGTATTTAAAAAGCTCTTGCAAAGCCAATGCTATTCCGAATGTTATGCTGTAATTAAGAAATTTAAAACGTCTATTGCTTATCCATCGACAGCCATACCTAGAGTAGGTTTAAATTTTATACATAGAATAGGAGCTTTGGAAACAGAAGTAGATATTGTTCATGTAAACTCCTTAAAAATAGTGTGCTTCGAAACGAAAATTGAAAGAAATAACGGAACAATTTTAAGATATTTTGCAGAACCGGTCAATATGATCGAAAAAGAATAACTTAGTTTTATGAAATTGCGTCATTTATGTAAAAATGTGATAAATAAAAAAATTCATAATTTTAAATGTTAAATGTTCATTTCACTAACTAAAATATAATTTTTTTTCATTTTTCCATAGAATTCTTCTCAGTACAACGATAAAAGTTGTTATAAATCCCAGAAAAATTTAAAGTAAATTCAAAGCAGAGAATCTTAAACTACTCACCTTCAAAACAAGAAAAAACATATTTTAAAAATTTATTTTAAACTTTTAGAAGACACTTAACAATCATCAATAAAGCTTCCTAGAAAAACTTGAAGAAGCATCCTGCAAACACTTCCCTAAACTTCCTAAGGAAACGTCCCGATACTTTCTGAGGAAACTTTGTGAAGATTTCTAAAAAAAACTTCACGAAGATTCCTTAGGAAACTTTAAAAAGATTCATTAGGAAACTTCAAAAAGATTCCTGAGAAAACTTTACAAGGATTCCTGATGAAACATCAGAAAGATTTGTGAGATAACTTTACAAAGATTCCAAAGAAAACTTAACAATGATTCCTAAGAAAGCTTCACTGTAATTCCTGAGGAAAAATTACCATGATTCTTGAGATAACATCACAAAGATTTCTAAGGAAACATCAAAGATTGCTGAGAATACATCTCAAAGATTGCTGAAGAAACTTCAGAAAGATTTCTGAGAAAACTTCACAAATATTTTTGAGATAACTTTACAAAGATTCCTAAGAAAACTTCACAAAGATTCCTGAGAAAACTTAACAATGATTCCAGAGAAAACTTCCTAATGATTCCTGAGGAAACATCACATAGATTTCTCAGAAAACTTTACAAAGATTGCTCAGGAAAGTTCAGAAAAATTCCTGAGAAAACTTCGCAAAGATTTCTGAGGAAACTTTATAAAAATTCCTGAGAAACATTACAAGGATTACTGAGAAAAATTCACAAATGTTCATAAGGAATCTTCACAAACGTTTCTAAGGAAAATGCACAAAGTTTCCGATGGAACCTTCACAAAGATTCCTGAAAAAACTTCGCAACGATTCCTGAGGAAACATTACAAAGATTCTTGAGTAAAATTCATAAAGATTTCTAAGGAAACATTACAAAGATTCCTGAGAAAACTTTACAACGATTCCTGAGAAAACTTCACTAAAGTTGCTTAGGAATCTTCACAAAGACTCCTGAGTAAACATCACAAAGCTTCCTGACAAAAATTGACAAAGCTTTTTGAGGAAACTTGACAAAGCTTCCTGAGGAAACATCACATAGGTTTTTTAGAAAACTTCACAAAGGTTTCTTTAGAAAATTCGCAAAGGTTGCTGAGGAAACTTCACAAATATTTCTGAGGAAACTTCATAAAAATTCTTGAGAAAACATTACAAGGATGACTGAGAAAAATTCACAAATGTTCGTAAGGAAACATCATAAAGACACCTGAGGAAACTTCACAAAGCTTTCTGACAAAAATTGACAAAGCTTCCTGAGGAAACTTCACATAGGTTTTTTAAAAAACTTCACAAAGGTTTCTTTGGAAAATTCGCAAAGGTTGCTGAGGAAACTTCACAAATATTTCTGAGGAAATTTCCCATAGGTTTTTTAAAAAAATTTACAAAGATTTCTTTGGAAAATTCGCAAAGGTTACTAAGGAAACTTCACAAATATTTCTGATGAAACTTCACAAAAATTCTTGAGAAAACATTACAAGGATTATTGAGAAAAATTCACAAATATTTGTAAGGAATCTTCACAAAGACTCCTGAGGAAACTTCACAAAGCTTTCTGACAAAAATTGACAAAGCTTTCGGCGGAAACTTGACAAAGCTTCCTGAGGAAACTTTACATAGTTTTCTTATGAAACTTCAAAAAGATCCTAAGGAGACTTCACAAAGATTCTTGACAAAACTTTACTAAAATTCCTGAGGAAACATCACAAAGGTTCCTAAGGAGACTTTATAAAGATTTTTTAGGAAACTTTACAAAGATTCCTGAAAAACTTTACTATGCTTGCTGAGGAAACTTTAAAAAGATTTCTGAAAAAACTTCACTAAGCTTCCTGAGAAAACTTTACGATACTTTCTAAGGAAACTTTGTGAAACTTTCTAAATAAATCTTCACGAAGCGCCGTGAGGATACTTTTCGAAGCTTCTTGAGGAAACTTCACGCAGCTTTCTGTGAAAACTTATTAAAATTCATGAGAAAACTTCACTAATCTTTTTAAGGAACTTCCTAAAGCTCGTAAAGAAATTTCGCAAAGGTTCCTGAAGAAACTTTACGAATCTTCCTTAGAAAACTTCACTAATCTTCTTGAGGAAACTTTGTGAAGATTCCTGCAGAAAGTGCCCAAAATTTCCTGTGGAAATTGGTTATTTTGGAGCTAAAAGTTGTATTTTTTATTAAAGAAGACTTGAGGAACGAATTTTCTTGTTCCCATGGTTCAACTATGGGACTTCGACAAATCCCATACTTGACCCACTGTATGGCCTTGCCATGGGTGAAAAATTCGATATACCTAGACCCATAGTCAGGCCATTGTCAACCCATAGTTCCTATTCCTCGCGGGATATTAGATCCGTAATTTTATATTTCTAAAACTTCACTTCAAATTCATTATCAGCAACTCAAAAATCATTATAAATCTAATTTTATCAAAATCGAAAAAAAATTTAATTTTTGTGGACTATATGGGATCTACTATTTTGAATTTAGAATTATTTACTTTATATTCGTTGTCAGCGACCTCAAAAACCCTTATGAACAAAGTTTTATAAAGATTGAAAAAAAAAATTAATTTTTGTCCACCATACTGGATCTGTTATTTTTAATTTGGAAATTCTGACCTGAAATTCGTCATCAGCGACCCCAAAAACCTTTATGAACAAAGTTTTATAAAAATCGACGAAAATGTTTAATTTATGTCCACCATATTGGATCCACCATTTTGATTTTTTTAAATTTTACTTTAGTTTCATAATTAGTGACCCCAGAAACCTGTAAATATCCACTTTTGTGCTTCTTAAATGCATTTTGAGGTTTTTGCCAAGATTTCGGAGTTCTAGCCCACTGTAATGCGAGACAAAAATCAATTTGTGTGCGACTTTCATATCATGCAAGCGATATGCGTCGCATATGAGGCCGCATATGTTAATAAAATCAATAAAATCGTGAACATCAATCTATACAACTAACCTACCAATGTCCAGTTCGTCTCAGGTCAACTTCTTCGGCGAAGATAACATTAAATTGGGAAAATCGTCAACGTTAATAACGTAGCTATATAACTGATGTCCAGGTTGTTTTAGGTCAACTTCTTAAGGGAAGTTATCCTCAAAATAGGAATAACGGCAACTCCAATATTTCCAAATACTTTAACGATGTCAAGGTCGTCTCACGTCAACGTCTTCGAGAAAGTTAACTTCAAAATTAGGAAATCGAGAACTTCAATTAATGGATAAAGCCAAATTAAAAGATTTACTCATTTTATGCAAGGGTGGTGCAATTCCTTCAACTCGCCATGCGTTTTATCAGTCGTTAAAAACGAACGACAACAGTGAGAACGAATAATTTTAATAAAATCCTTTATTCTTGTCTTAAATTAAAAAGTATTAAAATAGAATATAGGTATTATTACGCTTAAAAACTAGGTGATTTACATTAAGCATAATCAATGTGATATCTGTCAAATTTGTGATTTTATAAACTAAATTGCGCACATTACATTGACGTTAGTTTTTGTTCATTGAATTTTATTCTAGTTTGTTATTTAGTTTAAGAATATTTTACTTTTTCAATAATAATTTTAAAAAAAAAATTATTCTACCGTTTGTCAAAGCTCTTTAAAAATTGAAAGAACTAATCATTTAAACAAACCGGGAACAATTTCTTCGACTCGTTATGTTTTTTATTAGTCGTTAAAAACGACCAATAACAGTTAGTACAATAGTGATAAAGAATAATTTTAATAAAATCCTTCATTCTTGTCCTTAATTGACAAGTATTAAAAATAGGATATACGAATTATTACGCTCAGAGAACTAATGTGATTTACATTGCGCATAATATAACTGTCAAATATGAGAATTTGTAAACTAATTTGCGTACATTATATAGGCTTTAGTTTTCGTTCATTAAATTTTATACTTGTTTGTTTTTTCATTAAAGAATATTTTACTATTTCAATAATAATTCAATTGTATTAAATACTATTATTTAAATACTATTTTTATTAAGCAGCGATGTTACATAAATAAAAAAAAGGAAAAATATTTTACCGTTCGCATCTTTTTAAAATTTTTAGTAAGTATATTCACTTGACTTCATATTATTATGTACCGTCGATTCTTGTATATGAGTTTTGTTTTTGTTCCTTATTTGTTAGCATTTATTTCCATTTAAAATATGTCAAAACCGCGGGAAGAAACGATATTTCATATAATTACAGAAACAGTTTGTAAAAGTTAATAAACGGTTTGTTTTTATCGCAATAAAAATTAATATTCGTGTATAGAAGAAAGTTTTGACAATTATTATTACTAAAGATATTATGATTATTACCTTTACCCCGGTTAGCAAATTTGACTCAGTCTCCCCTACATAATGTTATATTGTTAACAGAAATATGCTGTTTCAAATTAAAATAATTTCTTGTTTATTTTTATGAATTTTATAACCCGATCATAATATTTAATTAAATTAATGTTATTATATTAATTCATATATATTAATCAATTGACTAATTTATTTTGTGGTTCATTAGGGGAGGCCGGGGCTGGTTGTAACAATTTTCAGAAAATTGTATATATTGTAAAAAGTATCAAGTATTTTATAACTATTATTGCTTTTATCGATAAAGCAATTATTCATACAGCAAATCAGAGCAAAAAAATATTTAAAAGTACACCTTTTTCTTACAATTAATGTTTTTAAAAAAAAAAATTGACTGTTACAATAATAAAATCATACAATTTTATTATTGTTCTCGAAAAATAAGTACCAAAATAAGTTTTTTACAACGTCTTACTGTATTAAAACAGTTTACCGTCTTTCAAATAGCCAATTAATAATAATATATCATAAAATCAAAACTGTCAAATCAATGATTTTTTATTTCTCATCAAATCTTAATTTTTTAACTATTTCTTATCTGTTTATGGCAAATTTGTAAATGAAAATCTTTAAATTATGTTTATTTTATTATTTAACATCCAAATCACCAATTTCAATTTAGGTAAGAAAACAATAAAAATTTTAAAATGTTTTCAACTGTTTCAATTATAAAAATTAATAATTAAAGTCTTTATATTAAGTTGCAATGTAGCTGTAAGCAATATTTTTCCGATGTTGATGTCCACACTTTTCCGTAGCGAGTTTTAAAAGTTAGAACTCTTTATTTTTAATTATATTTAAGGTTATGTTTGACACATAGAAGATGGCAAGGGCGCAGGGTTGTGCACGTAAAATACATCAGGTAAATTACATGGGTTTTCTACGTATATTACATATGTAATTTACATGTTTAGTTTTCTACATAATGTAATATACATCAGTACACACAGATTTAATCACGTGACAGCGCGCGAAAATTTAAAATTTATATATATATAGATATACCTTATAGATTTGGGATGTAAATTACATAGTTTTCTACATTTTCTACGTATATTACGTCGAAAATGTATTATACGTCGAAAACCTCGAGTGACGCGTCACTGCACAACCCTGCAAGGGCGCAAAAATAGGGGGATCGAGAGTCGTGTGAAGTTTGCCGCACGAGCGAAGCGAGTGTGGCAATCACACGGCTCGAGATTCCCCTAGTTGCGCCCATGCTACACACACACTATTTTCTCTAACACCTCGTGTTAAAAACTCGTGTTTTTTACGCACATGCATGCAAGAAAAGAGCAGAGGACTCTTTCCACGCGCACCTTACCCCATGAATACTACTCTTTAACAGTGCTGTCAAGTTCGGATACACAATATTATATTAGAGTTAGAAAATATTGGGTTTTCGAAGTTGGTAGCACTGTTCAAGAACAGCGTTCACGAGGTAAGGTGTGCGTGGAAACACGAGTTTTCAACGCGAGATGTTAGAGAAAAACAATTTTAATGTACGCCTCATCGAAAATCTTATTTCTTAAAAATTGTTTCTGGAATTTATGTTATAAAAGTTGACTCTAAAGTTTTTAATTTTATAATTTGTGGAATTTATAACTGAAATAATTTTTATAGTAAGTATAGGACACAATACTCTGTTTAAGTGCAAGAACACATTAATAATTTGTATATTTTAAAGTTGTAGTTTATAATAACTTTTTTCAACAGATTTATTCATTAGAATAGTTCTTATATTGAATTTTAAAATGAATACTTCACACAAAACCTAAAAAGCTCAAAACGTTTCATAATGATACCGTTTTTTTGATTTATTTTACAAATTGAGCTAAAAAATGGCATTATTATGCA
Organism: Ganaspis brasiliensis; assembly: GCA_037103525.1. Lineage (NCBI taxonomy): Eukaryota > Metazoa > Arthropoda > Insecta > Hymenoptera > Figitidae > Ganaspis > Ganaspis brasiliensis. The sequence goes on along the minus strand of JAZKLR010000397.1, from coordinate 265,202 downwards.
ACGTTTTTGGCACTTTAGGTTTTGTGTGTTCTAATCACAAGAGGGCAAATAAAAATTATATTTAACCAGTGAACATTGACTGATCTTCAGTAAATTTCACTGATTTAGCAACCAAAAGTTGTTCAGAATTTTTAGATCCACGAAGAAATTTCCGAATTAGTAACAAATTTCTCGGTCAAGTGGCCACCCTGATTAAGTTTGGTCTATTTCTTCAAGAGTTATTAAATTTTAAAGAAAACAAATGACAAAATCGTACACTGTTAACGTATCTAACTTAGGTACTTTATTTCGACCCAAAAATTATGCTTTTAGACGAATATTCGAAGTTAAAACAGCGTTTGCACTATTTACTAAGCAAGTTTAATACAGCGTCTGTGTTTCTAAGGAGACAATTAAAAAAGAAATGTTTTGTAAATTCGAGCTTTATTTCCAGTGATCATTATTTACACCATTCGCCTCAATAGTTCATTAATTTTGACTTCTCTGTTTCCAAAGTCTCCGCCTTCAACATAGTGGTTAGTCTTCTTCCTCCAACCGCCATTTGGAGTGTTTAGCTGTAAAATAAAATAAATTATGAATTTAAAAAAAAATTTAAGCCACCCATAAAATTATAATCAATTAAAAGTCTAAAGTTCTTATTGGTTTAAATAATTAAGCAGTTATAGCTAATTGTGCGAGAAGTTCTAAAACTTTACAAAATAAAAATATGTAAAGAAATCAAGAATATCTCGTATTACTCTCCAACATAAAAGGAAGTAATAGATAATTAAGTATCGATCACAATGCCTATGTTGGATAATGTACAATTTTTCAATAAAAATCATCAATTTTCTTGGATGATTATATGAGGAATTTTATACGTTTATATTGAAGGACCTACATTCTGTGAGAAGAACGTAATCGCAAAATTTCCTCAAATTTAAATGAAACCAAAAGCTTTTGTTTTATGATTTTCAAAAATAAAACAACTATAGTTAATTTAAAATCGCATTAAAACGTATAATTTTTTTCGTCGCATAAGAGATCATAATTGCATGTTTTGCAATAAATGTATGAACTGTTCAAAAAAAGCTTAACAAAGTATTAAAATATTACAAAAAGTATTAAAATATGTAAAAATAGTGGAAAATGAATATTACAAAATAAAAAACAGTGAGAATAAAATAAGGAAAATGTAAAAAGATACATTTAAAAATGAAAAAGTTTAGGAAATTATTCACAAAATGAAGAAAATGTAAAAAGAATATGGAAATAACTTAACAAAATAAAATAACTTTCTTGTTCAAACATTAGATACATTTTTAAAACAATTTTAAGAACAAAATTATTAAAAAGTCATAGAAATTTGATCAAATATAGTAAATAAATTTGCTAATAAATAAAGAATTTCTAAATTGGACATAACATTATTAAAATATTAATATTTTTGAATTTCTATTTACTCAAAATTTTTAGATCGTACTCTGAATCATTTTAAATTAAAATTTTCAAGTTATTGAACAAATCTAGATTAAAATTAAATTTTTATGTATTTATCTACGAATTCCTGGGATTTCTTAAAAATTTCCGGATTAATTTAAAAAATTTCTAATCTTTGTACAAATTCTCATTTTTTATCTTGATGTGCTGAATTGACAGCAATTTCTCGAAGCACCAGATACCCTGACTTTAAATTATTTTTTATGAAAAATAGGGGATATTAGAGAAAAATTTTCCAAATAGAAAACTTTCAGGGATAATAGTTGACGCATGTGAAGCCTGAGATTAAAATGTCTAAAAACATCAGGAAAAAAAATCTTAACTTTTTCTTGATTATAATTATTTGAAGTAAAAAAATATATTTAGCAAAACATGACTTAATTTTTTTTATAATTTAATTTTGTTACTTTTTAGCTAGAATCTTTTCTTTAAAAATGAATCTATTTGTATATAATATTCTGTAAATACGATAAAAAAATATATATTTTTTCAAAATTTTTAATACCTATTTATTTTGATTATTTGACCTTAAATTCCAGAAAATTCCCTCTCTATTCCCATCTTTTTAGACACCCTCAGACATTTTCAACATCATAAAATATTTTATCTTAAATTTTTAAACAAATAATAAAATATTGGCCTTATTTATATTCTATCCTTTTCTACAAATATTGAAATTATAACTTTTTCTATTTAAATAAAATAAAATTTTACCTTGAAGGGCCAGAGGAAATTACTGGCATATTTGAATTTTGGTCCAACGGTGAAGATTTCATGAATCAAATCTTCAGTACAGATAATGTTTGATTTACCTGTAAAACATTTATAATATTAGTTATCAATTTCCTAAATGTTTTGTTTAATATAAAATTTAAAAATCCATGTAGTGCTATGTAGTGTCTACTAATGTTTATCTATCCAATTCCCATATTCTTCGATTTATTACCAGTTATTAAAACTTTACAGACTTTTCCAGTGAAAATTATCTACTTTTTTTTTAAGACAAGAGTGCATTGTTTAAAAAAATCTAAAATAACAAAAATTTAAAAAAATTAAATCAACTCTGCATTTTAAAAGAAATTAGATTCTACTTCTAAACGCATATTTTAAATTTGTGTACGAACTTTTCTAACCCAATAATAAAAAAACTTTACTAGGTGATTTGAAAAATTCAGTTACTTTTTGACAAGATGGAAGGAAGCCGCTTAAAAAGACAGTTGGCTGCCATGGACTTGTCAAATATTCTGTTTTACAAAATTTATATTTATCAAATTTTTTAATAAACTTTGTATTTTCAAATTTTATAAAATGATAATAGTTAGTAATAAACTGCAAATATTCAGCAAACTTAATAAATATTTCTATTAATCGCAAAAGAGAAAATTATACAGAATAAAAAATCTATAATAAAAAAGAATTCATTGAAAATTTTTGTTTTACAGAGCCGCAAAGAATGGGTGTCAATAAAATCATTTTTTAAACCAAAATTTTGTTTTCTTTTCATATTTTTATATTAGTCTAATTGAACGGAAAAAAAGTGTATTCATGTTAATGTCTCGCAATTTTAAATTACAGAATTTAAAAAATATTCGTTTGTCGCTAAAAAAATTCATACAAAATTTGTTGATTTTTAAAATATTAATACTTTCAATCTTGTATATTTTTGATCTATAATAATTTTTCAGAAAAATTAGAAAACCAGTTTTTATTTTCAATTTTTGTTACTTTTATATTTATTTTAAAAACCCACTTTGGCTCGTTCAAAAATAATATTTTATTTATTTTGTAAAACAACATAATGTAAGAAAATATTATGAGCAGTCTTTATCAACGTATCGAAGATTTTAGTGACCTTATCATTGAACGAGGAATGGTGCACATAATAGGAAAAAAAGTTAGTCCAAATGCATTATTTTGATTTTTGAAATAGAAAACTCAAATTTTCATGTAATATTTTTCAGTGGAAGAATGAACAATTATATTTTTTACAAAATGAGTAATTAAAAATTGCAATTTGATTAAAATTTTAAAAAATTAGACGCTTAGAAATTATGGTGAGTCCAGAATAGAGAAATCTACATGTAGGACCTACATGTAGGTCTGACGTCACAATGGGATTTTCAATGGGTGACGTCAGACCTGCATGTAGGTCCACATGTAGATTTCTCTATTCTGGACTCACCATTAGGGATGGTCTAACCTCAAATTTGACAAAGCTTCTAAAATTCATTTTTTTTTTTAGTTTCATCAAATTGCAATTTTTAATTGCTCATTTTTAAAACCGGGATAATTTTGAAATATCGACGACAAATTTGCAATAGTCTATACATTTTTGTGTAAAATCTTTATGTCGAATTATTTTAATATAAACAGTTTTCCTACAAAGTGATAAAAATGTAATTTGCCTAATGTCGTGAGCGAAGAAAAAAACTTCGTAAAAATATAAAAGTAATTTGCAAAAATTACAAAATTATTGAAAGATCTTTTGACTCAGTATAATATTTAAGGAGGTTTTAAGGATGTTAATAATTTTGGGTATCGAATTGTCATATTTTTGAAGACTTTATCGAAGATAAAGTTTTTAAGACTTTTTTAAATAAACAATTTCCAAAATTCATGCGATAAATAGTGTAAAATTACTTTGGAAAGTAAGCAAAATGTCGACAAAAAATTGTAAAAATCGTGATAAAAGTTTAATGTTTAAAAAATGTAAATATAACTGAATACTCCACAAAATTTTGTAATGTAATTTCGATTTTGAATAGAAAAAAAAGGATAAATAGTACTTCTGTTCCAAAATTACACCGGTTGAATGGATGATACATAAAATTAATTAAAAATAATAAAATACAGAAGCTTACCTAATTGACTTTCAATGACGGAGTTTGAAGTAATTGGAATTCGCTGGCGGTTGATCTTGGCAAATCCTCTTTTGTAGATTAATTCTCTAACCGACTTTAAATTTGGATAACCCCAAGTAATGTAAGGATCAACGAGTCGAAGCATGTTAACTGTTGCTTTGTTCAACTTAACGAACACTCCATTGTTGATTTGTCGCAGACGGAAAAGTTGAAGAACTTTGCGAACTTTTGGGGCAACTTGGTTAACACTAAAAGATTAAAAACAAAAAATTAAAATTCCAAAAAACAAAATAATGGTCACTTAAATTAATCTGCGTTTAAGAACAATTATAATTGTAAGATCTAAAAAAAAAATAACAACAAAAATGAAGCTAGACACTAGTGTATTATTTAATTACTAGAAACCTTGAAGTTGCATTGTTGTCGGTCATTTAAAACTATAAATTTTTGCAAATTTAAATATTGAAAATTACGAGATAAAAGAATATGTCTGAAGAATAACAAAAAAAATTGTCAATTGAAAACAAAATTCGAAAAATTATAATTAAAAAAATTGTATAAAATAATTGAAAATTATGGAAAATAATTAATAAACGAAGGAAATCAATGACAAATGATGAGAATAATTTAAAAATTGAAGAAAATAGGTGTAAAATGACGAAAGTAATTGTCAATTGAAAACAAAATTCGAAAAATGACGAGATTAATAGACAACTGAAACAAATAATTGAAAAAATTAAATTTAAAGAAAATAATTGCGCATTTAACAATAGGATTGAAAATCGAAAAAAATAATTGAAATTAAAGAAAATAAAAAATTGTGGAAATAAATTGAAAATCAAAGAATTAAATTAAAATTTGAAAAAATAATTGACAATTGAAAAAAAAATTTTAATTACGAAAATAATTGACAATTGAAAACAAAATTTAAAAAATGGCTAGATTTAACACAGAACCGAATAAAATAATTTAAAAATTCGAAGAATAATTATAAAATTTTAAGATAATAATTGAAAATTGAAATTTTTTTTTAGGAAATAATTGAAAATTGTGGAAAATAATTAATAAGGGAAGAAAATAGTTGAAAAATGACGAGAATAATTGTCAATTGAAAACTTAAGAAAATTATAGGAATAATTGTTGATGGGAATAATTGCACATTTAACTGGATTGAAAATCGAAAAAAAATAATTGAAATTGAAAAAAATAATTAAAAATCGGAGAATGGAATTGAAATTTAAGGAATATACTTAAAACATGAAAAAAAGTATTTGAAAAATGACGAAAATTAATTAGTATAGCAGAAAACAATTGAAAACTGAATAATGGAAATAAAAATTGAAGAATGTAATTAAAAATTGAAAAGTGGAATTTAAATTTGAAGAAAATAACTGAGAATTGAAGAGAATATTTCTAGAATTGGATAAATGAATTAAAATTTTAAAACAAAAATTATGAATGAAAAAATAATTGAAAAAAATCCGAGAATTATTAAATATTGAGGAATTAATTAAAAATCGATAAAAATAATTGAAAATTAAAGAAAATATTTAAGAATTGAAGAAAATAATTAAAAGTTGAAGAAATAAATGGGAAACTAAGGAACTAATTGGAAATTTCAAGAAAATAATTGATAATTAAAAAAAAAACTACAATATGAGGAAAATAATAATTAAATATTGACAAAAATAATTAACTATTAAAAAGAAAAAAAAATCGAAAAATTGTGAGAATAATCAGCATTCGAACAAAATTTTTTTTAAAATTAATAAATAATTATAAAAATAAGAGCATAATAAATTTCAATTGAAAACTGATAAAAATTATGGAAAAAATTGTAGAAAATAAATAAAAATTGAAGAATTATTTTAAATTTTCAAGAAAATAATTGATAATTGAGAAAATGCAAGAGTTTTTGAACATTGAAGAAAATAATTGAAATACGAAGAATGTAAATGAAAATTGAAGAAAATAATTTTTATTTTATTTAGAAATCTGTTTAATACACTTATAAAATATTTAAAAATGGTGCTTGTTTTCTTTTCAATGATATAATAATTGACGATATTTCCTTATTTATTATTATTATATTACTTATTTTTCTATTTTTATTAAAAAAGGCAATTAATAATTAGATATTAGATATATAAAATAAAAACTCATATGATTTATAATTAATTTAAAACTACACATTTTTTCAAACGTAACTGATTTAAAACAAAAAAAATATCTAAGTGTTAAACTTTAGGTGTGGACAGAATGAAAGAATGAATGATTCTTGTGGATTATGATTATTAGATTTAAAAAAAAAATTGTCAATGGAACTTTTCAAAACATTATCTTTACATTACTTATAAGGAAATAAATAACTTTTAAAAAGAATCATTAATAAACTTCAGAGAAATAAAGATTATTTAAACAAACAATTATTGTATCTTTGAGAATACTTACCCACGAATTCGAATGACAAAAGCCAAACGAGCCTCTCCAGGAATGTAATAATTGCCACGATTTTTAGCTTGCCTCTTTAGTCTAATCTCATCCCTTTCTTTCATTCTATATTCTTTAACATATTGCTCGGCTCTCTTGAATATATCCTTACGCTTCTTGTAATGTTCTTGACGTTTCTATAAATATTAAAATTAATGAATAAGTGTAATTAATTAGAAATGATAAATAATTATACAAAATTGTATTTTTTATGCAGGTAAATGACAGTAAAATTAAATTGAATATTACCTTAATAGAAGTCTGCAAACGAACAGCTTTAGCAGTATCTCGCCGCTTTCTTCTTTTCAATACCGACTCTGGTACTGCTGGTAGCTTTTTAGCTACGGTTTCTTTTTTTCTGAAATAATAAAGAAACATAATTATTAAAAAGTAAAATTATAATGTAACAATGTTTTGTTTCGCTCTCATAATGGCTACAAACTAATGTCAAATGTTTTATCCAATTTTTAACACTTTGCTAATTTATCTCTAAAATAAGTGTCCCAATATTGTGATGTCATCTGTCAAAGTGCAAGGAAAACAATCTTAAATTACTAGTTTCTAGAGGAAATTATTAAACAAGATGATTCAAAAGAAGTTAAAATAAAATAGAAGTTTTAATTATTACAATAGGTACTAATTTAAAAAAATAAAATAGTTAATTACTGTTTTTTGAGCATTGAATTATCATAAAGAATTAAGCAAAAATTGTAAAAAATTATATCAAAAGACACTAAAATAAAAAAAATCGTTTAGTACTGATTTGAACCAAGTTTATGACACAAATTGGGACACTTACCTTTTAAACTATTTGTAAACACTACATTCAATTATTAAAGTAATAATAAATATAGGACAAATAATTGTAAATCTAACAAGTAAATGACAATTTATTACTTTTCATTTGTAAATCTAACAAGTCGGTCCGTATTTTTTTAAAGTGACACATGCATCTCTTAGGTTATGTTCACAAACAGCACAATTATAAATAATATACGATAAACTAGAGTGAAATAATTATTGGGACGCGTAAAAATCATAATTTATTATGAAATATTTAAGTTTTCAAAGCAACTTATGAAGAAAAAATACTCGATGTTAACAGATTTTAAACGAAATTTCTGATGTACTTACGCGTCGACCATACTTGCGCCTGAAAAGAAAAATAAAGACCATAGATGGGAACCGTCGACATAGTTCTCAGAGATGGGAAAGTAAATTACAGGTAATACGTGATGATAGCGGCAGCGGAAAACGTAAGGGTGAAATCCCTTTATTGCGTTTTAACGTCCGTTTTGTAACTAGACCATGGGTGCGAAAGTGACAACAATATATCTGCATCTCTTTTGCACTCACGTTCTAGTTACAAAACGTGCGTTATTAAGCCTAAAGCACAACGAATACGGTTACAGGAGCAGGACATGAGATAATAAAGGACAGATACTGTTTCTGTCCTTTACTGTCTCATGCATTGGACCCGTACGCGTATTTAATCTGCTTAGGGCGGCGTCCCATGGCTGAGTTTTGCATTGCGTTTTGCTTTGTAATGAGAGAGAAAAGGACAGACATATGTTTTCTCCTTTTCTCTCTCATTATAACGCAAAATAAAACGCAGCTATGGGACTTCACCTTTACCCCCTATCTACCCCCCTATCTACATGGAAGCTGATTCTGCGGTTATGCGTAAATACGCGGAACGTATAAACACAGAATTGTGAGAGAGACAAGGACAGACAATGTTTGTTATTGTTGCCGTCCTTTTCTCTCTCATTGGCTTTATTGCGCGTTTTGACGCTTGACGCAGAATCAGTTTCCATGTAGATAGGGGGGTAATAGGGGGTTATACGTTCCGCGTATTTACGCATAACCGCAGAATCAGCTTCCATGTTGTTCCATGTAGATAGGGGGTTAGTTAAAAACGGTGCCATGTAATCAGTGGCGTAACTAGGAGAGCATGGGCCCTGGGGCAAAAAGGAAAATTGGGCCCAAACAAGTTTCATTTATTCTGTCCACACCTGACATTTGTTTCTAGACGTTTTTTTTTTTAAATCATATTTCAACTTTTTAAAATGTTCTCAAATTTTTAATTTATAGCAATTTTAATTTCTTCTAATTTCAGTTAATTTCAACTTGGTTGGTTGGTTCAATTAATCCTCGTTTCAAATACACCAGGCCCCTGAAACTCTCGAGTTGAGAAAGACATAAGTGTTGACTAAGCGAAACTATGGCGCTGCATGTCAGTTGGGCTGACTCGAGCTGACAATGGCTGTCAAACAGTAAACAAATCGTGAAAAATACTGTTTATTTTAAATTGTATTTATTTTAACTGATATTTTCTGAAGTATATTAAAAATATTGAGAATTTTTAAACAAATGGAATAAGAGATTTTATTTAAAATGGGTGCGAAATGCAAAGGTTTTGGATTCAATTCCGGCTGTGATATAGTTGCGGGAAAAAGTGAATTTCTTTTTAGTTCCAAAAGATCCAGAAGTAATTAAAAAAAAAAAAAGATCATGATTTTTTTAAAAAATCAACAAAATCGGATTTATTTGATTTAAATGAAAAATTGATTTTTTTTTAATACAATCAGTATATAAAATCTCCAAATGTTTATTTGTAAGTAGTTTATTTTTCAAACTGAGAACATTTATAAGAAATAATAAATAATAAAACATTTTATCAAAATCATATAAACTACTTATGTCGAATAAATGAGAAAATTCAAAAAAATATTTTCTAATTCATATAAAAAGCAACGAAAAAATAATTAATTGTAAAAAAAACGTAAAAATATAAGAAAACAGTCTAATAAAAAAATGAGAAAATTCTTATAAATAAAAAATGTTATGAACATTATTAAAGAAATGAAGATAAAATTAAAAAACAACACATCAATGAAACAGTGACATAGAAATATAAAAAAAAAGTAGAAACTCTTTTCAAAAAAATTGAACTATTTACGGACATCTTTTTTTAAATTAAAAAAATAAATATGTAGATAATTAAAAAATATTACTAAAGAGAATCAAATTTTAAAATTAGGAAAATTAGAGAATTATTTCACAAATTGAAGAAAAAAAAATTAATAAAAATTAAAAAAAAAACAATTCTATGAAATAGAAGAACGATATTAAAATGAGAATATTTAGTTCAAGCTTCAATTTACAAAACATAAAATACAGGAATAAAAGTTTGCAAGAAAGTAGAAAATTGGGAAATTTAAAAAATCATAGTAGCATCGAACAATAAAAAAAACTAAAAAATTTAAATGAAGGAAAAATGTTTCTAAGAAATGGAAAAATGATGACAAAAGTTAAAAAATTAATTAAAACGCAAGAAAGAACTACAAAAATAGAGAAACGTCAAAAAAATTAAATAAATAGGAAGAAAATAGAGTAATATGATAATGATGGCGATATAATAATGATAAATTCATCAAACCAAATAAAATATAGTAATGTTCTTTTCCTTAATCTAACTAACTGCAAAAAAAGTAAAAAGTAGAAAAAATAATAAAATTTGGTTAGAATCTACTAAAAATTAGAAATTATAAAAATAAAATAAAAAAATGTATATATACAAACAGAAATTAAAAAATCCTTTAAGAATAAAAAAGTTTAGGTATATTAAACCAAAAATATTTTTATAGTATTACACTTAAAACAAGCCAGCAATAAATTTAGAAAAATAAAGAAAATCTGAAAATTTTATGAAAGAATAAGTAAGTTTGCAAAAAATCTCGCAAAAATAGGCTAGATGAGAAAATTAATTTTATAAATTTACAAAAAAATGAGCGTATTTATTTTTACTAATATGGAAATACTTAATTATGAAGGTCTACAAAATAAAAAATTTAGTGAATGTTATAATAACAAAATTGTGTAAAATAATATTAAATAATTTTCATAAAATTAAGAAAAATAAAGAAAATCCTAAAATAAAAAGACAAAAAGAAAAAAAAATCGAAAGCAAAAGAAGAAAAATCTTAAAATTTTGTAAAAATAAGAAATTATAAGACAAAAATTAAACAGTTTCAAAAAAGTGAAATTTCTTAGAAATATTGTAAGAATTAAAAAAAAGGATTATTGTGAATTTGAAAAATAATTAATATTATTTTCAGGGCTGTTCTTGAATTAAATCACTTTGATTTAAATCACGATTTAAATCATTGGAAAATGTGCATTAAAATCATGATTTAAATAAAAAAAACTTAACAATTCTCCAGATGCCTAATACTACATGTGAAAAATCGCAAACATTAAAAAAAAGCACAGAAATTTGTGGATAAATCCTGAAAATTTCAATTTTAATATTTTAATCTCTATAAAATTTAAAAAATTGTGCTAATACAGATGGTCAAAATACCTACGATTTACAAATTTTTGGTATGATAGCAAAAAATAGTATTTCATTTTTATATCTTTAAGTCATTATAATTATATAAATTCCAAACGTCAATTAAGTCATATTCCAATTGGTTCCAACTTTTAAATTTCAATTAATTGAAATTTAAGTGCATAGGTACTATTAATTAATGCTAAATAATTAAATCATATTAATTATTTTTCATATTCACAATCACCTTTTTTTTTAATATTCTTACAAAATTTATAAGAGATTTCATTTTTTCGAAACTGTTTAATTTTTATCTTAATAAATTCTTATTTTTACAACATTTAAAAGTTTTTTCTTCTTTTCCTTTTGATTTTTTTTTTTTTTTTTATTGTAAAAAAACATCTTTTTTTCACATCTTGTCTATATTTTGCGAGATTTTTTGCTAACTTACTTATTCTTCCATAAAGTTTTCAGATTTTCTTTATTTTTCTAAATTTATTATTGAACTTATTTTAAGTGTAATATTATAAAAATGTGTTTGGTTTAATTTGCTTAAACCTTTTTATTTTTAAAGGATTTTTAAGTTTCTTTTGTGAACTTTCTTTTTATTTATCTTGATATATTTATTTTTTGTACTTTTTACATTGATTGATTGATTACTTTCATTTTATTCATTGTTATTCCCGCGCGTATAATAATTTTAAATTAATTGTGTAGTAAAGAGTATTGTTTTATTATTGCTGATATATTAAATATTTTAATATTTTTTAAGGTTTTTTTTCTTTGCTTATATCTTTAATAATTTTATTTTGTCATTCAACAAAAATAAATGGAATAAAATAGTTCTTAATAAGATAAAATTAATTTTTTGTGAGTTACGCAAGGCCATAATTTAAATCTCAGCCCAACTGACAAGCAGCGCCGCGGTGGCCTTAGTCAACTCTCAGTACCACTTAAGCCCATGCAAAATAGAACGACTTTCAGGGGCCTGTTGGTTTTTGGCCTTAGGCCCCCGAAGGTCCAATAGCCATAAAATAATCTGAATTCTTATAGTCTGATTTCCAATTTGCATAAATCCAAAGTTTTTTTTTTTTTTAATATCTTCAATAAATTGTTGCTGCTCCTCAATCTTAGAATTCTGCTGTAACAGAGAGTATAAGGAAGGGAGATCAGGGAGAAATATGGAGATAAGAATTGAATTGTAATGTTTTGATAATGTTATTAATTCAGTTATAATATTCCAAATGTGATAAATATAGTAGGCTTAATATACTTTATCCCAGGATCAGGTTTGCAGATTGTTCTGTAAATATTATTAACGCTCCGAGCTCGTGATAGTTCTAGATTACCAAAGTTGATTGATAGAAAAATTTTGAGATCTCCGTAACATCTTTTTTGTTCGGATTGAAAAAGGCTTTTCTCAAAGCTTCTACAGGGTCTGCTATCGATGGAAATTCCGAATTCAAATATGCCAAGAATTTTGGTCGGTGTTTAGAAAGAATGGGACAATCGGAGACTATACAATTTTACACACAAAATAGTTACCAATCCTCGCACAGGCGGCGCTGATGTTAGCCAAAAAATTGTACACACCTTACCGAGCCTGGGCCACCCTCCGACCGTTCGAGATAGGTTGTTCGGAAATTTCCGCGTGCGACATTTAGACAGTGTTGCCGTCGTTTTGAAATACTATTATGCCAATAAGAATTAAGGTAGAAGAGAAAAGTGATCTTACGGGAAAAAAAACAATTACGTTCTTTAATGCTTGCAGATTGCGGGCATTGAATTTATATAAAAATACCTTACTGATGTAAACAATAATTTTTAAACATTCATAAAATATGTGATTACTCTTCATTAAATCAATAAATAAACAAAAACTACGTATACTTATATTTTTATAAAGAATAAAAATAATTACTCAAGGAATATATATAATTCTTAAATGACAAAAGCATGTACCACACATGTATTTCTTTTGGCTGTCACCGCTGTCACTCTAACCTAACCTAATTTTATAACTTATATATTATTCACGAATTTCATAAGAAATTATTGGTTGATTAAAGAAATGCTGAGTTCCAAAAAATGTTTTTGACCAATTTATTCCAATTTCAATTATTTAATTAATCGGAATTTATCTTGTCTACATGATTCTTTTACAAGACAACATAAATATATTTAAAATGTTGAAATTATCGCTTGATTTAAAGCTTTTTTCACTGATACTTATTGAAATAGCTTCATAAAATAATTTAAAAAATGTTTATATAAAGCTTTTGATTTACAATACTTCTGCTTTTGTTTTTAATTTCGGCATTCAGGTTATTTTTAATTTTTTACTTTAGTTCATGCCCGCTAACACTACTTTGCATTATATACGTTTATTACATGTATGACACACAACCTAATTTCTCACTAGCATTTCGTATTCGACTTTGCATCTCGAGTGGCCAGTACCCACTCGAGACGAACCATTCGAAAATTATCGCATACGACATGAAATCTCGCATGCGACACACGTTCGAGAATAGCTTTTTCAATCTCGCATGGGCATTGTCGCATGCGATATCTAGGGTCATCGATTCGAGAATACGGCCCCAGCAGGGATGGGTAAATGTAGAAAACTCGAGGTTTTCTATGTATAATACGTGGTTTTCTACATTATGTAAAATACGTATTATACGTAGAAAACCACCCACTCCCTTTTATTTTCGAAATTTTTACGTATAATACGTAAGTATTATACTGTAGAAAACCATGTATAATACATCACGTATAATACGCACCCATCCCTGGGCCCCAGGGCTAAGAACTTCGGGACTTAAATACATATACTAATTTATACATACCGTACCCTGAACTGTCAACAAGATTTTGAACAGAAAATAATTTTAAAAATTTCTCAAATTGAAAACATTTATTTTTACATATGTAGATCATTAAAAAAAAATCATAATGTGGACTTAATAATAATAATTTATTTATAGAAATAAATCTTTGTTTCAAACACTTAAAATAAGTACATATTATAAAGATTAAAAACCATTTTAGGTTAAATTTTGTATATATTTTCCAAATTTTTATAAATAGTAAATTTATAAAAAGAACGTATCGCTAATAAACACTTTTTCGTTATATTTCTATTGAATATTAAATTTGCAAACACCCACGAAAAGAACCACTTGTATTCGCGTTTGCGCATTTTTATACAGAAGTCTCACGAGTGACGTCATGACTTTCATGGGGCATATTGTTTATAAATTGGATACTGTGACGAAAATCAGTGTTAATGGGTCTTAATCTTCGAAAGAAAAAATGTTTGTGATTTATTTCTTGAAAAATAAAAACTTTCAAGTGAATTTTGCTTTTTCTAATTTGTTCCTTTTGTAAATAAAATGAAATTTCTAATTAGAAAGTGCACATTAAACATATGTCAATAAAGCTTCTAATTAAATTAGAAATGTTAAAGTCTTAAAAAGTGCAAATTAAATGTAAAACTTTACTTTTCTTTGACTTGTGTCAAGGAAAAAGTCCACTTTTGAAATATGCTTTAATTTTCGAGAAATCATCTTTACAATCGTAAGTTTTTTAACCCAATTTTTTTACTTTTATATATATATATATTCCTTATTCTATATTTATATCTTGACAAAATCTTATAATTTTTTTAGTTCTCTTGATGTGAGTCCTGTAAACAATAAATAAAGAGAAAATGGACAGTCTTTCGGACTCGTCTCGTGAACTTGATTCAATAACATCCGGAGATTCTGTGCACGAATTGCGTCTACATTTTTCAACTCCTGATTTATCAAACGGCGAGTTAGCTAAACGGGCTGCATCTCTTGAATTGGAAAATGAGCGTCTTCGGATAGAATTAGAGAATCTACGAATAGAATTGAATGCGAAAATTGCTGCCAATCAAGGCTTAAAAGATAAAATTACAGTATATTATGTTGATTCTCAGTCTGCATTGCAAGAGAAACTAAAACTACAGAGCAATTTAAAAAATCACGAAAGTCGATTAACCTCGGCGGAAAATTCAACGAAATGGTATCAGCAACAATTACATCAAGTCCAGGCGACGAAAAAAACACTACAGATAGAAATTGAAACTTACCAAGAAATGTTGAAGCAGAAACAACAAACGGTGGCTGATACTATTTTTAAATGCTCGCAAATAAATACAGACTATGCAAATTTGGTTTCTAAATATAAGCAAGAAAAAGACCTTTTTCAGAATGAATTTAATATACAGCAATTAAAAATACAGAACGAAAATTGCAAAGAATTTTCCCCTGAACCAAAGGAGGAATTGTCGCCTGATCTTTCGACAAAATTGGAAGCGACAGAGGAAGAATTGCGAGAAACGAAAGCTCAGTTGTATCTATTGGATCAAAGGCTATTGAGCACGGAAGCAGAAAAAAATTCAGTTGAAAATGCCTTTGCGAAACATTCTTCTAGAATATCTTCTCTGGAAGATAATTTACAGAGGCTTGAAGCAGAGAGAAACGAATTAGCGAAAAACTTGCGGGAGAGTCGTTTTGAAGTTGAGAAATTAAAGTCTGAAAATGAAGCTGCTGAACTGACTTTGACGACTTCTAGACAAAATCAAAGACAAGTAGAAGAAGCAATTTCTCAGTTGCAAATTCAACTTACAAAGATGATAACTCAGTATAAAGTTGTAAAAGTGAGAAACTCGGATCTTGAGGGGAAAGTTACTTCGATGCAGGCAAATTTGGAAGAAAGCAAGAGGCTCAAGTTACTTTCGTTTAATGCTAACAGTTCGCTTCTGAAGAAATTGAAAAAGGAAAAGCAGAAGGTCCAAAAATTGGAGAATTTGATTAACCAGAAGGAAAATATTCAGAGGCGGAAAGAGGTATATTTATTTCTGATTTTATTACAAAATTTAGTAAAAGGTCAAAAAAGGCTTTAAAAAAATTTTATGAATGAACGAAGAATTATTATTATTAATTTAAAAATTAATTTTTTTAAACAAATTTGATTTTAAAGATTAAACAAGCTAATGTAAAGAAATAATTTTTTTCGTTTGATCAAGAAATAGTAATTTTTATAAAAAAAAAAAGTTTGAGAAATAATAGGAGAATTGTTACAAACCTATAAAAAGCTGAGCGAATCTAAGAAATTATTAACAAGCAAAAAATGTAGCAAAACAGAAACAGAAAATATAAATCAAGAAGTAATAATAATAAGAAAATAATAAATTATTTCAAAAAATTAATAAGTGCAGTTTCAAGAAAGAGAGAAAATTATTTCAAAAAAAATAGTAAATTTATTAAAAGGTAAAAAAAACAAATATAAACGTTAGGAATAAACATAAAAATCATCCAACAAATGAAACAATTAGAAGTAGTTAGGAAATTTTTAATTAACGATAAAGTCTTCTTAAAAATAACGAAACTAAATAGACAAACTTGTAAAATATTATAGTTTTATAATTCATCCTTTTACGCACCAATTTAATTTAATTGTTGACAGAAAATTAAAATTTTCTTTTTAAAAGGTTTATGAATTTTGAAAAACTTCTATTATTTTTCAAGGTAAAAATTTTAATCCTTTTAAAAGAATTAATGTCTTTTTCAAGAAATCAAGTTCATTTTAAAATAAATTTGAACGATTTTTAAGAAATTGTAATTCCTTTTAAAAAATTTGCAACTCTTTTCCAAATTGAGTGTTTTTTTTTAAAGAAATTTAATATTTTTGATAGATTTCAATTTAGGGTTGATAAAAATATCATGATTTTTTTGTATTTAAATCAAAAATTGATTTTTTATTTAAATATATATAAAATCAGTATATAAAATTGTCAAATTTTTATTTGTAAATAGTTTATTTTTTAAACTGAGAACATTTAATAAGAAATAATGAAGAATAAAACATTTAATGAAAATCAAACAAACAAATGAGATAATTTAAAAAAAATATCTTCAAATCCATATAATCACTATATTAAAAAATGGGTAAAAGCAACGAAAAAATTATGAATTATGAAAAAAAATACATAAAAACGTAAAAAGATAAAAGAACAGGCTATTACAAAAATTAAAAAATTATTTTAAACAAAAAAA
This sequence comes from Ganaspis brasiliensis, assembly GCA_037103525.1. NCBI lineage: Eukaryota > Metazoa > Arthropoda > Insecta > Hymenoptera > Figitidae > Ganaspis > Ganaspis brasiliensis. The sequence continues at coordinate 247,947 of JAZKLR010000397.1, read as the reverse complement.
AGTCATGGACATTATTAAAGAAATGAAGAAAAATTAAAAAAGAAACAACACAAGAATAAAACTGTGACAAAAAAATATATTACAAATTAAAAAAAAAAAAATAATGAATAAAATTTTGGATAATTTTAAAAGAAAAACAATTCTATGAAATAGAAGAATGATATTAAAATGAGAATATTTAGTACAAGATTAAATTGATATATTACGAAATAAAAGAATAAAAGTCTTTAAAAAAGTAGAAAATTAAACATTTTTGAGAATGTAGAAAAAAGCATCGAATAAATGTTTTTAAAAATTCGTAATTATACAATATACAGTTTCACCCCTTTTTCACCTAATCCCCTTTTTTCCCCTTTTTCTCTTATTTTCCCCTTTTTTTAGAAAAATCACCTAAAACACCTAAAATCAAGATTTTATCACCTAAAACACCTAAAATCAACATTTTTTTCTTCTTTGACCTTTTTTTCAAAAAGATTCTATTTTTCCACTTTCGGAAATGCAAAAATTCATCCTTTTTTAGGGTGTCTGTACAATGATGAGAAATTAGTTATTGAATTTAAGTGTTTAAAAATAATTTTTAACTTAAAATGGTATTTTATTATTATTTATTGAATTTATTTAGATTTTAAACAGGAAACATGAAAAAACATAATTAAAACAAAATTATTTTTAAAAGTTATATAATTTTCTTATTACTATGTATTCTTAATTAATTAAAGCAAATTAATTTATTGGATAAAAAAAATTTTTATTAAATATTTTTTACTTGTTTTAAACAAATATTACTAGTTTTGCATCATAAAATAAAACCATGTATTCTTGCTGAAATACATCAAATTTATTTTATTGGATGAAAAAAGATTGTTTATGAAATATATTTACTTATTTTAAACAAAAATTAATTGTTTTGAATTAGAAAATATAAAAATACAATAAAAGAGATTAATAAAAATAATTTGAATTGATTTTGTCATATTTCGCTGAAAGATTTTAATTTAATTTCTTTAACATTATATCTGAACATTTTACATCACAGATTTTTATGTTTCCTGTTTAAAATCTAATTATTAAATAATTTAAAAAACCATTTGAAGTTAAAAATTATTTTTAAAAATATTTAATTGCAACGACTATCTTCTCGTCATTGAACAGACCACCTATTAAAACATAATTTTTTGTATTTCCGAAAGTGCTCTATCTTTTGAATTTTTCATAAACAAATTGAACAAAAAAAAAAAACACTTAATTAATTAATAAAACTGTTTTAAAAAAAAGAAACAATTAAATTTTGTAAAAGAAAACTTGAATTATTAATATAACCCTTTTTTCTTAATTTAAAAAATCCCCTTTTTATTAAAGAAAATCCCCTTTTCTTAAAATCGAAATCCCCTTTTTCACCTAAAATTGAACGAAGAAACCACTGTGATCCCTGAATATAAAAAAAAAACAATTTAACAGAAGGAAGAATTTTTTTAAGAAATAGAAAAAATGTGACAAAAATGAAAGAATTAAATGCAAGGAAGGGCTAAAATATTGTGAAACAGCAAGAAAATTAAAGAAATAGGAAAAAAAAAGGAGCAATGTTTTTTACTTAATCTAACAAACTGTAATAAAAATGTAAAAAGTACAAAAAAATAACAAAATTTGGTAAGAATCTGTTAAAAAATTAGAATTAATCAAAATAAAATTAAAAAATGTGTATAAAGATAATAAAAAGTCCACAAAAGAATCTTCAAAATCCTTTAAAAACAAAAAAGTTTAAACAGTTATTATGATTATTATAAGATTTTTTTGATGCTGATTAGTTTTTATCTTATACAGTGGAGACCCCATTATCCGGACCCCTATTATCCGGATTTTCGATTATCCGGATAAATTTCAATTTTTTTTTTTTTTTTTATTGTAAAGTTTATTAGCATTTAATACCATGAATATTTTAAAAGTTAGTATTTTGATATTTAAAGTACAAGAAACCATGAAGTACGTGAAAAATTTATATCCTTAGGGTAAAATTTCATAGCTGTGGAAATACACAAAGCAGAAAACTGTCAGCTTTTAAATCATCGACTTTCGAAATATTTCTAACTAAACATTTATTAATGTTAATTTTAAGAGTTTTAGATTGCTTCAGTCTTATTTAAATTCATTAGAAATAAATACCTAAAATTATAAATTGAAAATTCATTTATTTCGTACTTTTTTCGATTATCCGGATTTTCGATTATCCGGATGAGTGCCTGCATTCATTAGTTCGGATAATGGGGTCTCTACTGTACTTAATAATTATTTCAAAACATTTATTCGATATAATTTTCTGTATTTTTTCATATATTCTTAATTTTTCTAATTTTGTAAAGTCTTTTAAGGGCATGTGATTAATTGGTATGGGCAAAATTTGTCCGTTACTTTTATCTTAAAATATTGTATAATTTATCACAAAGCTTAGTACAATTATCTAAAATGTCCTTAAGAAGGTCTCTTTGACCGAAAATAATTTTGGAAAATTTTCGAAAAAATCATCATTTTTCTATTTCTTAAAAATATTAAAATATTATTCCTTTTTTTAAATTTAAAATTTTTCTTATTTAATTTTTCATTTAAAGGAAAAAGAGGCTTTATATATATTTTTTCCACCTAATTTTTACACCACTTTTTTAAGATTTATAATTTTGTCAAAAAATTTTCTCTGTAGTAAAATTTATTTTTTAATAACATGATTTACTTTTTTATTATGTTTCTAATATCTTACGACATTATCATCACTTATTTTTTAATTTTTCCCTTTCTTTCTTTGAAAAGAATGTATTTAATTTTCGTAGGTTCTTCGATTAATTTGTTATATTTTCTTTTTGTTTTTAATTTTTTCATTTTAAAGTAAATTATCCTCACCTTTCTTTTTGTTTGCTTGTAATTTTATCAGTTTTTTAATAATTTGTTAGATTTTTTAAAGATCTTTTGCATTGTTCAAAATTTGTTTCGTAGTTTCGTTGTTTATAAACGGTTCTCATTTTTGGTTATTTCTTCAGACTTTTTGATTCTTTCTTTAATTTCTTTATCTTTTCGTTGATTTTTTTCTTTTTTTCATAGAGTGTGTAAATAATAAAACTATTAAATTTAGTTTATTATTATTTTATTATATTTATTATTATTACCAAATTCATGATATTTTAAATTTTTTAAATAATTTTACTGTTTTGTTTTTGTAGTTATTTTCCAAACTATTCTTAATATTTTGTTTAAACCACTCAATATTTAATTAGAACAGTTATTAATCATTGAAGGAACAAGTTCGGGAAAATTATAATTTGTGATCCAGGAAATCCGGGAATTTTAAAATAATTATTCGCTAGACATCCTGTTATTGTACAAAGTACAGAACAATAATTAAAAAACAATTTTTTAGACGAATCCAATGGAAAATTCAATGGAAAATTCTCTTCAGCAAGTCCTTGATGAAAACAAGGTATTTAAAAGTATTTTTTTCTTTAAATTGTATTAAAATTAGGTTCTTTTTCTTTTTATGAAATTAATTTAAAAAAAAAAAATTATTTTTCAGGAGTTAAAAGAACAATTAAAGTCTATAACGAGAGTTTCAGAAGAAAGTATCGATGAGGGTTATGCTGATGGAACTAATCTCGCACTTTCTTCTACGAACTTGCTATCATCGCCGACCATTAATCCAGTATTATTAATGAAAATTAACGATGTCCTATATAAAAGTAAACATTTCATGAGACCAATTCAAATGGGAGTTGACGAGCTGCAGGCAAAAATTGAAAAATTCAAAGAAGAGCAGAATATTAAATTTCAAGTTCTTTCTCCAAATTGTTATAATAATCGATCAATTTCTGCAGTCTTGTCTCCCAATAACACCAGGACATTGGTATAAATGTAAATATTTCATTTTTATAACGCTGAAAAATTCGATCGAGTACACACAACCCCGTAGCAGAAGATTCTATAGGGTCTCTAGTGTACGTTTTGCATATAAAAAATCACCTGTTTAAATTTCAATTATTGTTGTTTAGAATAATTTAATATTTCTATTTAAGTTTAAATAATTAAGTTTATGAATATTTAAATTATTAATCAAATTTCAAAATATTTAAATACAATTCAATTTGTATTTAAATTAATTTTCACTTGAATATTTAAATTTGAATAGAAGTATTAAAATTTTTATCTAGATGCGTATAATCAAAGATTAATATATTAAAATGTAATTTAACATTTTTAGACTTGTGATAGTTGGAAACTAAATTATTTTTGTATATTGCAAAGACAAATTTTAGTTTAGATAATTATGTGTCAAATGTAGTTGCTTAATTCTAGAATTAGTAAGAAAGGGTAATTATTTTTTAAGATCTATCTGCTCGTAATTTAAAACTCCTTTGGAAAGCATTTCTAAGCAAATAACTGTCAATTTAAAAATATTTCATGTTTTATAGTTTTTCTTTCTTTTTTTACTAAACAGATTCTAAATTTTCTAATTCTAAGCTAATCTATGTGCAATAGTTACTTATAGTTATTTATGACACAAGGACCTGAAATGGCACTTTATAGTACGAGTAAGTATCGTAATACGAGCCTAAGTCCAATCGCAGCCGAGGCGAAGTAGAGGTGGTGACGAGGCTTCAATGAACGTAGCCGAGGCGAAGCCGAGGTGAAGTGAAGATATGAAGCCGAGGCTCCACCGAAAAGTAGCCGAGGCTCTGATGTGGCTGTGGCGAGTTGTACGATACACGAGAACTTAAGTGCCGAAAGGGTCCAAGTGTCATATAACATTTTTTATCACACAAAAAACTGAGAATTCGAACCTAGGGAGAGGTGATTATCGTAAAAAACGGCCTCAGGGGGCATTTCTAGGTGGGAGTAGGTCGACAGACTTAGAAATGCCCCCGGAGGGCGGCGAAACCCATGAACAGCCGTGACGTTTGGGCCAGTTTGGGCAGCTGTACCATAAAGTAAAGGTCAGCTGACCAGCATCAGCCAATCAGATTGCGAGTTCATTTACTTTACGGCCTAGGCCGTGAAATGAGCTCTTATAGGTTTCCAAACAAGCCGTAAAATCTAACTTTTGATGTAAGTGTGATAAAAAATATTTTATAGTATTTTTTTACAATAGATAACCATTTATTTTAAAATCCATTATTTTTTTTTTTAGAAAGTTTTTAAATTATTTTAAGCGGAGAAATTCAACCCCTTGACATAACCTTAGAATAAAAATGTGTTTTTAACAATTGTCTTATTCTGATTATTAAATTTTGTTAAATAATTTTTTTTATAAAAAAAAGTATTTAAAAATGTGTTTTTTTTTTAAATATAACAAAATGAGTTATTATTTGTGAAATTCGGATAAAAATTATTATTTGAAATAAATTTTTAGGTAAAAATATCATTTTTTAAATTGAACAATACTGAATTTTTCAAACTATGATGAAACCAATTTTAATAATAAATTTATTCGCTGTTAAAAAACAATTTTGGTTTGAGATTATGTCAAGGTATTGAACCTTTTTTAAGAAAAATAAAGAAAGGTGTAATTTACCAAAGAATTGTAAACAGGAACATTTTCTTTCTGGAAGCAAAAAGTTGTTAAACTCGATTAAATTTGTTGAAAAAAATTTAATTTCGAAATTTCGTTGAAATGTTGTTTAATTTAAATACTGTTTTATTATGACATATTTTTTGTATTATTTACACGCCATAGACCAATATAATTAAGCTAAGTGTATTTATTTAAAACTATAAATGTAAAATTTATGTTCAACTTTATTTTAGCACTCAAAAAACAATGCTCGAAATTGATTGTGTAATATTTTTTATTATACGTATAGTTTACAGATGATTCGATATACCGCAAAGGGCAAAACACAGTGATTCAAAAATTTATAAATGTTCTAATAGATATTAGGTTATTCATTGTGCAATTCAGAAGCAGTATTCATTAGGAAAAAAATTTGATAATAAATGCTTTCTGTAAAAAGTTATGCAATGTCTATTAATACAATTTACTCTTTTTTTTTTAAAAAAAGGACCTTATTATTTATAGTTTTTATTAGGAATTTCGATAACTTACATTTATCACATAAAAAACTCATATGAAAATTGAAAAAATTATAAATATTATTTTATATCAATATCGTTTCGATTACGTATCGCTGACAAGTTTATGCAGTAACAATGATTACAAATAACATTTAATTCACCTACAACGCTAAATATTCGATGCTATGGATTAATTATTACAACATTGTGTTTACATTTTTTCAGATGTTCACTATGATTTTTCTGATTTATGAAATTTAACGAGTTTCGATAGTGATAAGAAAGCTTGCTTTAAAGTAGAATAAAAATGTTTTATTCTACTTTAAAGAATTCAGTAGAATTAACAAACAATTTATCTGTTTTTATAAATTTGTATTTATTAACTCTCAGATGGAATATTAAGAAATATTCTAATCGTTTACATTCTATCCCTTAATGTGCCATTAAAAGTTATTACAACATATATATACAGCAATTTTAAAATAGAAGCAGATAGAATAAACTTATTCTAATTTTAGAAATTGAAAGAAAAGTAATTTGAGCCTTCTTACCGAAAACATAACCTTGAACTAAAATATTATGTTTTAATATTATATATTTTATAAACTAAGTTGCAAAAAAAATATTTTCAACAAAATTTATTTTTAGAAAGTTTTAAAGGAGAAACTGAGCAATATTGTTATTAGACTTATTCTCCCGAAAACTTTAAAACTGCTTTTAAAATTTGTTGATAGCAATTTTAATTATATATTTATTTGTTTGTTGTTAAACAAATTATAGTTTAAGGTTATGTCAAGAGGTCGAAACCCCTTAATTTTCACAGTTTCTCGATTAAAACGTGTATTATGAAAATCGTATGTGTTTCTTTTTAAATGTAAGCTTTGATCCATATTAGTTTTATTTCTTTTTCAAAGACAATTTTTTGTTTTGCAGTATTCATTGAGTGATGGAGTGTGAATATAGACTAAATGATGTACAATAAAATAATTCAGAAAAATATCACAGTCAAGCGTAAGAAATAATCCTAGGATAATATTTGTGATAAATAATAATAACAATAAAAGGTACACGTTTTTTTATAAAGAATTTCAACTGAGTATGAAAAATATAATACTTTTGCTAAGAAATTCAAATTTAATTAAATAATATACAAAAGAATTTACAAAATTCTAATAGTAAGCACAAATTTTATGAATATTTTATTTATATTAAAGATCTTTTTTTATCAAAGTCACTTTATACACATATGGCCCCAAAATTTATCAAACTTATTTTAATAGAACTAAGGATAATAAAAAATAAAAGACTAGTTAAGTGAAAATAATTACATGTAAATTAAATTACTTCTCGAAAATCTACTTATTTAATTAATCGCACTTTACTACAATCATTTGTACGAGAGTTTTCTGTAAATAGCGAACATTTGAAAAATCGCCGTAATACGCATTAATTATAGTTTCTCTACCTATTGCAACGAAAGTTAAACCAATTCTCACATTCTATAGGTTTATCTACATTAGACAGTGCCTTTAAATCGTATTTTTTTTACAAATTTTAAATTCATTTCTAGAAATTGTTTAAAAAAGATATTCAAATCTTTAAACTAAATTATACAATCGTCATCTATTTTTGGATGAAAATTCTCCTATAATACAAAAGTCTGTTGCGCTTTGAATTTTTTCTAAATTGCAAAAAAGTACTAATTGATTTTGACCGTGGTAATAAAAAGAGCCTCTTGGCATTAGTCTATGCAGACATCCCTTTAACATTTCAACAAATCCAATGTCGTGAGTTAATACGTTGGAAATGTTGTTAAATAGCAATACCTACAAATTCGAGACAAAAAGATGATTAAAAATTGAACTGGAGCTAGGATGTATAATGGCGATTATGCTATTAATTTTAATCATTGTTTCTACGATTCGTAGATAAGGATACCCGACTTTCAAATAATCAGCTATTTGTCATCTGGAAGTCGATTCTGTTTGACGGACTTTCTCAAAGTGACGACGATAGTGAGGTCGTCCACGACCTCGATTTCGGTGACCGTGATTATTATGACCGTGGTGATTATGATGAGATTGTCTTGATTGAATTTGAGGATGATTTTGATTTTGTTGCTGCTGTTGGGACGTCTGCTTTGTATTCGGTAGTTGCTTTTAAATAAGAAACAAAAAAACAGGAATTAAAATACAAGAATATAGTAATATGTACCTAATTAATTTAAATAAAATTTGCGCCCCCTTAGAAAAGTGGGTTGCCATCATTTTCTCCAAATATTAAATTTCCTAAAACTCCATTTGCCAGAACTTTTAATATCCCGAATCGTCATTTGACAAAACCTGACATTTATTACTAGATGTTTGTTTTCTTTTACAATTTTAAATCATATTTCACCTTTTTAAAATGTTCTCAAATTTTAAATTTATAGCAATTTTAATTTCTTCAAATTTCTGTTAACTTGAACTTCAGGGTGTCTACTAACCGGGAAAACCGGGAATTTAAATTGACCGGGAAAAACCGGGAATTTGAATTGACTGGGAAAAACCGGGAATTTTCTTTCTGAACTAATAAATTTAACTAATATATCAATTTGTTTTATAAATAAACATAATACTATCTTTTTTCTTAACGCTAACAATACCGCAGAAACAATCAAAGACATTAAACATGAAAAAGTCAAATTATTATGAAAAAATGTAGATAGAACTTCAGTTTTTTTATTAGAGCGTACATTGCATAATAGCTTATATAGTTATGGGCAATTCTATTGTGTGCTTTCAATTATTAATTATTTTCATCATATTTCAATTCTTTTCTTCGAAATTCCATAATTTTCGGCTTTTTTCAATATTTTTTTTTTTCAATTATCGATTAAGTTCTTGAAGCTTCAATTTAATTTTTCAATTATTAAACTATTTTCAGAAATTCACAATTATTTTCTTCAACTGCCAATTATTCTTTTCGATTTTTAATTATTTTCTTCAATTTCCAATTATTTTCTACAATTCTCAATTATTTTCTTCCATTTTGAATTATTTTCATTAATTTCAAATTATCTCTTCATTTCTCAATTACTTTCTTCGATTTTCTACTATTTTCATCAATTGTCAATTATTTTCTTCAATTTTCATCAATTATAATTAATTTCTTTAATTCTGAAATATTTTCTACGGTTTTCAATTATTTTAATCAATTTTTAATTATTTTCTTCAACTCTAAATTATTTTTTTCAATTGCCAATTATTTCGTTCAATTTTCAATTATTTTCATCAATTTTTAATTATTTCATTTAATATTCAATAATTCACAACTTTTTTCAACTACTTTTTTCAATTATCATTTATTTATTTCACATCTCAATAACTGCTCCAATTTTCAATTATTTTCTTCTATAATCAATAATTCTCGGCTTTTTTCAATATTTTTTTTCAAGGTACACAGCCACACAAAAAAAAAAACTATATTGTCCGAGGCACTACACTAGTGTATTCTTACGTATTTTTTTCCGCTGAATCCAAATCCGAAGTCAGAATTGTTAGATTGGCTACATTTTTCGAGATAATCTCAAAAAACTCGATTTTTTCGTGTTTTTGAGTAGTTTTTTGAAAATATCTCAAAAATTTTAGCCAAATTGGTTAATCTGACTTCGGATTCGGATTCAGCGAAAAAAAAATTTTTTTTTGGGTTTTAATTGGTGATGTCTTTTTATTTTTTTTGAGATAATTTTCAAAATTTTAGCTAATCTGCAAATTCTAACCTCTGATTTACATTCGTCAGAGAAAAATACATAAAAATGCATTAGTGTAGTGTCCCGGCTAAAAATTTTTTTTTTTTTGGTTTTTTGGGTGTTTTTGAAAGTTTTTAAGATTTGGTTTTTTGAGATTATCTTAAAAAATTTAGTCAATCTAGCAATTCTGACTTCGGATTCGGATTTAGCGGAAAAAAATACGTAAGAATATACTAGTGTAGTTTCTCGGACAAAGAAGTTTATTTTTTTGTGTGGCTGTGTCAATTATGTTTTTGAAACTTCAATTCAATTCATCAATTATTATTCAACAATTTTCATAAAATCACATTTTCTTCAATTTTTAATTAATTTCTTCGAATTACAATTACATTCTTAATTTTTTATTGTTTTCTTCAAATTCTATAATTCCTGGGTTGATCAATTACTTTTTTCTTGAATTATTACTTATTTTCTTCTACTTTCAATCCCATTGTTCAATTCTTGAATTATTTTCTTTAATTCTCAATTATAATTTTCAATATTCAACACTATTCTTCAATTTTCAATTTTTTTTTCAATATTCAATAACTCTAGGCTTTTTACAATGATTTTTTTTAAATTCTCAATTATTTTCTTCAATTTCCAATTATTTTTTCATATTTCTTTCAGTTTCTCAATTTCTTCTCAATTTCTTCAATATTTAATAATTCTCAGCTTTTTTAAATTATGTTTTTCTTTCAATTTTTATTTTAATTGATAATTTTTAAATTATTTTCATCAATTCGCAATTATTTCCGTCGATTTCTAAATTTTTCTGCTGTTTTCAAATATTGTCTTTAATTTTTAGGTACTTTCTTCATTTTTCAATTATTTTCTTTAATTTTTAATTAATTTGTTCAATTTTTAATTGTTTGTTTCAATATTCAGTTATCTCGACTTTTTTCAATTATTTTATTTTTAATTATCAGTTATTTATTTCATGTTTCAAAACCTCCTTCAATTTTCAATAATTTTCTTTTATTTTTAATTCAATTGTTCAATTATTTTTTTCAATTCTCAATTAATTTCTTTAAATAACAATTCTTTGTTGTGCCCGTAAAAGATCTGATGATCGTGGGCTGTATTATTGGCAAATGAAAAAAAAAATTCTATTCTTCAACTTTCAATGTTTTCTTCAATATTAAATAATTCCTGGTATTTTCCATTTTTTTAATTATAAATTATTTTCTTCTTTCTTCAATCCAATTGTTCAGTAATTTTCTTTAATTCACAATTATTGTATTTGAATTTCAATTTTATTTATCAATTTCAATTATATTCTTTGAATTTAATAACCATTGTTCACTTTTTTTAATTAATTGTTAAATTGTAGATTAAGGTTTACTTTTTTTTTTAATTTTGTTTCTAATTGTCAAATATCTTTGTCATTGTTCAATTATTTCTTTCCATTATTAATTATTTCTTCTCATTATTAATTGTTTCTTTTAAATCCTAATTATTATTTTTTGTAAAGTTTAATATTTAATTATTCAATTATTTTCTTCAATTATCAACTATTATCTTCAATTTTTGTAGCCATTTGTAGGTCTAATTATACTTAATATAAATTTTAAGTTAACAAGAGAAAAAACCGGGAAAAATGGGAACAAAAACCGGGAAATGACCGGGAATTTTGTGGGACGAAATTAGTAGACACTATTATGATTTCAATTACTAAAAATACAATTTTGTACTATTTTTATCATTTTTCAATTATTTTCTGCAATTTTTAATTATTTTAAATTGTTCCCCTAAATCTTAAAATTACTTTCTTCAAATTTTAATTATTGTGTTTAGTTTTTTCAAGCACTGTTTCATTTTTAATTATTTTTCCCTTGACATTAAATCAATTTAATTATTTATTCCTAAATTTTATATGCATCGAAAATTTAAATTAACTTTTTTAATTTACCATTATTTTTTTAATCTTGCAATTAATATTTTCAAGTTTTAATCATTTACATAATTCCTGAATTAATTTCCTGAACTTTCAAATATATACGTAGTATATCTCAATTCTCAATTATTTTGTTCAGTTTTCGTTTTATTATTTTCCAATTATTTTCCCCATCCTTTAATATTTTCATTATTTTTCAATTAATTTCCTAAATTTTCAGGGCCCGTATCATTTTGACACAATTTTTTTCGGGCAACTTGTTATATTGTACTCCCGAAGATGAATGTTATATTTTACTTCTTCTATAATCAAAGATTTTTAAGTCTTATTTATTAAATAATTGATTTAATACATTAAATTAATATTAAAAAACTTAATTAATCCAGTAAGTTCAATTATTAAATAATTAAAACCTAAAAATCTTTGATTTTTGTAGGAGTAAAATATAACATTCATCTTCGGGAGTACAATATAACAAGTTGCACGAAAAAATTTGTGTCAAAATGATACGGGACCAATTTTCAGCTATTATCCCAAATTTTAGATTATTGTCATCAATGTTCCATGTTTTAAACGATTTTTCAATTATTTTTCTTTGCTTAAAAATAAATTCTGCAATTTTTCTATTATTTTCTTCAATTTCTGAATGTTTTAATTATTTCTGCATAATTTTCAAAAGTTTCAATTATTCTCATCAATTTTCGATTATTTCTGCGATTTTTTTAATTATTCTCTTTAAATAAAATTTTTTAAGTAGTTTAGGAACTATTTTCTTTTTTTAAACATATATTCTATGATTTTTTTAATTATTTCACTCAAATTTTATTAACTGTTTTCAATTTTGCATATTTAAATTATTTTCATCATATTTCAGATTTTTTTCTCAATCTTAAATTATATTTGTCATATTTCAATTATTTTTTTCAACTTCAAATTATTTATTTCAATTTTTAATCTTTTTTTTCAATTTTCAATTATTTTCTTTAATTTTTCATTATTCAATTTTTTTTTCAATTTATTTTTAAGATTTCCAAGTATTTTTCTCAAATTTAAATTATTTTCATTATTTTCAAAAGTAGCGTATCATAAGGTAGACGGTGTAACCTGCCTCAGTGATAAAAATTACATTTTTTGATCAAAATGTTATTTAATGATGCAAAAAATCTTAGACGAATCTCTATTATCAAAGATTTTGATTTAAAAGCCATAAAATGTGTATTAAGGTATTTATCCGATGGGCAGTCCCTACCAAAAGTTAGTATTTCAGTTAATAACGATTATTAATTAATATAATTTATTTGTTAACTTATTATTGACTATAAATAGTTGATCAGATATCGGCCAATAGTTTTTTAATAAGAAGGTTTCAAAAATTAACAAAAATTGCTAAATTTTCACCGTTTTTTAAAGATACCTTTTTCACAATTCTATATCTTTTCTTACCATTTTTTAAAAAATGGTACAATTTAGGTCAATAATAGCTTATTTTCTTGAGAAAAAAACTCTACAACTTCACCTCGTCAGATTTTTAAAAAAGTGGATCATTTTTTAAATAAAGCGATTTGTTTATAAATATTTAGAAAATTTAGAAATATTTTTATAAACAAATTGCTGTATTTAAAAAATGATCCATTTTTTCAAAAATCTGACGAGGTGAAGTTGTAGAGTTTGTTTTTCTTAAGAAAATAAGCTATTTTTGACCTAAATTGTACCATTTTTTAAAAAATGGTAAGAAAAGATAGACTTCGGAAAAAGGTATCTTTAAAAAACGTTAAAAATTTAGCAACTTTTGTTAATTATTGAAACATTCTTATTAAAAAACGATTGGCCGATATCTGATCAACTATTCATAGTCAATAATAAGTTAAGAAATAAATTTTATTAATTAATAATCGCTATTAACTGAACCCTGGTAGATGGCCGGAACCGTGGGAGAACGAATCTGGGTTCTTTCAGAGTACTCGTTCGTTCCCGTAGGGTTCTTTGTTGAATATTGGCAAAATATAATAAAAATTGGGCAAAAGGGTTATTATTAGGATAAAGTGTAACTTTCTTAATAAGATTGATAAGGTTTTGGGTGGCAAAATAATGTTTTTAAACAAAAAAATAGAAAATTCTAAAATTGATACTTTAAAGGTGTTTCCACACACGGCACGTGTCAACTTTTGATAGAGTTCGCGGCAGATTTAAATATGTCCATCTGATTTGGAAAATTTAAGAGTTAAAAACGTGTACATTTCTATAGAAATGTGCATTTAATTAAAAATGAAAATGTGTAATTTGACGAAGGAAGATAAAAAAGTGAATTTTTAAGTTAGAAATAATAAAGTGTAGCAACATATCCTGGCAACTTAGCCTAAAAACAAATAATGTTTTTTTCCTAAAATAATTGGTATTTAATTAGTTAATTTATTATTTCATAACTATTTTCCTATTTTTTCTTTGAATCTTATCCTTTTTTCCCACTTCAAGTATAATAAGAAAATATACACATTAAATATAACCTCAAAGTGTCACATATTGTTTTTTATATCTCTCCCTAATGTAAATAAAAGTTAATATAAACAAATTAGAATTTTCCAAGTAAAATTAAGAGATATGTGTCTTTTCAATTTATAAAAAAAAATCATTTATACACGAAAGTTTAAGTATTTCAACTTTTTCTAAAAAAAAAAACCATTTTCAATTTGACTTTTGTGACATTTGAGACTTTTGTGTGTCATTTATTGTCAAATTATGAAAATCAATTTTCTTTTCTTGATTCCTGTTAGATACTATAAGGTTCTTTAAAAATCCTTATAAACTTTCTGAACATCTTAAAAATTAAAAAAGTCTCGACTAATTTTCCAAAACTAAAACAAAACAATTTTCTCGTAAACACCACCTACGACTCATTTTGCTCAAGATTTATTATTTCTGGTATATTATCTTTCTCTAGTTTATTATTATTTTTTTGTAATTTACCTGACAAAAAACAACAAGTTTACAAAAATAAAAACTCTAAATTTTTTCAAGATTTTCCAATTTTTCTTCAAAATTGTTACAATAATGAACTTTAATCCAAATTTTATCGTTTTCATTTCTAATCATTGTTTCGAGCTCTACAAAATAAAGTCAAATTATCATCATATTGTGACAATTTTAAAGATCAGAAAGCTCAAATCTTTTAAAAATTTCTAGTTTTTTATAAATAGGTATTTTTCTAAAATATTATTTATAATAAACTCGAAATTTTTAAAAGATTTGAGCTTTCTGATCTTTAAAATTGTCACAATATGACGATAAATTGACTTTATTTTGTAGAGCTCAAAATAAATATTAAAAATGAAAAAAAATAAAATTTGTATTAAAGTTCATTAGGGTAATATTTTTGAAAAAAAAATTAAAAAATCATAAAATCTTGAAAACCAGTTTCTTCTTTTCTGGTGAGCAAAATATTTGATTTACAGTTTTTTTCGCAGGTAAATTACAAGAAAATTATAAGAAACTTGAAGAAATTAATTTTTTAGAAAAATACTTATTTATAAAAAACTCGAAATTTTTAAAAAGATTTGAGATTTTTAATATTTGGAATTAACATAATATGACGATAATTTGATTGTATTTTGTAGAGCTTAAAATAAATATTAAAAATGAAAATTAATTAAAGTTTATTATGATATTATTTTTTAAGAAAAATTGAAAAATCTCGAAAACCAGATTTTTGTTTTCTGGTGACCAAAGTATTGTATTTAGAATTTTTTAATTTTGTGGACTTGTTTTTTGTCAGGTAAATTACAAAAAAATAATAATAAACTAGAGAAAGATAATATACCAGAAATATTAAATCTTGAGCAAAATGAGTCGTAGGTGGTGTTTACGAGAAAATTGTTTTGTTTTAGTTTTGGAAAATTAGTCGAGACTTTTTTAATTTTTAAGATGTTCAGAAAGTTTATAAGGATTTTTAAAGAACCTTATAGTATCTAACAGGAATCAAGAAAAGAAAATTGATTTTCATAATTTGACAATAAATGACACACAAAAGTCTCAAATGTCACAAAAGTCAAATTGAAAATGGTTTTTTTTTTTAGAAAAAGTTGAAATACTTAAAATTTCGTGTATAAATGATTTCTTTTATAAATCGAAAAGACACATGTCTCTTAATTTTACTTGGAAAATTCTAATTTGTTTATATTAACTTTTATTTACATTAGGGAGAGATATAAAAAACAATATGTGACACTTTGAGGTTATATTTAATGTGTATATTTTCTTATTATACTTGAAGTGGGAAAAAAGGATAAGATTCAAAGAAAAAATAGGAAAATAGTTATGAAATAATAAATTAACTAATTAAATACCAATTATTTTAGGAAAAAAACATTATTTGTTTTTAGGCTATGTTGCCAGGATATGTTGCTACACTTTATTATTTCTAACTTAAAAATTCACTTTTTTATCTTCCTTCGTCAAATTACACATTTTCATTTTTAATTAAATGCACATTTCTATAGAAATGTACACGTTTTTAACTCTTAAATTTTCCAAATCAGATGGACATATTTAAATCTGCCGCGAACTCTATCAAAAGTTGACACGTGCCGTGTGTGGAAACACCTTTAAAGTATCAATTTTAGAATTTTCTATTTTTTTGTTTAAAAACATTATTTTGCCACCCAAAACCTTATCAATCTTATTAAGAAAGTTACACTTTATCCTAATAATAACCCTTTTGCCCAATTTTTATTATATTTTGCCAACATTCAACAAAGAACCCTACGGGAACGAACGAGTACTCTGAAAGAACCCAGATTCGTTCTCCCACGGTTCCGGCCATCTACCAGGGAAATACTAACTTTTGGCAGGGACTCCCCATCGGAGAAATACCTTAATACGAATTCCGATTAATTAATAGCTAATAAATTGTATGATGATCTTCTCACCATTTGAGCTGGTTGATTTGAAATAGTATTTAAGCTAGGACCAGGAGGGCTCAGTTCTTCAGTAGCGGGAACAGTCTCATCTTCAGTTCTGACAAGCATCTTCACCTCTTCAGCTTCCAAATCAATAATACCACCTCGCTGTTGCTGATGAAGATATAAAACAGCCATTTTACCCTGCAATTCTCGTAGCTCTGCAGTTACAAAAAAATCTGTTGCTGCTTCCACATCAATTGGCGGTGGTGCTGAATACAAACTCTCCACGTCACAATTAATTGATTCACGACAAACGGGACACAAAGCCTGTTTTTATAAAAATTAAACGAAATGTTACTACATATTAAAATGAAAAACACGATTATAAGTGACCTTCTATTTCTAAACGACCACCTTCAGAAACAATTGCCAATTTGAGACAATTTTTAAATTATTATTTTTTCTATTTACTTATACTAAGGCCAAATTACTTTTCTAGTTAACCGTTTTAAAAGAATTAAATTTATAAAATTAATTAATTTTAAATAATGAAAATTACGAAATTGAAGAATATATCTGAAAAAAAAAACGAAAATAATTGACAGTTAAAAACAAAATTCGACAAATGAGCTACAGTATTACACAATTGAAAAGAATAGTTTAAAAAATTAAACAATAGCTGTTGGAAATAATTGTAAATTGAACAACTGGATTCAAAATCGAAAAAAATAATTGAAATTGAAGAAAATAATTAAAAATTGAGAAATAAAATTGAAAATATAAAAATAAATTGAAATTTTAAGAATTGAATTAAAATTTTAAAAAATAATTGATAATTGAAAAAAAATTACAAAATGACGAAAATAATTCACAATTCAAAACAAAATTCAAAAAATGGCTAGAATAGGCAATTATAAATTTTTAAGATAATAATTGAAAATTCAAGAAATTGTAGGAAATAATTTAAAATTGAGGAAAATAATTAATAATTTAAGGAAATAGTTAAAAAATGACGAAAACAATTGAAAAATTGAAGAAAATATACATGTGAAAAAATGACGAAAATAATTGTCAATTGAAAAGAGATTTCGAAAAATAACTAGTTTAATAGATAATTGAAACAAATAATTGAAAAAAATAAATAAGAAATATTAAATTTATTTTAAAAAAATAATTGTAAATTGAAAAATTAAAAAAATTATAGGAATAATTGTTGGAAGAAATTTCACATTTAATAATTGGATTAAAAATAAAAAATAATTGAAAATTGAAGAAACCAATTAAAAATTGAAGAATGGAATTGATTTTTAAAGAATATACTTAAAAATTGAAAAAAAGTAATTTAAGAAAGTCGAGAATTAATTAATATAGAAGAAAACAATTGAAAACTGAAGAATGGAATTAAAAATGAAAGAAAATAATTGAACAATTGTATTTAAAATTAAAGAAACTTAATAATAATAAAAAAAATAATAGAAAAAAGCGATAATTTTTTAATGTTAAATAACATAATTGAAAATTGGAAAGCAGAATTTAAATTTGAAGAAAATAACTGAGAATTGAATAGAATAGGTTTCAATTGAAATTTTAAAACAATTTTTATGAGTGAAAAAATAATTGAAAAAATCCGAGTGTGATTGAATATTGAGGAATTAATTGAAAATCGATAAAAAGTAATTGAAAATTAAAGAAAATATTTAAGAACTGAAGAAAATAATTAAGAACTAAAGAAAATAATTAAAAATTGAAGAAATAAATTGGAATTTAAAAAATTAAATGGAAATTTCAAGAAAATAATTGATAATTGAGAAAATGCGAGAATTATTCAATATTGAATAAAATAGTTAGAAAACGAAGAATACAATTGAAAATTGAAGTAAATAAATGAGAATTGAAGAAAATAATTAAAAATTAAAGAAATACATTAAAGAAATACATTGAAGATTAGAGAGTTAAATTTAAATTTTAGGAAAATACTTTATAATTGAAAGAAAAATTAAGAAATGACTGAAACTAGGTGAATATATGTCCATTTCATGGATATTTTGCTTCCTATTATTATTAATAAATTAATAATATAAAAGTTAACTGGAGAAGTTAAAAAAAAATTTTTTTCAATGCAAATAAATGAAAGTACATTAATTATTTTAGGAATTTTTGGTCCATTATATTCGTTTTAAGATAAGGAATATGAGTTTTGTATTCATTAAGTTGCATTTTTAGCATGGAAATTTTTTTTGTCAAAAAACGATTTTTTTTATGAAAAATGGTTCTCAAAAAAAATTTGATTTGATATTTTCAAAAATCCCTGTGTCTAAATTTACATATTCATGAGACTAATAATAAATTAAAAATTAAAGAATTAAATTGAAATTTTAAGAAAATTGCTGATAATTGAAAGAAAAATTACAAAATGACTAAAATAATTAAATATTAAAGGATATAATTGAGAAATGAGGAAAATAATTGACAATCAAAAGAAAAATTCGAAATCTGTCGAGAATAAACGACAAAAGAACAAAATAATTAAAAAAATTAAAGAATAGGTTATAAAATTTAAAGAGAATAATTGCATATTGAAAACTGTTGAAAATTATAGAAAAAATTATAGATTTATTTATTAATGAAATTAAAATTATTTTAACTGATATACATAAATTTTAATCAATTCAAATGCATTTTTTAATTAATGAATCTTGTGGATTATTATTATAAAGTTGACAATGATTATTTCCGTAAAGCAAATAATGGACTTTGCTCAGGGGATTTTGAGGAATTAATTTAAAATTTACAATCAAATCAGAGGTTAAAACATCATGTATGAATTGAGAAACATTTTTCAGATATTCGTGAGGTTCACTTTCAAACTACATTTTATATATAAATTCGTACGTTTGAACAAAATTCTTTTTATCATTGTAAAATACAGAAATTTTTATTTTAAAACTGCTAACTACAAAAGTAATTTGACTTTAGTAAGTAGAAGATACAATAAATTATTTAAAAATTGTCTCAAATTGGCCGAAATTGGCAAATGTTTCTGAAGGTGGTCGTTTAGATATAGAATGCCCCATAAATATACGTTCAAGAAATAAATTATGATTTTTACATAATGTAATAACAAAACAATAAACAATTTTATTTAGTATAATATTTAATATAATATTTAAATATTATAAACATAAATAAACTATTGGACGTATCTCAGAAATCTTTAACTTTTCATTAAAAGAAGGCTGAAATTTTTTTCTCAGCACACCATTCAAAATTTACCCAATTAAAGTTTAAATTACAAAATTTTAAATTTTGTTTATGGACAGATAAAATATTTTATCTCCAATTAGTTATTAATGATTTAAAAATAAAAATATCTTTAACCTATAATAAGGAAAAAATCAACAGGTGGTTCTTTATTTAGCTTAGAAACGATTGACAATGTCATTTTACAATTTGTATTTATTTTTTTAAATAATTTTTTTAAAATTATTACTTTCTATTTTCGTTTCAAAAGCAAATAAATAAACAAAATGATTATAGTAAAAATGGTTAAAATAGAGGGACAATTTATCCGAGTCCATAATTTCTAAGATAATTAAAATTTTATATTGAACTCACTTTATCTTTTTATTTTTTGCTCACAAGAGTAATGTCATACATTTAGGTAGCTCATATTATAATTAACATTTTAAAACAAAAACTAACAAAAAATATATCAGAATCATCCAGATATATCCCAGGGACATAATGTTTCTTTATAAGATATTTACGTATCTATTGAGAAAGAGCTAAAAAGTAATTACCTGAAATTGTTTGGAACTATCTTGCTGCCATTGAGGCAACTTATCCTGCTCTTCTCGATAATACCGACCAGCGGCTGCTACATGAGATGCTAAACAATGTGAGTGAAAATGATGGTAACATTCTGTTTTTGTAAATTCATCTCCTTCTTTAAATCCGTATAAACAAACTGCACATTGTCCAGTCGGAAGATTGCTTTTCGTTAAATGTTCTCTTACCAGCTAAAACAAAGAAATAAAAATCGTTGTTTTTTTACTCATTGAAATTAATTCCTCAAACCTTAGAGAATATCCGTCCAAATTAATAAATCTCTAATAAAATATTTTTAAAAGATAACAATTTTAAAATTAATCTCTACCGCGATAATTTTTAGTTTTTGATATTACGTTTTTACATCTTCAAGTCATTATAATTATATAAATTCCAAACACCAATTAAGTCATATTCCAATTTGTTCCAACTTTTAAATTTCAATTAATTCAAATTTAAATGCATATTAATTAATACAAAATAATGAAATAATATTAATTATTTTTCATATTCACAATAATCCTTTTTTTTTTTAAATATTCTTACAAGATTTCTAAGAGATTTCAATTTTTCGAAACTGTTTAATTTTTATCTTATGATTTCTTATTTTTACAAAATTTTAAGTTTTTTTCTACTTTTACTTTTGATATTTTTTATTTGTTTTTTATTTGTCTTTTTATTTTTGAATTTTCTTTAATTTTCCTCTTTTTGTACAAATTTTTTAATATTATTTTACACAATTTCGTTATTATAACATTCACTAAACTTTTTATTTCGTTGATTTTCATAATTATTTACATATTTTTAAAAATAAATACTCCCATTTTTTTGGTAAGTTTATTCAATTTTTTTTACACTTTATCTGTTTTTTGTGAGATTTTTTGCAAACTTACTTATTCTTCCATAAAGGTTTTGGATTTTCTTTATTTTTCTAAATTTATTGTTGGACTTATTTTAAGTGTAATCTTATAAAAATATGTTTGGTTTAATTTGCTTAAAGTTTTTCATTTTAAAATGATTTTTAAGTTTCTTTTGTGGACTTTCTTTTTATTTATCTTGATATATTCCACTATTTTTTTTAGTTCTACCTTCCTTCTTCTTTCCGTTTTTTCAATTGTTTAGTTTTTAACTTAAAATTACGAATTTTTGAAAACGTTATTTGGTGCTTTTATCTACATTTTTAAAATTTCCCAATTTTCTACTTTTTTCAAAATCTTATATTCTTTTATTTTATGTTATGTAAATTTAATCTTGTACTAAATATTTTCATTTGAACATCGTTCTTCTATTTCATAGAATTTCTTTTCTTTTAAATTTTTTTTTAAATTTTACAAAATGTTATTCATTCTTTTTTTATTCAATTTGTAAAATAAATCTCTGATTTTTCTAATTTTAGAATTCTGTTCTCTTTAGTAATATATTCTAAAGTTTTTTTTAATTATCTTCTTATTTATTATTTTAATTTAAAAAAATGTCCGTAAATAGTTTTTTTATATATATATAACTTTATATATTACTTTTTTATATATAATTGTCATTGTTTCATTCTTGTGTTGTTTTTTTTTTAATTTTTCTTTATTTCTTTAATAAACTTCTTGCAAATAAACGTTTGGAAATTTTATATACTGATTATATTTTTAAAAAAAAATCAATTTTTGATTTAAATCAAAAAAATTCGATTTTTTTAAAAAAATCATGATTTTTATCAGCCCTGTTAATAATTTACAAACTGTTGTGTTAATTAGGAAAACTGATTGAAGCAATTTAAATTGAAAGAAAATGAAGATAGGCTTTTTTAAAATGTAGAAAAATTAAATATCAGAGCGATTGTCAGTGTGGATTAAAACTTAAATCAACATGAAAATTCGACTCCCTTTTTACAATATTAAATAAACATAAAAGCTATTAGATCAGAACAAAATAATTGAATTTTAAAGTTGTCTAATTGTTTACCTCAATTAATTCAAACATAACAGGTTGACCGACAAAATCCTGACACTTTTCTTCAGCTTCAGTCTGAATGAGTTGCATTGTATCTTCATCTAAACCTCTAGGATTTCGAAAACTGACTTGCGGAGAAACGTCTGGATATTGAGGAACCAATTTAACGATAAGTCGAACACAAACATACTGAGATTGAGAATCTTCTCCTGTAGAGGGGAAAACTAAAATCTCTATCAATTCTGGTTCACCTCTGTAATAAAAAACTAATTGTTTACAAATTCACAAAGTAATAAATTTTGAAACACTTACTTTTCATTTTCGGTTATATAAAGCTCGTCATCTAGAAGAATTGCTTTTAATGCTTCTATCTCGTCCACAACTCTAAAAAATAAAATTTACATAAAAAATATGAAACATGACAAATGTCAAAAATATTCTCAACCAAAATCACCTTTCGTCAATGCCAGAATCTGACATTTTTTCACAATGGCGAATTTTGTTGAATTGACAAGGTGTAAAAGTCTTTTTCAATCACTTTCAAATTCAGTTAAAAGTCCAGTTGTGTGTTTCAAAATTATTTCAGAGCTTTTCTATTTAAAAGTCAAGGGGAAGACATCCCTTTTCATTTCCGTATTGATTCTGTTGAATTAAATCTGTTTTATCGACTGAAAACTTTAAGGCGATTGACTTGATCGACCCTTAACCAGGGTTGTGAATGTAATGAATAATACATGTCAGGGTAAGTGATGTGCTATGGTATTTTTTTTTGCGTTGCGTTCAGGTATGGGTAAATGTAGAAAACTCGAGGTTTTCTACGTATAATCAGGGATGTGTACGTAACATACTTCACGTATGTTACATAGTTTGTTATTGTATGTTACCTACGTATATTACTTGCCTAGTTTGTTACACAATGCATTTTTTGGCGAGCGGGGTGGTATAACAAAAAATACGTTTGTTACGTATGTAACAAACCGTGTAACATACGTAGAAAACCTCGAGTTTGTGACATTTACCTATCCCTGCATATTTTTATACCTTTTCCAGGAACTTTACTTTTGTCTCATTCTACTGCATAGCAGTGGCATAAGTTTGTCTCGTTCTCGCACTAATTATATGTCCTGCACAATCTGGGAACATAATTAGTGCTAGAACGAGATAAACTTATGCTACTGCTGTGTAGTAGAATGAGATAAAAGTAAAATAGCCTAACGCACAATGAATCGTAATCGCTAATCCTTAATCGTAATAATGAAAGGAAGCAGGACAGAGATATATGTCTGTCCTACTTACTTTTATTCTTAGGATTAATGGCCTGTTTACACCTTCGAAAAAAAGTTTTTTTTGCATGAGAGTAAAGAGGACAGATACACAGTCTGTCCTCTTCCCTCCAATGCGAAAAATTTTTTTTTTCGAAGGTGTAAACAGGCCATAAGGATTAGCGATTACGATTCATTGTGCTTTAGGCTAATTACGGGACGAGTTATAAAGGTGCCTTTACGTGTAGAAAACTAAAGGTAAAATCCCATGTGAGCAAAAAGCGCAAAACCGAAAGCAGAATATCATGAGAGTGAGAGAGACAGTGGTACATATCTATCTACCTCTCTCACTCTCATAATTTCTGCTTTTACCTTTACATCCCTGTGTATAATACATGATGTATTATACAGGTTTTCTACACGTATAATACTATGTTTTATCCATTGACAGTTTTCTACACACTTCGTGTATTATACATCTTGGCTTACGACATGCTGGATTTTCAAATTTTGTGATTAAGGGCATGTGATGAATATGACGTCATTGGTATAGGCAAAATTTGTCCGTAACTTTTCTCTTACAATATTAAATATTTTATCATGAAACTTGGTAGAATTACTTAAAATGACATTAGGAAGGTCTCTTAGACCTGAATTTGTTTGAATTTTGGCCCAAAATTAATTTTGGGAACTTTTCAAAAAATTGCAATATTTTTTAAAAATCAATTTTGAGCTAAAATTTAAACAAACTCGGGTCTGAGAGACCTTCTTAATGACATTTTAAGTAATTCTACCAAGTTTCATGACAAAATATTCAATATTTTAAGAGAAAAGTTACGGAAAAATTTTGCCTATACAAGTGACGTCATACTCCATCACATGCCCTTAATAAATTATTATTAATAACGATAAGTTATACATAAATGTTGGAAAATATAACAGTTTATTTGTTATTAAAGTTAATTAACCAGTGGCAACAAACATTTCAATGTTGAATTGTTGATAATAATTTGAAAGAGCAACATAACCAACAAATTGAAGAGTTTTTTGTATGCGAAATTATATTTAAAATATGAATTAATACATCATATTTATTTAATAATATGAATAAAACAAGATTATTCGCGTATGACATTGAAGAATTAAAATATATTTATTTGATTAAAATATTTTTAAATGTGTTTGAAATTGCCATGTATAAAACTAGGTTTTATACGTAGAAAACCTTGAAGAAAGCACTTTTACCTATCCCTGGTTTTGCGCTTTCTGCTGCAGAAAGCGCAAAAAAACCGAAAGCAGAAAATCATGAGGGTGAGAGAGACAGGCATATATCACTGACTCTCTTACTCTCATATTTTCTGCTTTCGGTTTTAAGGTCCCGTCCCATGACAGCGTCAAAGCAGAAAACGGAAAGCGTTTAGCCAATAATGGCCTGTTTACACCTTCAAAAAAAAAATTTTTTCGCATTGGAGAGAAGAGGACAGACTGTGTATCTGTCCTCTTTACTCTCATGCAAAAAAAAAAAAATTTCGAAGGTGTAAATAGGCCATTAGAGTATGTTCTACAATGGAAGATATTCTAATTGAGTGTTCTGATTGGAGCAACGTTTTACGCTTTTTAATAAAATACGTATGTTACTTATGTAACAAACCATGTAACATACGTAGAAAACCTCGAGTTTGTGACATTTACCCATCCCTGCCTGTAATCAAACCAAACCAACTAAAAAAAAATAAATTTCTTTTTTCAAATGCTTTAAAATTCGTTTAAACTATTTGCCAATGAAGAATGTTACAGTTAACTTAATAATACCGTATTTTGCATAATTCATTTTATTGAGAAATTAATTAAGAAATTTGTTGTGTGTTGTTTTTCGTACGTTAGAAAAATTAGGTTAGGATGAGCTGTCAACAAAAGCATTCTAAACAATCTATTTCTCCAATTGATCCCTTGATTTCAAGATTAGAGCAAATAGAACAGAATTTAGGATTAGCTGACAATATTATGGAAATGGAGATTAAAAAAGAATCTGTAAGTTCAACAACTGTTAGCATTTTAAGACCAAAAACTAATATATGTAATTTTGTAAATTTTTGTTCGTAGAATAAGAATACATTTATAAGATTGCTTTAATCTAATTTTCTCTCTTTTCAGTTTCTAATTTTATCACTAAATACTTATTTTTTAAGATTTTCGAAGAAGATGAAGGATCTGAAGAATACACGCAAGAGGCTTGTCAAGAAACTTCTTTTCAAGAACAAATATTAGAAGAATTGAGGTAAAGTTTCCCATAATTTCGTTAAGAGGAACAGGTTCTGTGCTCCAAAAATAAAATTCTGGAATTTTTTACCAAATAATAACGTCCTGAATTAACTAATCAGTGTATGGATGTATCCAAAAAAAGCTATTTTGTTGTTTTGTTGAAAAATAATATAAAAAAAGCAAAAAGAGAATGAAATTCGTCTAGATAAAAATACGGCCTTATTGTAGGAATTTTGCAACTGATTTTTTTAAAAATATGACCACAAAATTTTCAAAAATAAGACAAAGCCGACAAGATAACGGCGATATACATAATTATTATAAAGTCTAGTAAAATTTTAAAATATTTTTCTAAAACAAATATATGTTCATGAAATTGATGTACTAATTTCTTTCAATTGTTTAACAAAAAAATTTGGTTCATAATTGAGGAGCACTTTTTCAAAAGTTGATAAAAATCCACATTTTATTATTTCGAGAAAATTAAGCAATTGCAGTTTCGCATCTAACCCTTAGAGTAAATTATAAAGTAGAAAAGCTATATTAAATTATTTATATAAGAATGTTTTTTGGACTTAAGGCGATTTATTTTTAATTAAAGTTCATAATAATTAGGGAATTCAAACGTTTTTGTAGTTTTTTTTTCTAGGAAAAGAAGTTAAAATTTTAAATAATTATGGTTAATTCCAAATTTTGTAAAATAGAAGATTCGTTGTTAATACAATTTTTTTTCTTTAATTTAACAGATCGATCTGCAAGGTTCTTAATGTGTTAAATTTGTGATTATCTCTATAGTTTTTTAAAAAATAAATTTTTAAACTTTTGAAAAAGTGTTTCTCAATTATTTTTCCATAAATGATTTTACATTTTTCAAAAACTTGATAGATTAAAAGAACCTTGTAGAGCAAATGTAGGCTACCTTAAAAAGAGGATATATCGAGAAGAATAAACCCAACCCTATCTTACTGATACTCATTCTTAAATTATGTAATTGAAGAACTGATCATCTAAACATAAAGAAATATTAGTTCTTTTTCTGTTTCAGAAAAATAAATCAACGATTAGATAATGTTGAATCAATTCTGCTTGGTCATGCACCGGTTGTAAATGGAAAGCCAAGAAAACCTTCTGTTCTTCCAATGAACTCGATATCAGATGTTTTACAGTTTAATGATGCAAATGATGAAACTTATCAGTCTGTAGTGAGTCAAAATATTACTATTAAATTACATAAAAATATAATTAAAGCGATAATTTTCTCCTTTATTGCAATTAAATACATTTTAAACGAAAAACCAAATAAATAAGTTAATGAAAAATAATTTTAACGCGGAATAGGACGGACAGTCTGAAAATAAGTTTATCAAAATAAATTATTTTGCCTTTTGAAATTGAAAAACACAAATTTTATCTTATTTGCTTTTCAGTAAAATTGTTTAATTGCTTAATTTGGAAAACATAAAATTCTTTACACGCAAAATAAATTTATTTGAAGTAACTTTTTTTAAAACAATCTCTCCCATTCATCGTTAAGTAAATGTTAAATAATTTGTAAACATTTTACTTTATATTTAACGTAATTGTAGGTCAAATACCTTGGGTATCTTGGGGGCTCGAGTGTAAGAGAAACTCTTAGTCTTTGTTTAAAAGCAATATTTTCTGGTGATTGTGTTTCTCATTTTACGTGGATGGGAAGAGACATTGGACGCCGACCTGTCTGTACACCTCTTTACAACACAAAATTAGCTCGCGCTATATATGGTAAACATTTTTATTCAAATTGCAGAAATCATAAACAGACCCTTTTTTATTTCCATTTTCTCCTTTTTGCCTCTTTAATTGCAAAACTCACCTTAAATATTTAAAATCTCGTATTTTTTGCTCTTCTAACTCCATTTTCCATTCCAACTTTTATCTACTTTCATAATTTCTATAATAATAATCCACAAGATTCATTCATTCTTTCATTCTGTCCACACCTAAAGTTTGGCACATAGATATTTTTTGTTTTAAATCAGCAACTCAGCTACTTTTTAAAAAATGGATTTAAATTGATTAAAATTTAAATTTATAAATATCAGTTGAAATAATTTTAATTTCATTAAGAGCATGTGATGGAGAATGAAGTCACTAGTACAGGCAAAATTTGTCAGTAAAGTTTCTCTTAAAATAATAAATATTTTGACACCAAACTTTGTGGAATTACTTAAAATATCATTAAGAAGGTCTCTCTGATCCAAGTTTGTTCAAATTTTGTGATTAAATTAATTTTCCAAAAATCAGCTAATTTTTAAACAAAAATTAAAAAATTTTTTTTAATTATTTTGTTCTGTTGTCGTTTATTCTCGACACTTCTCAAATTTTTCTTTCGATTGTTAATTATTTTCCTCATTTATCAATTATTTTCATTTATATTTAATTATTTTAGTCA
This sequence comes from Ganaspis brasiliensis, assembly GCA_037103525.1. Classification (NCBI taxonomy): domain Eukaryota; kingdom Metazoa; phylum Arthropoda; class Insecta; order Hymenoptera; family Figitidae; genus Ganaspis; species Ganaspis brasiliensis. The sequence goes on along the minus strand of JAZKLR010000397.1, from coordinate 219,614 downwards.
TTTTGTAATTTTTCTTTCAATTATCAACTATTTTTTTCATTTTCAATTTAATTATTTAATCTTCAATTTATTTCTTTAATTCTTAATTATTTTCTTTAATTTTCAATTGCATTTTTCCTTTTTCAATTATTTTATTCATAATTCAATAACTCGCATTTTCTCAATTATCAAATATTTTCTTGTATTTTCAATACAATTCTTCAATTTCCAATTGATTTATTTAATTTTTATTCATTTTCTACTATTTTTTCCATAATTTTCATCAGTTTTCAATTGAAAATTAATTATTCTCCTTCAATTTTATAATTGATATTAATATTTAATTTTTAATTCCATTCTTCGGTTTTCAATTGTTTTTCTTCTATATTCATTAATTCTCGGCTTTTTTCAGTTATTTTTTTTTTAATTTTCAAGTATATTCTAGAAATTTCAAGTCCATTCTTTAATTTTTAATAGCTTTTAATTTTCAATTATTTTTTCGATTTTCAATCCAGTTGTTAAATGTCCAATTACTTCCAACATTTATTCCTATAGTTTTCTTAATTTTTCAATTTGCAATTATTTTCTTTAAATTTAATATTTCTTGTTTAATGTTTACAATTATTTTTTCAGTTGTCTATTAATCTAGTCATTTTTGGAATTACGTTTTTAATTGACATTTATTTTCGTCATTTTTTACATATTTCCTTCAATTTTTCAATTATTCTCGACATTTTTCAACTATTTCCTTCAATTATTAATTACTTTCTTTAATTTTCAATTATTTCCTACAATTTTTTCAATTTTTCATTTAGAGTTTTAAATGACCAACAACAATGCAAAATTTATTAATTTTAATAAATCCCAAACGCCAATTGATTCAAATTCCATCTGATTTACATTTTAATAGTCAGAAATTAATTATTTTGCACGCTAAGATATTTCAGCGGTAAAAGATAAGTCTTTGGAAAATGTTTATTTAATTAGCTCTTAAATAATTTGCTAAAAAAAAAAAAAAAAAAATTGTTGAAGATTTTTTTAAACAATCTTACTTTTAAAATACTTGTTTAAAAATTAAAAAAATTGTAAAGGAATCTTTTTCCCAAGAAAAATATTTTCTCGGTATTATATTTATACCGAAATAATAATATTTATTTATTTAATATGTTCATATTATTTTAAAAGTAAGGTTTTTTATAAAAAATCTTCAACAATTTCTTTTTTTTTCTAATATTTATCTTTTCCGAAGAATGTTAATAATAATAAAATTTGATATTTAAACGCCAACTAAATAATGTTTTTCCTGTTTTTCTTTTATTTATTTTTTAGTAATTTTCTTGTTCTGGTGTAGACTTTTTTACTTAATTCAAAACTTTCTGCCTTTATTCTTATTTTTTCAGTTCTTTGTTGATTGTTAGTGATTATATTATTTTTTGAACTTTTGATACATTTTTTTAATTTATCGTCATGTTTGTAATTTCTTATTTTTCTTTTAAAATGTATTCAGTACTCTTTTTCAATATTATTTTTTCGTAATTTAAAGATTTTCTTTTTTTGCATTACTCAGTTTTTATTCTTGTTAAGTGAGACTTTTTTTTAAATTCTCATCTTTTTTAGGATTTTTTCCATCTTTAAAACTTGTTCATATTTTTCAAATTATTAAATTACTTATTTATTTAATACTTAAAATTTTCATAATAAAATAATTTCTTCTTTTTTAGGCTTCAAACTTATTTTTTTATACATTTTATCATTTTTTAGAAAATTTTCTCATTTCTGTATCTATTTATATGTTTTTAAATAGTTTTCGTAATTTTCTTGCATTTTTAAAATAAAAATTGTTTAGATTTCATTTTCTATTATTCTTAAATTTTCTTATTTATGAAAATTACTTAATAACTATTTATTTTATATTATTAAAATTATTATTGTTGTTTTTCTTTTCTCATAAACATAAAAAAATCAAAATTCATCAGAATTTTTTTACATTTTTTTCAATTTCTTGATTTTTGATTTACATACTTTTTTTTGTAGATTTTCATAAATTTTTTCATTTTCCTGAATAATTTTCTTAAAGTTTACATTTTTAAGTAATGTTCTAATTTTTTTTTATATTTTCCTTTATTTTTTTATTAATTAATTAAGTTTTAAGCCTTTTTTGTAATTTTCCTATTGTAAGATTTTTTAAAATATTTTCTCAATTTTCAAATATTTTTGACCATTTTTATTAATATGTTCTTTATTTTCCTAAATTTTCTTACAGTTTTGTAGATTTTTTTATTTATAAAATACTCCCTAATATTATTAAATCTTTTAATAATTTTTTTAGTTTTTTGTCGTTCGTTGATAAAATTAATAAATTGTAAGCTTTTTAATTTTGGAATATTTGTATAGTCTTTATAATATTTTAAAATATTTGAGTAAACTCTTTTTTTTCTTCATAATAAACTTTTTTCCTTGAATTTTTAAAAACAGTTAAAAAAAGTTTTTCCTTTTTTTATAGAATTACACCCTCCTTTTTATCTACAAAATTAAACAAAAAAGACACTTTGATCCCTGAAATTAGAAAAATCATACACAGTTTTATCAAATCTTGAAAAACACAATTCTTTTCTGTAATTTGAAAAATTTTTAACTTATCTTTTGCAAAAAATGAGCAACATTCGGGCGTTAAGACAGAAATAATTTCAATAATCGTTCAGATAATTTTATACAGTTGAGAGAAGTAAATAAATAGGAAAGTATTAGCTGCTTATTAAAAAGCTTTAGAATTTGATTACATCTTGTTATTTATTTTAAAGAAAGAATCCATTTTTCAGACGCTGCGTGCCTCAACAAGCACTATTCAGATCCAACAAAAACGGAATTTGCGTCAAATATGAAGGAAGCTGTGCGTGTGGCGAAACAAAGAACTCGCAATCAATCAATTAGTAGTAAAAAACGTCGCCCAACTGACGATGAAGAAGACTATTAATACATCTTTTCAATTTGGAAGTTTAACTGGTATTTCCATATCAACTCCGAAATTATTTTGTTTTGTTTTTAAACGACAGGAGGAAGAAAGAATTCGAATAGTCAAATAATAATTCAATTTAATGCACAATTAACGTTGCAGAGCTAATAACTAAAAAAAATAGCACTCTTTTTTCACCCAAACGATACATGATATTTAGTTATGATAGTTTAATATAATTTTGAATATTTTAAAATATTTGAAAATCTGATAAACTATATCTTTGAGTTGAATATATAAATATTTTCAGGAGTTAAATTAAAAATAGCCTGGATTTTAAGATTCAAATTTAACAACGATTAAACTTAAATGTATCTAGAGTAATTTTGCATATTATTTATAAAGGAAAAAAGAAGAGTTAAATGAGGAACATATTTCAGAATTCAAAGATTCAAATTAAACGTATTCAAAATTGAAGAAAAATTATTTTAATTTATATTATTTTTAAATCAAGAGGAAAAGGTTTAAAAATGTTCCTTCTTTTGGGAATAATTTCAATTTCTAAACACAAATTTAAATATAACTATATTTTTATGTTAACTTATTTCAAAAAAATCCAATTTTTCATGTAGTGTTTTGTGAGTTATTAGTTATAAAAAATGAGGTATCCACCTAATTTCTATTATAGTAAATATACTTTTGGATAATTTCACACAGTTATACAACTAATTGATTACGAGTTAGGTAAACATCAAAATATCTGTTGTAAAATTCACAGATTTTCAGTATATTTTGGAATTCATTCTGTTTATTTTACAGAATTAATTTACCATTTTTTTTTTTGTAAATAAAACATTATTTATCTCTATTTTACGGAGTTTTTGAATGAGATTTCTCTATAATCCAGTTTAATAAAGGTTAAATAATGAAATAAAGAATTTTGTAAAATCTTCAGATAAATTATCAAGTTTTGCCGAAAAATAGAATTAGATGTTTAGTTTGTTTAGAAAAATAATGTTAGTTTTACTGAAAGATGTGAAATTAATAAAAAAGAGGTGTAAAGTTAACAGAAAAATGTATATTTAGAGAAAAGTTATAAACTGTAAACTACATTTTTACAGAAAATGTATATATACTGTAAATTACAATTTTTGTTTCCTTTATGTGTGTATAATGTAAACTTTAAGTGAACATTGTTTTGTTATTATTAACTATAGAGTTTACAAGATCTCAACGACCAATAAGAAATGTGAAAAATGTAAAATTAGTTCGCTAAACATTCACCGGAAGTAAAGTCAATTGACACTAATTCTTGTTTCTTTATAATTACAATGAATAATTTGCGTTAATGAACCCAAGACTTTAGAATATAGCCTAAATTAAGTTAATTTATTGTAATTATCTTCTTTTAATTAATTCTAGAAAAGTAGTAAATTATTGAAATTATAATAATGCTTGTTTATATTCTTGTGCTAAACCGAATTTTGTACAAATCTTTCTTAAAATAAAAGTATCTATTTAAATGAAATAAAGGAATGATTTTAATTTGTAATTTTTTACAATTACAGTGTGTTTTAATTTCTCAACCATTCTCAATCTTTTTAGAAAACTGAAGGGCGCTCTTGTCGAAGTGGCGATTTTTCTAAACCGGAAGTCACAGCTACAGTGGCGCGCTCTTAAGTTTATAACGTCATAGAAAGGACAGGTTAGACAAAATCAAGTGAAACATTGACTTACATGCGAAATAGTAAAATAGAATTTAACGAGTTTTTAGGTAATGTAGACAAAACTTGGTGAATTTCTCGACTGTTTTTGTTACTCTTTAGCAAGACACTCGTTATATTTTTCTGAGCTGCTTATACCGGGTGTTGAAAACAATTACGTTTGATTGTATATCCTGATGGTGTAATTGTAATGGCTATATTTCTTTTAGTAAAACTACAGCAGAGAAGGAATATTTTTATATTCGGAGCAAAAGGACGATCTGAAATGGTAATTGTTTATAATTGTTGTTCTTTTTTTCCAATTATCACACACATTGTCAATGATAATAATTGAAATATTTTTTCTAGAAAGCCAGATTTTTTTGGGAAGTATTGAAAGAATGATGACCAGGACTTTTTCCCAGAGGTTTAGCCCTTAATGACAACATTCTTTCGTGAAAATGGTGGGTAGAAATTTTAATTTTTAGTAAAGAACACAGCAGATTTTCAACGACTGGATATAACTATTATGCGTTTGTCGTTCTAACGCGAGTCGATAAGAATGATTACGGTTTTTAAAGTCGATTTCAATCTGTTTTTAATACATTTGCTTGAATTTAATTTATTTGATAAATTTTGGATCTTTAAATCTATTAAGTTTAACTTGAAGGTGGAATAACTGTAGTTATTGTATATTCATAACCTGCATTTTACCAGTTGGGAGAAAATGGAGATTATGATTATTTCTTTGTGAAGGAATGAAAATTTAACTGCTATGACAGTTTGATTTTCGTTCGTTCATAAAGAATTTATATACTTTACCTTGAATAACACTTTTCAATGTTTCTTTAAGTTTTGTGTGATATTTACGTTGTGAACTAAACTTCCGTTAGAATGAATGGAAGATAGTCGGAGTGAGTCGGAGCAAAAACCGATAAATCCAGGTTTAATATTTTTTGTGTTATAAAAAGTAGACTTATCGGTTTTTCCGATGACATTTCGAAATTGTCTTAACGTAATCTCGAAATTGTTAACAAATTTCATTTGGATTTGAGTACAATTGCTTTTTGGTTAAAACTTGAGTTTACATTTTTCTCATTTGACACATAAAGGTGAATTTAATTTTCTTGTAAATATTTCTAAACTCACTTTTCATCAATTTCAAATGTTCATTAAAACTTTTTAAAAAGTATAATTGCTTTATGGTGTAGATTGAAATGAGTTTAAATTATTTCACAAAAAGGTTGACAAATTAGTTTGAAATAAAAGAGGGGCATAAATTTTCCAAATTATATTCTACATAAGTAATTATATTTACATTGATACTTTAAGTGACAAAACTTTGCATTTAGTGAAAACTATCAGTTGAAGTTAATTTATTAGAAAATTAATATATTTTGTTAATTATACAAAATTTAGCGTGATATCCTACAAATATTTTTTGTAGTAAACTGATTTTCAATACGGTGGGCTTATTTTTGAAAATACAAATTTAAACATTAAATCCACTACATTAAAAACCATTGAATCTATTGCCAAAAAAATATTTTTTATTTCATGTATTTTAAACGAAATAGCATCATTTCAAAAATGATGTTTTTTAAATTACAAATTTTGGGTGCTTTGCTTCACGAGAATTATTCCATTGAATGTTTTGTAAATATACTTCGAGAAAAAATAACTTATTCCAAAGGTAATCTAAAAAAAAATTATCAATTACATAATACCGTCCTAAGGAAAAATTTACGTAAACAACAATATTTGTTTTATACATAAGATTTTCTTTTATAGCTGTACACCGTAACTGGAAAAGTTTTTTAGGTTATCTTTTCAGAAGGTTATTATTTTTAAGTCACTGAATGTGAAATTGAAGGCGAATTTCTGAAATTCAAAATGGGTATCCAATTAGACAGTTTATTTTGTAAAATGGAAATTTTTAATAAAAAATAAGGTTCAAAGTAATTTCTTGGATGCAGTTTTTAACTGAATTCAAATTTATTTTTTAATGTTCACAAATACATTTGTCAGAGTCGATTTTTAAATTTTTGCATTAATTATAAATATAAGTTTTTTTAACGCAAATGTTTTAAAAATTGAGGTTTTTAACATTTTTTATATGTTTTTTATTGCATGTGCGTAGTGCTTAGAACCTGAGAAAAGTAAAAAAACAAGATTTAAAAAATTTTAATAATCAAATACAAAAAACTTTACTAGTTGGACATTTGTAAGTAGAAAAACAACTTGTTTTCACTAGAAAACATTTATTTTGCTATTAATTTTTGTTTTTTATAAACTTATATATTTTATTATTTTCAAGAACAAAATAATGCGTTCTTTGCATGTCTTTAGTCAAATTTAATAGAAAATGAGATATTTGTTTACTTATAAATGATCAAGTGGTTCATTTGTTTGTATAAATTATTTATAAAAACAAGAAAATTACTCTCTAAATCTGAATTAGTTTAAAATAACTAATTTAGCAAAAAGTCAAACACTAATTCAAGTAATTGTGTTTCTGCATTTAGTAAAAAATAATTAATTATTGGTTAAATTCATTTTGAGGTTGCTAATATTTTAGTAAAATTCAGTTTACTGATTTAATTAGACAAATTTTAACTATTTTTTAGTTATTTTTTAAATAATAATCAGTCATTTTTATTAATAACTAGTTATTTTTCTCTAATTGATGATATAAAAAGTAAGCCACGATTTGACTAATTATTAGTTATTTTTAACTAATTCAGATGTAGAGATTACATCTAATTAAGCTAATGACTAATTATCTTCATTACAAAGTTCATCTTACATAATCTAAGAATAATAATGAAGAAAATGCGAATTTTATTGTAAAGGAAATGTCATTTTAATTCATTTGTTCATATAGATTATTTATCAAAAAGATAAATTTAATGTACAATATAAATTTTTATACAAAGAATGTTAATGTTGAATGTACTAAATTAACAGAAATCGCAACAATTTTAAGCTTATAAAGAATCAAATAGGAAACACTTTTACAATAAAAAATCAAATGAATATTAAAAATTTCTAATTTTTTACATTTTTCGTTAACATAAATTACTTAAAATGCAGAAATTTAAAAATCGGCATTTTAAATTGACAGATTTCCGATTAATTTATTTGTGAACATTAAAAAAAATTGAATTCGGTTGAAAACTGCAGCCAAGAAATCAAGCTTTTACTATTAAAACCTGAAATCTGACACAAGGGTTTTAAACATTAAAAAAAATTATATTGAATTTTTATTCAAAGAAATGTGTTTGATCTTTTCAAAGAAAATACTTGTGTTTCGTTAGAAGCTCCTTTTCATAAAAATTTAGGTAAAATATTTGTACTCTTAAAAATAAAGCTTTTAAGCGAATAAATTTTGGTTTGAAGTTAATAGTTTGCAAATTCTAATTTGACTGGAATCCAGAAATCTATCCTGGATTAGAATTTTTCTAAAAAAAAATGTAAATATTCCTATTCTGGATTGAAACTTTACTATTTTCTCTGGGAATTTAAATTATTAAATTTGACGTCACAATTCTAAAGGGAAGCTATTAATTTAAAAATGCTAGATAGGGTAGAGGTACCAGTTATTGGACATTTAATGGTCGTCGAATATTAATTAATTTGTGGAGAATTGCGTATGTCTTTATGAAAGAGATCAGTTGAAATACGTATAATAAGTATTTCTATACATGTAAAAAATTATGTTGGAGTTAAATACTTTATATATTAAAAAATATAAGGAAAATAAAAAAATAGGTAACTTGCGCTAGTTGTAAGACTCGAAAAACATTGAAGATCCAGTTATTGTGCCCCAGTTATTAGACTTGACAAATTATTAAAAATGTTTGAAAGTTAAGAGTTGTTGTTTAATTATCAAACACAAATATCCTAAAACAAATTTTAAATAAAGATAATAAGAAAATAGTGAAATAGAATAATTAAAGGTTAAACAAAATTCGTATTTATAATTTATTAAACAAAACATTTTTAGGTTATAATCAAATGTAGAAAATATCAATACACTTTAATTTAGTTGGTAATTTTTTAAAATAATGAAATAGAAAAGTTATTGTTAATACACAACTCATATTTACATATAGAACGATCTTTAGGAGTTCATATTTTTTTATACAAAAATTTGTTTAACTTCAATAATTTTTGGAATAAGAAATATCTATTTAAATAAAAAAATTTTTATCATCACAACACAAATTGCATTGAGTCTAATAAATGGAAATGCTAGAAAAAGTACTCCTGTCATTAAACATTTAATTATTTTGAAAAATAATTCTTAAAACTTTAGTTTTCTTGTATGGATGATTAATTTTAAGTATAATAATTTTGTTGTTAATAATTGTCGTTACGCTTTACACTAAATTCTTTTTTTTTGTGTCATATGAAAAAGCTTCTAATTTGTTTAATAAGAAATATTATAGACAATTAGTAAGTCTTATTATTCTGAAATCATAAAAAATAGAAATTTATCCGATAAACTGGAACGTGTTTAATAATTTTTCAACTGTAAGAGCAAGAGATCTAAAAATTTTCCTCTAGGGGGAGGCATAGACATTTTATTACAATTTAGATAATTATTCAACAAATTGTTCTTTTTTTCCTTTACAACGCAATAATCATCTGCAATCATATTTTCCATATATTCATCAGAAGGAAATCGGAAGGGAAAAATTTTTATCTTTTTAATTTTAAGAGATATTGAAAAATTAATATCAAATTTCAATTCTGAGATTCCAAAAGGGTCTCATCCACTATTTTCCAATTCTTTAGAGAATTTTCTTCTTTTCTTTCTTTTATCGTTTCAAATCTCCACAGAAATATCCGACTGGAAATCCGGGCTGACTGTTTCAGTTGGGTGTTTCCTTGACAACGCGATTCCAATTGCTTTCGATCAGGTTCTCTATATTTTTCATGTAATCTGCAGGTCAAACTACATATGAATACCAAATTTCATCTATCTAGATAAAATACTTTGGCTGCTAGGAACGGGGGGGCATGGTCATATTTATGCATTTTTGGCTAAAAATCTTGTTATTTATTTGACAACACTATGATAAAACACCAAACATATTATCTATATTTTTGGCGCAATATTCACGCAAAACTACATATGCGTACCGAATTTCATCATCCTAAATCAAAAACTGAGGGCGATAGGGGAAAGGGGGCACGCTTTTTTTTGTTTAAAAAAGTTTTTTCTCCATAATGGTATGACAACCGAGTCCAATCGAGTTTTTCATATTTTTCGTGTAATTTACACGTGAAACTACATATATGTACCATGTTTTATCTATCTAGGTCTGATACTGTGGCCACTAGAAGAGGGGGGGGGGGGGGGGTCAGGATCCTTTTTAATGCATTTTTTCAAATTTTCTTGAAAAAAGCTATGATAATGAACTCCAGTCACGTTTGCTAAACCATTTTCATAAATCTAATACGAAATTACATATTTTAAGAAATAAATAAATACAATTTTAAGTATCTATTTCAAATAGTTTGAAAGCTAGAGGGGAGTCGAAAAAAAACATACATAATGATGTTAATGGGGTTCGGTTTTAACGGTACGGAATCACAGTGGTCCAGTCTGCATGAAAATACGGACAAAAATCAGAAACTAATTTACTTGGACTAAAAGTGTTCACTTACCGATTTTTTGGGTCGCTTGTTCAGGGATGTAACTACAAATGTCGAGGCCCCCCGAAATTTTTTTCAGGAGGCCCCCTCCCCCCCAATATTTTTTTAAATAGTGTATAAATAATTTCGGTCAATATTTTCTATTTTTAATTATTTTTTTAAAAAAATTTTTTTGCATTAGGGATATTGGGCTCGAGGCCCCCCAGCAAGCCGAGGCCCCCCCGCAATGCGGGGTTTCGCTGTATGGTAGTTACGTCCCTGCGCTTATTACGCCTCTGACATTTGTTTTAATAAAATTCAAGATGGTGGATCCAATATGAAGGAGGAATTTTTAAAAACTGTTGAATTTTCTTAAAAATTATTATTATTATTATAATTATTATTTGGGTTTTTGGAGTTCCTAATTACGATTCTAAAATTTGTTTTACAAATTCAAAATGACGAATCCAATATGGAGGGAATTTTTTTCAAAATTGTTGGATATTGTTAAAATCTATTATCTAGGGGTTTTTTAGGTCACTGATTAAAAAGCTGACCTTAATTTTACAAAATTTAAAATGGCGGATCCAATATTGTGGAGGAATTTTTAAAAAATTGTTGGATTTTTTTGAAATTTATTTTCTAGAAGTTTTTGGGTTCGCTGATTACGAATCTGAGACTCGTTTTACAAAATTTAAAGATAGTGTCTCCAATATGGCGATGAAATTTAAAAAAAAATTTCGATTTTCTTGAAACTTGGTACTTTTGATTTTTTGTGGTCGCTGATTTCGAGTTTGAGCTTAGTTTTTACAAAAGGCACAATGATCGATCAAATATGGATTACAAAATTCATAAATAAACTATTTTACATTAAAGAGAGAAGCTCAAATCATTAGGTACTGCTTCCTGAGATATAAGAAAAAAAAGCAAAAGAATTATGTTACAGAAAAAAAGATAAAGAAATGTTTGAAGAAATAAAAGACAATCAAAACTTGATTAGTATTTATTTTATATTCAAAGGGTGACTCTGATTTTGAAAAAAGCTTATTTAATGAAAGTCTGTATATTTTCATAATCAAACGATAATTACACACACCATAATGGAATAGAATAATTAAATTTTTTATTAAAATTTAATTTATAATTATTCTGAAATATTAGGTAGATCACTGTGGGAGTTCTAAAAACTAATGATAAACTTCTAATGACAAAAGGGGAAACAATTTTCAATTTATTACTTAAAATTTATCATGACTCTTAGAAATGTACCAAAACCTCACTTTACATAATTTAATGTGTTAAGATTTTGGAAAGCATTTAATGTGGAAAGCATTTTTTTTTCAGAGTTCTTCCGTTGTGACAAATAAGAAAAAATCACGGAACATCACAACCATTGATGTGGACCATGATTCTTCCTCTCAAAATCAGAGGAAGACAAAAAATCCAATTTTCATTCCTGTCTTGAAGAAAAATAGTAAAGTGGTTCATGGTTTTGGCTCTGCTTATTTCCATTGTGTGAAAGAAGCAGTCTTTGAAATTCCACAAACTCCTTTTTCGCCTCAAAATATCCCAGAGACTTTAAAACAACCAGATTCTAATGAAGAATCTTTCTACGAATGCGGACAATGTAATGATTGGTGAGTTCTTTTTTCAATTATTATTAATTACTTTATGTGTAATTTTATTTCGAGAAAAAGTATAAGGATCTTGTAACAGGGTGCCTACTGATCCTGTAAGTCCTGGAACTATCCTAGAATTTTAATTTTTGTCCTTGAATTTCTTTTAGTTTTCCTAAATAGAATATACTTATGTGCTTCCTATAACAATTAATTAATTTAATGTCCTGGAAAACCCCATTATTAAACTAATAACTTCGATATTATTCGTCTTTTAACTTTCAGATCAAAAAGTTATGTGAGAAAGTTTAATCTTATGAAAATTTTTAGTGACAAAGTTTTTGCTTTATTATTAAGGAAGTTTTTCTGAAAGTTTGACACTCATATTTGAAGAAATAAAGAATTTATAAGAAAAATTGTAAAACAATATTCTCTATCGTTGCATCAGTCATATGACGCATGTTTTGCATCACAATTCCATATCTGCTTTGCGCGTGCGTACATCAGATGATAACATAGCTGATGCAACGATAGAAAATATTGTTTCACATTTTTTCTTATAAATTCTTTATTTCTACGAATGTGAGTTCCAAATTTTCAGAAAAATTTCCTTAAATATGAAGGAAATATTTTGTCACTGAAAGTATTCATAAGATCAAACTTCCTCACATAACTTTTTGATCGGAAAGTTAGAATACTAATTTTATCAAAGTTATTAATTTGTTATTGATCATTATTAAAGATTTTTACATTTAATTGTGCTTGAAGGCATATTTAGTTTATACTAAGAGTCTGAATTGAATTATATGTGACGCCGCGCGAGAAAAGGGACCTATCGCAAAAAATATCAATTTTCATTTTTTTATGCCAAAAGGTAGCTTATTAGTCGCTCTTTCATTTAAAAGAATCAAAAATTGTTTCCATTAGTTACTTTTTGAGTTATTAAGCATGAATCGTAAGAACTTACATTGGTCGCCATGCACTGACGCAACTTCCAACGCAAAAAAACCTATTGCGAAAAAAATCAATTTTCATTTTTTTATGCCAAAAGGTAGCTTTTTAATCGCTCTTTCATTTGAAAAAATCAGAAATTGTTTCCATCAATTACTTTTTGAGCTATTAAGCATGAAGCGTAAGAATTTATATTGGTCGCAATGCATTGCTGCAACTTCTAACGCTCGCCCTGTAAAATTAACGTTTCAGGCGTTGGGCCCTTTTCCTCGCGCGGCGTCACATATTAGCTTTTGAAACATGTGACGCGATATGAAGAAAGGGACCTAAGAACGAAAAAATTTTAGGTTATGTTTGTGATTTTGCAACCATTGATGTTTAAGGATGTTCAACCCATTAATGTAACTTGAAACTAGAAAATGGTTTTTCACATAAAATACAAATATTGAAATTAATTTAAAAGACACAGTTGTATATTTAAAAAAAAATTAGGTTGGTTCAAAATTTGTTATCAAATAATAATTATTTAGTATATAAATATTCATTGATTTTTCATTCATTATAACAAAAAAAGAAAAACAGTTTTTTTTTTAATTTCTAGTTGATGTAAAATCAATTGAAGGAGATTAAAATACTCTACCAAAATCTGTAAAGAAAACATAAATATTTTAATTAGGTCCAAAAATATGAAAATCTTAAAAAAAAAATTTTAGTTTCTTAACGAATAGTCTTCAAATTTTAAATGCTTGGTTCATAAATTCAAGGAAAACATTTTTCTCTCAATTCGCAAAAATACGAGTCACCTAAATTAAAAATTAAAAGACATTGATCTATTGAATAAATGATTGTTAAAGTTTTATTTCTCTGATATTGAATACTAGGTATGTTATTCTTTTTAATTTTCTCATTTTTTAACTAAATTTCTTAGTTTCTTTCTTTTTAAAAATTACTTAATTTATTTTGTTGTCTTTTTACTAATTTTTTTTTAATTTTCTAAGTTTTTATTAAATGTTCTTAAATACTTTTTTTGCATTCACTTAGATAATTTTACATATATGTAACTGACATTTTCTCATTTTATTTAATTTCTTAGATTTTTTAAAAACATTTTCTCTTTTTTTCTAATATTTTTTCATAAGAGTTTAATAAATATTCTCACTTTTTCTTAACTAACCTTTAAACTGATGTTAAAGTTCGACATAATTTTTCATCCTATACGGCACATTTCCTGGAAGCTATTTTCAACCGATATCAAAAATTTTACGTGCAAAATGTTTACAAATAAATTTGTCTAAAACCTTTTTTTCATGAACAATTTATATAAAAAAATGCACTATTTGGTTATTTATACCTAAGTTAAAACTTTTTACGTTTTCTCGTAATTTTTACTAAAATATACAAAGTAAACGTTCATTCTATAAAATTTGTTCCAATAAATTCATCTTTTTTATAAACAATCTATATAAACAAAGTAACTAAAATATCATTTTTGAGACAAAAAAGTCGCGGTTTTTTAATATTATGCTTGTATATATCAAACAAAGGTTTATTATCAAGGAAAATTTGTTTTGCAATAAATATCCATTTTTATAAACAATTTATATAAACAAATGCTGCATCTAGACATTTATAAGCTAAAACTTTTTGCAGTTTCTGATAATTTTGACTAGAACATTCAAATTGTACATTCTTTCTGTAAATTTTGATTACACAATAAATTTACCTTTTTCTATAAACAATCTGTATAAACAAATAAAGTGAAATATTATTTTTGTGACAAAAAAATCGCGTTTTTTATATTATGCTTAGATTTGTCAAACTAAAGTTTATTATTAAGGAAAATTTGTTTTACAATAAGTATCCTTTGTTTATAAACAATTTATAGAATTTAATTTATAGACACAAATGCTGTATTTGGGCATTTATAAGCTAAAACTTTTTGCATTTTCCTATAATTTTGACTAGAATATACAAAGTGAAAATTCTTTCTATAACATTTGATTTTACAATAAATTTATCTTTTTTATAAAAAATCTACATAAACAAATTAAACTAAAATATCATTTTTGTAATGAAAAAATTGCGGTTTTTTGTATTGTGCTTAGATTTGTCAAATTAAAGTTCGTTTTGCAATAAATATCCCTTTTTTATAAAGAATCTATTTAAACAAATGCTCTATTTGGACATTTATATTAAATTTTGGAATACCGAACTTTTTTATGAAGAAAAATTTATTTTGAAAAATAATGTTGTCTTTTTTTATTTAAACAATTACTACAAACAAATGTAGTATTCTTAAGAATGTATCTTGAACAATTTATCTATTAAAATGGCATTTTACTTTATTTCTTTACAAAAATTGTTTTTGAAAGAATCTAAATCAACTGCAAACGAAATTCTTACTGAAAGAATTGTATGATCTCGGCAAAATTTCAAAAACTGCAAAAAGTTTTAGCTTATAAATGTTCAATAAAGCATTTGTTTAGATAGAATGTTTATGAAAAAGGGATATTTATTGAAAAAAATTTTTTCTTAATGATAAACTTTAGTTTGACAAATCTAAGCATAATACAAAAAAAACTCAATTTTTTTATTACAAAAATGATATTTTAGTTTAATTTGTTTATGTAGATTGTTTACGAAAACGATAAATTTATTGTAAATCAAATGTTTTAGAATGAATGTACAATTTATAATATGTTCTAGTAAAAATTACCAGAAAATGTAAAAAGTTTTAACTTATAAATGTCCAAATACAGCATTTGTTTATATAAATTGTTTATAAAAATGGATATTTATTGCAAAACAAATTTTCCGTAATGATAAACCTTTGTTTGCTAAATCTAAGTATAATATTAAAAAAACGCAACTTTTTTGTCACAAAAATTGTATTTTAGTTACTTTGTTTATATTGATAGTTTATAAAAAAAGGTGAATTTATTGGAACAAATTTTATAGAATAAACGTTCAGTTTGTATGTTCTAGTCAAAATTACGAGAAAACGCAAAGAGTTTTAACTTATAAATGACCAAATAGTGCATGTTATATAAATTGTTTATAAAAAAAAAAAAATTATTGGTAAATAATTTTTTTTTAATAAAATACATTAATTTGCATAATAAAGGAACAATTTAGTGAAAACGAGATTTTTTCTACTCATAAGTGTTGAAATACTGAATTTGTTTATATTATTTCTTTATAACAATATTGTTGAAAAACAAACTGTTGTTTTCCTTTTTTGCTCTCCAGGACACTACGCATATGAAGTATTAAGCATTGAAACATTTTTTATAGTAAAAAAATGTAAAAGTCTGTTTTCACAGACCTCAGACAAATTTATTTGTAAACATTTAAAAAAAAAATGTTTGAAATCGGTTGAAAATTGCATTTAGAAAATCAATTTGAACTCTACTTTTTGTTTTTTTTTCACTGTGTACCGCAGTTCGGATAAAACATTTTTTGTTTGTGTACTTTAACATTTTTTAAATAATAATGACCAATTATAGTAAATGCATTAGTAATCGGCAGGTGTTTGGTCTTAATTTTTAATATATTTATTCAATTATAAACAGGCTTTTTCTTAATTTTTAGTGAAAATGATTTTGTCTGAACTAACGAAGCATGAAAATAGTAGTTTTTAAAGATTATTTTGTGCAAGTTTTAAAAAAAGTGCCGATAACTAAAGTACTGAAGATAAATTACTTTATTTTATTAAATAGGTATATAAAATAAAAATGAGATTTGTTATATAATTTATTTGTGTTAAAAATTATAAACAAATTTACAAATTTACAAATTTATCTTAAGAACCTCCTGTGTAAGCAAATTGCAAATGCAATATTTAAAATGCTCGAATTTAAAAATTTGATTTTTCATTTAGCTCCAATTACCAAATAATAAAAAAGTATTTAATTACTTTTGTTCCAGTTTTCGATTTTCGAATACTTTGGAGGAACACAAATTCCGCCGCAGCTGGATTTTAGGCTACTGGTGTCAGAATTGTTTTCTAATAAAGTGTGAACATGTCCCGGCAAACAAGACAACATGCAGTGCATGTGTTTCTTTTCAATTTAATAAACGCGCCTATCTCCGTTCAAGGGGTTTGAAAAAAGGCCAAAAAGCAGCAACGGTAAAATTATTTTTTAACCAGTGTCAGTTTTTTGAACATCTCAAATCTCACGATATTACAACTGTCGAGATAAACGAAATAATGCTAATGCCTTTCCCAGTTGATGTGAAAAAAGAGGATAATGCTAAATTCGAAAGAGCCTGTAAGTCCATAATGGAATATGGATTTTTAAATCGTTTACACATTATGGAATTTCTGCGGGCGCAAAAGGTCGAAGATTGTTGGTGGCACCCATCTCCAAGTGATGTCAACTCAAATAAGTGTGATTTTAAACTAAACCTGTCAGAAATAATTAATGCTTTTCGTGAAGATGATTTTAACGATACCCCGCCAAAAAAGAATTCAGTTAGCAAAATTGCCACGCCTACAAACAAAATTTCTTCGTCGCCTAATAAAAATAATCCTCCCGCTAGTGTATCTAATAACAATACGAGTAGCTTAATCATTAATCAAAGTAATCAATCTCCCTCAACAAATAACTTTTCAGTCAAGTATTTTAATTCGCCATATCGGCCTCCAGCGGACATCGCTTTTGTCGATTGTGGTCCAAGTCATTCCGTTTACAAATCTAATCAACTTTTATCTCAATCCAGATACTCAGAGTCACCAAAAGAAAGAGATATGTTTGTCAAGAGTAGAAATTCTTCGGGCGCATCTAGTAATCAAATTTCTCAAGTTTCAAATCAATCACCCATGACTTCTATTTTAACATCTTCCGGTTTGAGTAATAAAATCTACACCATGAGCACTTCCAACACAACCACCAATACAGGACCAAAAATATCAGTTAAAAAATTCGCCAGCGAATCTGTTCAAAATTGGGGCCAACTCCCGGGACAATCCGAAAAACCCAATCGAGCACAGCCAACAAACACAAACACAAAGATCCTCACTGTTCATAGCGAAAAATGCCTCGATCTTTCCTCAATCATCAGCCAACTTCCGGCCGATGTTATGAACAGCAAGAAAATTGTTTTCATCGAACAAAACTCAAATCAAGTCCAATACCAAAACAATCCTCAAGGTAATAAAAATCCTTCACCAATCATTTCTGGACCCACACTTAGCGCGAATTGCGTCAAAGTTGTTCCTCAACATAAAATACTTTCCCCAGAAATGGACAAAGGCAGATCCGTTCCTATTTTGACAGCAACATCACCAGCCAATCGATCTTTAAAAACTATGCTCAGTCCGAGTTTTTCCAGTCCGGGAATAAAGACAGTGACAAAGCCAGTTATTAAATCTGCACCTCTTGATCCGAAAGTCTCTAATTTTTCCGAAGGCTCAAACAATTCCAAAGCAATTAAACTCCAACAAATTAGCTCCTATGACGGCAGGTTTTTTTATCAATCTGGAAAAAAGTTCGTTATTAAGCAGAAAAACACAATCAAGTCGACATCAGTGCCAGCTAGTAGTGTTTTAAAGCCCTCGTCTCAAGTCGGAAATCAAATGCCAGCTGTGAATATAATACAAACAACAGGGCAAAGAAATACAGCGCCAACGATTGTCAATAAAATTCCATGGCCGAATACATTGCAAACAGTTGGTAGTAATGTTTCAGCTCCAAAGTTAGTACAAACCGTAGGAAATAAAGTCTCGGCTACTAACTCAGTTCAAGCGGTCGGAAATAAGATTACAACTGTTAGTTCCTTACAAAAGGTTCCTACCAGTACAATAAAAACGGCTGGAACTAAGAACCCAGCCGTTAATAACGCTGGAAATAAAGTTGCAACCGTCAATACCATTCAAATGGTTGCAAAAAAAGTTCCATCGACCATGCAAACTGTTACAAAGAAAATCCCAGCCCTTAATACAATTCAGACAGTTAAAAGTCGAATTCAATCTGCTAATACAATTAAAACGGTTACTAATACAACTACAACGTCTAATTCAAGCAGTTATCCTAAAGTTCTCCCAAAGCCAATAACTATCATTTCAAATTCAGTTTCTCCATTGACGCCCTCAACGTCACCTTCGGAATCGTCAAGCAGTTCCAGCTGCGATGTCCAGCAAAAGCAATCAATTGATTTCGAAGATGAAATTGACAAGTTGAGTCCTGTTATCTCGACTGGACAAAATGCAGAATTTCCCTTTACAAGATACAGTTTAAGGCATTTGTCACAGAAACATGAGAAGTCTCTTCGTATTAAGGTTGACACTACGTCAAGACTCTTTTTGTGCTTGTCAGAAAATTCTGAAAGTACGAGCGCTAGAAAATTCGGTATGATTAGATATAAACAAATAATGATAGACGCTTTGCCTTACCTGAGCATTAAAGATATCCAGAAGCGAATAGAACATGTAAATAAACTAATTAAAGATTATTCCAAGTTAATGCAAGTGACTGCTGACAAGGTTACTGTCAAATATGAACGACTGATTGGATCTTTGGAGGAATCAATTGAGCAGGCTAAGATCCTCAAAATCCAGGAGAATTACGACTCCAGACGAAATCGAGAAGAATCGGAGATGGAGGAGGATCTTAGTATTGTTTATGATAAGCAGGAAATGGAAAAATGCTCTTTTTGTAAGAAAACAAAGAAGCCTAGTAACTACATCTCGGGATTGTCGTTAGTATCAAACAACGAGGCTTTTTATTGCCAGTGTGACAATTGGCTTTGCAGTATTTGCGACACTTATCAAGGCTCTTCACGACGATATAATGCTCATGTTTGTTTTCATAAAAAGAGACCTCCTTTCGTATGTCCCGAGTGTTTTAAAGAGTTTTCCAACTTTGACATGCTCGAGAAACATGTTTGGTTGAGCTGCTTTCATCCTCTGTTTAAAAATTGTCTGTTTGGGTGCAAAATTTGCGGCATTGATGGAGTGATTTCTCCCGAGTCGCTGACGATCCATTTCTTAATTATGCACAGCAAGAGACGCTTCGTTTGCCTGGAATGCAAACAAATTTTCTTTTACGAAAAAACTTGTCGGGAGCATCAGAAGAAAAATCATGAAACTCGAGAACAGAAGGATAACAATCATAGTGAGGATTTGTCTGATCCAATGGAAATTGTCATTTGTGACATTGGGAATTGTATCGTTTTAAAGAAGAATTTCACGCAGCACGTTATCGATCATTTTGGCGTTGTCAAGCAGATGTTCTTCAAATGTCCAGTTTGTCCGTTTTCGAAACTCGAGGGTCCCAATGTAAAGGACCTTTTTAGACAACACGTGTTTGCCAGTCACAGCTATATTCTAAGACAACTGACAAATGTCAAGACTGTAGATTTAGTGCACGAAATGATGAAACAAAATTCTGAGGAAGCAGTCCTTCCGATGATTGTCAATCCGCGAACAATTGCTCAGGAAGCTTTTGAGAAAGGGACTCAGGACGAGGACAGTCATGAAATTTCTGCGACGCTCAATAAATCAAACCATGGTATACCGATGATTGTTGATGTTAGATCTGAAGCCGATTTGAATTCTACGACAAGTGATGCTGATTCTGTTCCAAAGATTCTCGAGGTTAAATCCATCGCCAATGATTCTTTGCTTAAAGAGCCTCGAGATCTTCAAACTCGAAAGAGGAAGGCAACTACTGTTATTGAAATTAGTCTTTCGCCGAAGAAGATTTCGAGTATCAAAGTCACCAACGGAAAAACCGATTTGGGAACTAAAAAGGTCATAGAAATAGAGGACAATTCAGAAGTGACGGAAATTTGTCTGGAAGATGTTTGTAAAGATACCGATAAAGCTAATAAAAGTGTTAATCAAGGTAATAAAGATGTCGATAAAAGTAATAACGATACCAGTGATATTGAAATTATCGAAGAAAATATCAAAGATAAGACAAAGAATGTTGAAGATGTTGATACAGGGAATAAGAATACAAATAAAGATGAAGGATGTGTTGAAGAAAATATTGCAGAGGTATGTAAAGATCGTGAAATTTTGAATAAAGATAAAGACGAAGCTGTTGAAAAAGATAGCGAGGCTACTGATAAGCCTGTTACACCTGTCAATAAAGATATTGAAGTTATTGAAAACGATGTTGGAACTATTGACAATCTTGATGAGGTTGTTGATAAGGATAAAGAAGATGAGAACAAAAATAATGGTGATAAAAATAATATCAATAAAAATCTAGAAGGTATTGAGAGAAATGATGAAGATACTGAGAAAGATACTGAAAATGCGAATGAGGATAATAATTTCAGTAAAGATATTGATAATACCGGTAAGGATTCTGAAGCTTTAGATACAGATAATAAAGGTACAAATCAAGATAGTGAAAACACTAATCCAGGTAATGAAAATAGTAATCAAGATAGAGAAGCGGACAAACAAGATAAAGAAATTAGTGAAACTAATAATGCTACGGATGTGAATAAACAAGATAAAGAAATTAGCGAAACTAATAAAGCTACAGAAGTGAACGAACAAGATAAAGAAATTAGTGAAACTAACAAAGCTACAGAGGACATCAGTAAAGATATTGAAGATGTTAACGAAGATATGGAAAGTGTTAGTAAAGACAACGAAGACATCGATAAAAATAAGGAAGACAAACAAGATGATGAAAATGTCAATAAATGTATTGAAAGCAATCAAGGGAACGCAGATCTTAATCAAGATAACGAAAATATCAATAGAGATAACGAAGACATCAATAAAGACATCGAACACGATAATAAACGTGTTAATAGTGATTTAGATGATGAAGATAAAGACACCGTAGCTTCTGATAAAGTTGAAGCTACACATGAAAATAATGTAACTGTTACCAATAGCAGTGTTGCAGATAAAAGTAACGAAGCTTCTTGTATTGATAATAAATCCCCAGTGCAAAATCATCAATCTTTAAATGAAAATGCTCCTTTGGATAAGAACACCGAGGATTCGGATAAAAATATTCAACCTTTAAATAAAGATACTGAAAATAATCAATTGTCTGGTAACAATGATCAAGTAACTGATAACAATGATCAATTTTCAATTCAAAATAACGAAACTATGAATGAAAATAATCAAGAATTGAATAAAGATGGATCATCGAACGCAAGTCCACATTTAAATAAAAGTACGCAATCTTTGGACAAAAAAAATAACGAATCTTCGACTGACAATGACGAAATTTCGAATAAAAGCAAAGAACCATTGAATAAAAATACTGAAGATTTAATTAAAGATAATGAAACTTTGACCGAAGATAATGATATTTCGATTAAAGAGAATGAAACTTTGAATATAAACCAGAAATCACCTGTTGATGAATCTCATAAAATTGACATTTCTCTTGATCTAGATAAACAAACTCACAGTGAAAATAATGAGGATCTCACTACAGTTACTGAAGGAAATAATCCAGATAAGTTAGATGATTTGTCATCTGATGAGAAAATAATTGTCGAACCTGAGGTAAACGAGAAAAATAGTTCGCTTTTGATTAACCCTCATGCTTTAGAGAATTTAAAGGCCAAAATGAGCAAAACTTTTAAAAATCTTGCGAAGAAAATGGAGGCTACAACAATCACATTGCAGCAGGAATGTTCAAAATCATTACCAAAGTTGAGAAGTATTTCCAAGAAAGCGGCAAATATTCCCAAGAGTGCGGAAAGTTCATCAGAGGACATGGAATGTTTTATGGAAAATGGTCTAATGAACTTTGACAACCGTTCAAAGTCTGGTTTCAATGAGAAGGAAGAAAATGAAACAAGAAGTGATATATGGCGTTTTGATGCCGATAGTTTGAGTGAAAATAATCTGACGGAAAAGTTGAGTGACAATATTTTCTCTCTTGTAAAAGACAAAGTTGAACTGACTCAACCACCTCCACTGGCAAGAATCCCTCAGCATATTATAAACAGTCAATCAGTTGTCGAATCAGCTAAAAGAATCAAAAAACGCAAACGTGACAAAATTGCATTTAACGGTCCAACGAATCACGAAGATGATGTTTTGGATTTTAAGTGTCACGTTTGCGGTAAAATGGTCGATTCCTCCTGGCCCGTTCTGAAATCTCATTTTGATATTTGGCATCTGAATGAGTACACAGTTTCTGCACTTAATCCTCAGCTTTTGAGAATTTCCTCCGATTACATAGAAGGCGGATACAAGGAGATTTTATCCAAGAGATATAAAAGCGATGTTACCCCGAGGAAACGGAAGAGAAGAACACGCTTTTCGGGAAAGTCTCCAGAGAAGTCTTCCCCGGATAAAACAGTTGGGATTTGCGTAAAGACTGAGTCTGTTGAAGAAGATGATGGTATGTTCAAGTGCAAGAAATGCAATGACAAATTTGCTGATATGGATATTTTGAGGCAACATATTTCGAAAAATCATAGAATTAAGGGAAGATATCTGGTGTGTCTAGAGTGCGGGGAGAATTTTGTAGTGGCTCCGAGTCTTCAGATGCATTTGAAGGCATTCCACGCGATCGAAGATCCTCTCACGCACTTATTGCAGAATACGGCATTTGCTCCGGAAAATTTGGAAGATACGGAAGAGGAAGACGAGGAAGTGACGACTGAAGCCAATCAATGTTATGTTTGCATGGCTGTTTTTGAAAATAAAGCTGCTGTTGATAAACATTTAAGGGTGCATGGTATGGCATTTCTTAATCGGAAGAGAATAGAGGCGAAGAAAAATTTAAACAGTCCGGAGAAGAAAGTTCAAGTACAGACTGAAGAAACTCAAAATAAAGATTCAAGTGGAAATCCCAATCTAGAGGAGGTTCAGGAAGAATCGATGATTACAATTGATGAAGTTGTTGAGGCCAATTCAATAGAGACTGAGGTAAATTATTTTAATGTAAAGAATTATTTCAGTAGGTTTCTTCTGTTGGCGTAATATCAAATTAAGCCGTATTTTCTTGTAAATTAGGGATAAAAATGGGATAGAATTTATCAAATTATAACTAAATTTTTTGTTATAGGGAGACCACTAAACAGTAGATAATGGCAAACAGTAGATAATTTGAATCTTCTAAAAAATGATTTCAAAAACATTTCAATTTAGTTTGAACACTTCTATATTAAGGAACTGTATTACGGGTAAAAAGCTGTTTCACAATTTATATTTTTCAAGTAAGAAAGGATTATCTACTGTTGGCAGGAGGTAATTTTTGAGTACATTTTTATCGTGTTATCAAAATACTTATTATGAATAAGTAGTTAATTTTAGACCCATTTTGTTAATTGTAATGGCTCAGTCCAGCTGAACCGTGTCAACAAAATTCCATTGATTTTCTGAAATGTTAAAACTTTCATGAAAATCTGTAGTTCACAACATAACAAAAAAACACTTTTAACCGTTTTTTTAAATTCCATATCTTTGTTGGTTTTTTTTGCATTAGCAAATTTTAGCAACATTTTAAACAAATATTAATAACTCAACAGTGGTTTGCAATAAATTAATGAAACTTATGTGGATAATCTAAAAATGTTCACTCTTTTTAACGAAAATAATTGCAAAATTTTATTATAAAAAATTACATATTTTTAATAACAATTTTATAAACAATTTGAAATATTTAAGTGTTCTACCCCTACGGTTGAGATGAAACTCATAGAAAATGTACACAGAGATGTCTTCTTTAAGTTTCTAAAAAAAAAAATTGGTATTTTCAATAAGAAGTGTAGATAATATATTTATTTTCTCTTCGCGCGCCAACCGTTACGCTGCGAGAAGCTCCGGTGCACTGTGGTCAGAATCTGCAATTTACTGTTCAAAAAAGGCTACAGCCTCCAAATTTTAACGAAATTGGTTGACTCTTGATTTAAAACACTCAGGAATAAATTCTTAACAACTTTAAGGAAGCAGTTTTTTAAATTTATGTTTTTATTATTATTATTTTAATGTTAATAACAAAATAATGACAAAGTTTTTAATATATCTTCATTTTATCAAATAAAAGTCGTCTTTATGCTGAATATCATTTAAATCGGCTGACTATCGATCTTTAAAAGGCAAAAAATAAAGTTTAAATGAATAAAAAAATTGTTTATTTAGTTAATAAATATTTTATTTCATTTAAGTTAACAAAAGAATAACGCGCATTTTTATGGTTGAAATAAATTAGTTTTTTTGCATTTATTTTAGTATTTAGTTACATTTGACAATTATACATTAATATATAGTTTAAAAAGTGTTGTTTGTCATTATTATAAACAAATTAAGTTAACAAATGATCAGCTCACTTCTTTTTCTGTCGAAACTAAATCGATTTTTTTCTTTAATTTTTATAATTTTTTTAACAGTAACATTTCTTTTTGACTAGTTTAAAAATTGCTTTTTATCATTGTTATAAACAAATTTAATTAAAAAATGAATAGCACGAAAATCAAACTTATTAAAACTAGAAAAAGGTATTCAGTTTCGCTAAAAAACAAGTGAGCTGTTCATTTGTTAATTTTATTTGTTTATAACAATGATAAATAACACTTCTTAAAAAATATTTATAAATAAATGTTACTGTTAAAAAAATTATAAAAATTAAAGAAAAAAATCGATTTAGTTTCGACAGAAAAAGAAGTGAGCTGATCATTTGTTAACTTAATTTGTTTATAATAATGACAAACAACACTTTTTAAACTATATATTAATGTATAATTGTCAAATGTAACTAAATACTAAAATAAATGCAAAAAAACTAATTTATTTCAACCATAAAAATGCGCGTTATTCTTTTGTTAACTTAAATGAAATAAAATATTTATTAACTAAATAAACAATTTTTTTATTCATTTAAACTTTATTTTTTGCCTTTTAAAGATCGATAGTCAGCCGATTTAAATGATATTCAGCATAAAGACGACTTTTATTTGATAAAATGAAGATATATTAAAAACTTTGTCATTATTTTGTTATTAACATTAAAATAATAATAATAAAAACATAAATTTAAAAAACTGCTTCCTTAAAGTTGTTAAGAATTTATTCCTGAGTGTTTTAAATCAAGAGTCAACCAATTTCGTTAAAATTTGGAGGCTGTAGCCTTTTTTGAACAGTAAATTGCAGATTCTGACCACAGTGCACCGGAGCTTCTCGCAGCGTAACGGTTGGCGCGCGAAGAGAAAATAAATATATTATCTACACTTCTTATTGAAAATACCAATTTTTTTTTTTAGAAACTTAAAGAAGACATCTCTGTGTACATTTTCTATGAGTTTCATCTCAACCGTAGGGGTAGAACACTTAAATATTTCAAATTGTTTATAAAATTGTTATTAAAAATATGTAATTTTTTATAATAAAATTTTGCAATTATTTTCGTTAAAAAGAGTGAACATTTTTAGATTATCCACATAAGTTTCATTAATTTATTGCAAACCACTGTTGAGTTATTAATATTTGTTTAAAATGTTGCTAAAATTTGCTAATGCAAAAAAAACCAACAAAGATATGGAATTTAAAAAAACGGTTAAAAGTGTTTTTTTGTTATGTTGTGAACTACAGATTTTCATGAAAGTTTTAACATTTCAGAAAATCAATGGAATTTTGTTGACACGGTTCAGCTGGACTGAGCCAATAATTAATTGAATATATTAGCTTCATTTTAGTGTTAAACATTTTATTAATTACTTCAGCCAAAAATAATTACACCTGTTGGAAATTTTTATTATCTACTGTTGGGCGGTCTCCCTTACTTATCAAAATTTATTAATTTATAGTGAACTAGTAAGTGGAGAATGACAACGCACTAATAAGTTTTAAAAGTCATTAGTTAGAATTTTGATTTTACAGAATTTCATTAGATAGAATCTTTCAGCGTAATTTTTGTTCTATTAACTCCAAACACTATTGCGACTATTTCAAAATATAAACAATGATCATAATAATCACAAAGGCAAACTGACATTTAAAAAAAAATCGAACTTGCGATTTCGTTTTTGTTTTCGAAGTTACTTGTAAGCTACCCTGCTTACAGTTTACAGGAGACTCCAATTTTCGACAGATTTTGAAGATTTTTTTAGGAGGCCCACATATTGACCAAAACTTAATTGGCAGAATGTGCAATAGACCGAAATTTATTTATCAGAATATTTAAATTTCCAGAACTTCATTTATCAGAATATTTAACTTCTCGAAACTCTATTTGTCGAAATATTTAACTTCCTAAATATGCAATATCAGAATAGATTTACCATATGTTAGAACATTAAATTTCCGGAAATTCCAGTTTTTAGATTATTTGACTTTGCAAATATGAATTTGTCAGATAATGTATTTATTAAAATTACCGTTTGTTAGAATATTTAATTTCTCAAAACTCCAATTCTCATACTACTACTACTATCCTTTAACACCCAAATGTAAAATTTTTTATCTTGAAGATTCTTCCTTTTTTGTTCAAGTTGTATACATTGCATTTTTTTAAAGTGAGCTTTTTAATAAAATTCTATAAATGGAATTTTGCAATCAGCGACCCCAAGTAACAAGTTTGAAGCGAATCCAATTAATTTTTAAAAATTTTGTCCGCTATATTGGATCCGCCATTTTGAATTTTCAAAAAATTAAAAAGTTTTAAATTCGGAAAAGTTTTTTAAAGGAAGATTATGTTTTTCGATTTTGTTCATAATAATAAGGTTTAATAGCGAAAATGTTGCGTCAAACTTCGTGACAAAAAATTTTACATTTTGGCGTTATAGTGTTAAAATTCCCAAAAATTTAAATTCCAGAATGCGCACTACACGGAATATAGAGTTCCTAAATGAGCTATCTGATTGGCTGGTAATCTTTCCGGAAATATTATCGGCCAATCAGCGAACTCTTTTAGAAATTCTACATTTCGTGTGTCGCGGAATTTGCGCGTTCTAGAATTTTTGTATTCGGAAAAATTAAGACTCTGATAAATGAAGTTTCGGTTAGTTAAATGTTTGAACAAATAATGAATCTGATAAATACAATTTCTGATAAATAGGTATATTTTCAATAATTTAATTATTTAAATTCGAAAGGTTAAATATATTATGAGAAATTAAATATTCAAACAAACGGTAAAACTGATAAATACAATATCTGATAATTCATATTTGGGAAGGCAAATAATTTGAAAAATGAAACTTCGGGAAATTTAATATGAGGACAAATGGTAAATCTGATAAATACAATTTCTGCCAAATGCATTTTCGGATAGTTAAATATTCTGATAAATGAAGATTCGGAAATATAATTATTCGGATAATTAAATCTCGGTCACATTCTGTTAATTCAGTTTTGGTCAAAATGTTGGGTTCACATTTTTTGTTGGTAAAATGTTCAAAATAAAATTCTTCAAAGATTTTTTTTCTCTTCTATCCTTTCCAAGTACACGCTTTGAATTTTTTTTATGATTTTTTCTTATCATTTTTATCCATTCCTATTCAGATTTAGAATGGATAAAATCAGGAAAAAATGGATATACTTCTTCGTATTTTTAAATGGGGTAAAAAAATATAGATGGGATTCAAAAACATTTGTTTGAGTGTAAAAAGGAGGGATTGAAAAAGATTGGTTGTTATTCAAATTTCAGCATGGATAAAAAAAGATTAAATTGGTCAAATTTAAAATAAATTTCGATAGAAAATTTTAGATAAAACGGGATGGAATCACTGACAATGAGAGAATAGAAATGTATAGAAAGAGATTTAAGCGATAAGGAGGGGATAGATTTTTATAAAGTTTCTAGAATTAAAAAAATATTTATAGTGCCGAATAGAAGACCGGATTCAAATGGATCGATGGGATTAAATAGAGGATAGAAAAAGATAGATGAAATTCTATAAAACAAAAAACTCTAACTAATTAATATATTTATTATCAGTATTTTGAAAATCTCTTTTCCGTACTTTACACATTCCCCGCAATATTTTCTTTTGAAAAATTTGTTTGCTGAGATTAATTTTTTTCACATTTTAGATAAATTTTTTTTTTCGAATAAAAAAATTACGTCATCTCATAACTTAAACATAATTTCCATTTTTCACAATACGACAAAATAAAAAAAAATTATCTCAAAAAAAGAAAAATATATAATAACAGAAAGAGAATAAAATATAGGTACAATTGTTTTAAAAAAGGATTTTAGTGATTCGTAGTATAACTTATAATATAATTTTAATTATGATTTTTTATAATCTTATATTTTAACATATTTAAGTTTGATATTACGTCAATAGTTAAATGTAATACTTATATTTAAGCTGTGTAATAGAATTTGTTTATTGTCTAAAAAAATCGAATTTTTGTTAATAAAGAATTTTTAAATACTAATATTTTAAAAATATTAACTTTTGATTGTATTCTAAAAGTAATATAATGTGTTAATTCTTTATTTGATTCAAATTCAATAAAATTACATATCAAAAATATATAATAACATAAAAAATTATGTTAGTTAACATTCAGAAAAAATATATAACATTTTAAATAAGTTTTAAATAGTCAAAAAACAGATAATTGCATTATGCTACATTTTTTTCCCAACCCTCCAATTTTTGTATTTTTCCTAGTACATTGAGTAAAAAATCAAAGTATAATAATTGAATTTTAATTTTATTGTCGTTTATTAAATTTCAATTCTTTTATTAAAATTATATTTAATTTTTATTAATTTATTATTATGTTATTAATTTTAATGACAATTATTTTAACTACGATTTTTTATCATTTTAACCAAAATTACAAATAAAACTACAGTTATTCTAAACAATTTTATAAAAATTGTTCAAAATTATGTTAAATTATGTTATGTTATGTTCTAGGTGTGAGTTCATTAGAGGTTCTGAAAATAATTATAACGTGCGCATGAAGATTGAAAAAAAACCAGGAATTAGAAATAATGTTTCAAACGATTGAGGTTAGTTAGCGTTTTTAAAGTTACGATTTTAAAGTTGTTTTTTTATTGATGATTTGCAAAAGAAAATTGTTTATTTAAGAAATGTATAATAATAACATTGCGTAAATGTTTAAAATTAATATGACATTAATATTTTATAAAATATTACTATAAAGAAAATTAAGTTAATTTTTTGTTTGTAGTTTTTTTTTTGTGCATAAGACTTTGGTTTTATTTAACTAAGACCTATTACGGTATTACTTATTTTTTTAAAAATTAGATTGTTGTGTTCTAGATTTCCAAATTAGTATTAAAATTCTCGAAAATTATATCATTGTTTATACATATATATACAGTTTTTTTAACAGAATTTTAATCCATTTTCATCGTTTTTGGTCATGAAAGCAAATAGAATTGAAAAGATTCAAATTGTTTAAATCGAGAACTAATTTCGTTAGTTTAAAGCAATATTTACCTTTTTTATTATATCGACTTTGTTGTCTAATTACATGACTGAAAATTCGATTTTCAATTGTATTTAGTCACTAAAACATCGTCAACAATCTGTAACAAAATACAGAGCAAAAGTTGTGAATAGATTTTTTTTATTCACACTCATCTATTTTTCACGCTTCACTTCAAAATCATTGTACATATTCTATATT
Source organism: Ganaspis brasiliensis (assembly GCA_037103525.1). NCBI lineage: Eukaryota > Metazoa > Arthropoda > Insecta > Hymenoptera > Figitidae > Ganaspis > Ganaspis brasiliensis. The sequence goes on along the minus strand of JAZKLR010000397.1, from coordinate 189,215 downwards.
TGCTAGTGGAAATTATATATTGAATAAGTATCTGATTTTATACACTACTTCACATTGTAAATATACAAACCAATTAATGTATTTAGTTAATTAGTATTTGTTGAGATTTTTAAAAATAGAGTGAGTGGGTAATAAAAATTTCAGCAAATAAAGAAGTCAAGATTTAATAAAATCAACTTGAGTTAAATTATATGTTGTTTTTATTACTTATCAAAGTTTTATGTCTTTAATGTACGGTTATTTCTATAAATATAGAAACAACTGTTTTTTTCTAAATTTTTATTATTTTATTTCTTAGAAAAATAGTTTTTTCTATGTATATTCTAATAATGACTAACAGATATGGTCGGAAAGCTTATAAATAAATAATATGTAGTCTTTAACATGGGCTTTCTCGACGTTTTGGAAACTCCTGATTCCGAAAAAATGGGTTTTAAAAAAGTGGATGACTGTCTGTCTGTCTGTCTGTCTGTAGAAAAATTTTTGAAATCGGATGACTTGAGTAAAAATTGTTTGATCAACTTCATCATTGGTAGACTTTTTCAAGGTCCAAAAACACACGTCAAGTTCGTTAGTCAGCAATTTCGGCTCAAAAGTGTCAAAAATAGAACATTTTAAAAAATCATAATAGTTCCAGTTTTCGAAATTTTTAAAAACTCTTTTTTCTTTAATTTTGTTCTTAAAATACAAGTAAAATCAAACAATTTCCGTTAACTAATGATTTCAATATAAAGCGAACTTAAAAAGATATATGAGTTTTTTAAATTTTACGGTTGTTGTATTAGTTATTTTTCTCTTTTTTGAAATAATCAGGAAGGAGAAATTTTAATAGCTTGAATATAAAATTCTCAACGGAAAAAAATTTTTCCAACAAAATTCGTTTGTGTAATGATTTTAACCTCAAATATTATTTAAAAAAAAAAGAAATTATAAAAAGAAATGAAATTAAAAAGATATTGAATATCATGATCCGATAGAATGAGAACTGCTTGAGTGGATGAACGTCCTTAACTTACTGAAAGAGCATCAAAGTAAGTGTATCACACTTTTACCATTCGTTCCATAGACAGTATAATTTGCCGGGAAATAGACCGTTGCAAACAGAAAACTCATTGCTTTCCATAAAATTTACAAGCAGTTTACCCTTCTTGCAGCTAGTAAAATCGTTAGAAATTCTAGTTGGTAAAAGTGAGGTGTTATACTTTTAAAAATATAAGGATTAAAGTTATTAAAGTCAGCAATTCTACAATGAAAATCGCTACCAACAAAAACAGGAATATCATTAAATGTCGAATGAACACACATTAAAATACCATCCAGGTTATCTATCAAATCATCCATGTTAGTATCTGGTGGTAAATAAACAACTGCTGGGACAAATACAAAAGATAAAGACTTCATTTTTACAATTATATAATTTTTTGTGAAAAAAAGAAGTAGGGGAAAGTCGGGTAGCACCGGCCATCGGGTAGCCACGGCGACTGTTTATTTTATGTATAATACCATATTTTTATCATTGAAACAAATTAGAAATGGTGTATCATTTAATTTAACTTATTTTTTTAGTATACTGACTCCATTATTTCATTTCTTTTTTATAAAAAACTACTATTCTGTAAATATAACCTTAAAGTGTTCGGACAATTTAAGAAATGAGTGTCGCATTGAACGTCATATAAAAATGATATTATATTTGTAATTTCTGACACTATTGAATTTATTTTTCAATTGATATCCATAAATGATTCTCTGACGATTATTTAAGACATAATTTGTTGTTACTTTACTGAGTTATATAGGGGAGAGGGCCCCAAGTTGGACACCCTATCGATTTATTGCTGTAGAATCCAAACCGAATAAAATATATTAAAATGTTTTATACCGGATGAAAGTACAATTTATAAGGTAACTTATGGCCACAGAAATAAAATTTTATTTTGAACATAAACATTTTTTAAAGCATTTTTTCTAATTGTTAAAATTTTCAGTCTAAAAAAAAGTGGCCCCAAGATGGACACCTTCTTAAAAGTCTCTGAAAATGGTAGTAAATAAAAAATTAACATCGTGTAACAATTCTTGAACTAAGTTTTATTCATTTTACGGAATTTATCAAGAAATAAAATTTCTAAAAACTTCAATTTAATAGCTTAACAGTAAAAAGTAATAAAATATCGAAAAATATCAATATAATAAATTCTCTAACGATAAAATCACATTTTATGTTGGAAAATAAAAAATTTTAATTAATTGGCTCAAAAAATTATTGAAAAAAGTATAAAATCGAAAATATGCAAAAAAATACATTGAGATTTTAGGCCTGTCCATCTTAGGGTACATGACACCATTTTTTAATCCCCAGTAAAAATATATATATGAATACTGGAATTAGTAAAATCATTTTAGAATATTATTATACGATAAATAAAGAATATTATAACGTTCAGTACTCATTCTAAATCATAAATTTAAATAACTTTACCAATTTGAGAAAAAACTGTTACAAAACTTTTTTAGGCACAAAATTACGTGGTATGTGTAGAAGAAAAACCAACTGGTTTTTTTTCTTCAAATGTGCATCAAAATGTTCGTCTATACAAACAACAAAAATGCCAGAAAGCATAAGGCGCTGTCACCTTAAACAAAAATTTTATACGAAATGTCCATCTTGGGGCCCACTCCCCTAAATAAAATAAAAAGTTTCTTTTACTGTGGCCGGACTTACCCGATGAACTTTTGAGGGTTAGTATTTTACTCCTCATATTTGTCCTTATGTATCTTTTAATTAATATGTTTATTTTACGATTGGAAGCATTTTAAGTGTTGACAAATAGTTTGTCTTCACCATGAAACAATTTATTTATTGTTCTTCAAATATTTATACAATTTATTAACCAAAAAGCTTAAGGGGCCGGGTCTGCCCGACTTTCCCCTATTGTTAAAATTCAAGAATTTAAAATTTCTTTTTTCATCTTCTTTGTTACCAGAAAATTGTTCAACCTTAAAATATAGCGTTCGCAATATGTGAGATGAAAAATGTCGAACGTTACTTTTTAAAATTTTTAAATTCCGCGAATTCACTTTATCTTTTTATAATTCTTACGGAGAGAGTAAGTCAAGATTCTAGGGTTGAAAAATCAGTCCTCTGGCCCTGGCAGATAGTGTAGTCAAGGTGTTCGATGGATGACGGGAAATAAGAAGATGTGGACTAAATAAAGTTAAAATTCAATGCTCTTGATGGGTGGATGCTAACAGAATTATTCTTTCGGAAGAACTCAAGTTGGCCAATTATTTATAAGATGTTTATTCCGTTCTCAATTCACTCAGTTATAGAGTTAATTAAAGGTGTAGATGAGGATATTCCAGTTTCCAATATAGCAGAAAAAATCTCGGATCCAGTCAAAGCAGGTATAAGATCTATCAGACGAAGAAGCCCAGTAGGTGACGTTAAATCTGATTTTTTTTTAGAGATTCTATTCACTCGACGAATTTTACCATCGTCCATCTCTATCTCATCTTTTCTTCTGCCGATTGCTCCATTGATTTTCAGACCTCTGTGTTGTTTTAAATGCTAACGTTTTCGCCATCTTAATATTCAGTGCAGATCGAGAAATCCCAGATGTGAGTTTTGTGAAGTTTCTCACGATACTGGTGTTTGTTAAAATAGAGTTACCAAGACAAATTATTGTAATTGTCGAGGTGAGCATATGGCTTCCTCTATAATGTTTAGTTTACACAAGGAAGGTCAAAATTCGTAGACGCCGGGTTGAGTCTTACTGTGAATACCAGGAGGCGGAGGAGCGGATATTCTAAAGGATGAACCTATGTCTGGTCAGAGTTCGATAGCTGGCTCTCCTGAAAAGGAAAAGGAGAATAACAGCAAGCGGCCTATTTGACCACAATTACATAGTAGTCTACTTTAAGTTATTTAAGGTTTTTTCTTTTAGGTACTGTTTATATCAAAGTATTACCTAAATTTGTTTATGGAAGTCAAAATGGGATTGTTTTGTAGTTTTAATTTTTATCTAGGTAGTTTGGATAATGCCAATCTCGTGTAGCAGCGCACTGAACTGCAGGTCTACAATAGGGCCTCTAGGAATTCCCCTCTCAATTAATTAATTATGTTGAAATACAATAACGTGAGAATCATTAACTGGAATGCGAGAAGCGTTGCAAGGAAAAAAGCAGGACTTGAAACTATGGTAGAAAAGACCAAACCATACATTACCAGAGACCTGGCTAGATGAACATCAAAGACTAGATCTCTTCGGGAACTGTGTATTTAGAATGCATCGTTTAGATGAAAGGGGGAAGGCGTTGCTATTCTGGTGGACGATAAATTTATCGTTTCTGAATCGGATATTAAGGTTTTGGATCCTGGAGAACTTGACAACACTGAATATCTAGGGATTACCGTTCGAACATCTGGTGGTATCTGGAAACATGGCTTGAGCTGTTTGAGGGCCATTCATCTTCGCTTCCAAAGATAGTTTGTGGAGACTCCAATGACCATTCTCCTGCCTGGGGATGTGACGTTTCTTGACCCTAAGAGAAATAGAACTAAGAGTACCATTGATCATTCAAATTTAGTCCCATTAAATGACGATTCTTCGACAAGAATTTCTTACAATAAGAACAATAACTTCAATCTGATTTTTGTTCCTTCAAAAATTCATTCGAACTTTAAGGTTTCTATCAAATGATACATTCGATTCGGACCACTTACCCGTTTTAGTAGACCTCTTCCTGAGACCTGAAACTGTTGAGTCTAATGCGTATAGACTTAATACCAAGAAGGTCGATTGGTTCAAATTTTCGGAGAAAATGTAAAAAATATCTTCCTCCAATACCGGCTATAACAATATTCCTTATTGAGGGACTTATTGCGTGTGGGGGGTTATTTTCCTAAAGATAATAAGGGTGGGAGGAAGATACAACTGTTGTGGTGGTCGGAAAATTGCGATGATCTAATTAAAGAGGAGGGGATGCTTTGAAAAATTATCTTTGTCACCAATGCTGAGAAAATCTCGTAAATTATAAAAGGGTGAGTAATGAAATAAAGAGGAAACTACGATCTATAAAATACAAATCCTTCGGGTCTTTCTGTTAATTCTTAAACTTTAAAGAAGGTCTAAATAAGATAAGGAAAATTGTAAAGGCTTTGTGCACTAAATCTCAATCGACTGGTCATGGCAATTATAATGATCCAGATAAACCTGAACAATTGGCTCTTAAAAATTCCTTAGTTTGGGAATATTATATTCCTATTTAGCTTAACCCTTTTCAGGTGGTAGATGATAATGTCGCTTTTAACGCTCTTTTCACTTACATTGAATTTGATTCGGCACTGCCTACATCTAAAATTTTTTCAGGACCTGGTCTAGATGCTATTACATACGAAACTATAGCAAAACTCCCTTCACCTACTAGGAGACTACTTCTCGAGATTGTTAATGGTATGTTTTATAGAAGTGAGTTTCCGATTACTTGGAGAGATACTTTAGTGAAATTTCTGCCAAAAGATGGTGGAGGCTTCAGGTCAATTTCTCTAATATTCTGTCTTGCTAAACTCTTTGAGAAGATGGTTTACCTTCAAGGTGGTTTCAGAATCCAAAAACTGGTTGCCTTATTTTCTGTATGGTTTTAGGAGAGGAGGATTTTCTTTGGAACCAGTTGCTCTTCTAGTTTCCGTCGCTCTGGTTATAAAAGAAGCATTTAATTCCATGAAACCAATTAAAATAATCAAGGAACTGATTAAACTCGACACACAAACTCGGATTTTGAATTTCGTCTCCTTTTTAATCATGTGAAGAAATCTTCATTTCTCTATGAATAGGTATGAAGTTAGGACTTTGAGAATTCCCCAGGAAGGAGTTTTTTCACGTTTCATGTTCAGTCTGCTTCTAAGAGGTATTAAGGAAGTGCTACCTGAAGGAATCAAGATTACTATGTTCGCTGCAGGAAAACCACTCCTAGGACTCCTATTTTCTGAGGCTAACTTTCCGTCATTGGAACTTGCAAGATCTAAATTGGCTTATTTCTTCATTTTGAGGAAATTTCAATGCCCTAATAGTCTTCTCACTGAATATTTTACCGAACAGAGTAGATATTTTAAGAAAAGTTGCTCTTCTGAATCTGCATGTATTCTTTCTGCTTTTCTTTCGACTAGGGGTCTAATAAGGATGATGATTACTATGGACTGACCGGGATATCTTGGTCTTACTTGGAAACAAATGAAACAAATATTAGCCTTGAGATCAAAAACAACTCTGACCCTGGCGAAAGGTGGAAGCAAATTCTTGAAATAAACTATCCAACATCGATATGTATTTATACGGATGGCTCCGACAATCCATCTACTCCTAGTTTGGGAAATACTTTAAATATCCAAGAATTTATTTATAGGTTTGGCTTGACAGTGACTGATCTTTATTCGATTTTGTCTCTAGAACTCCTGTCAATTAAGGTGGCTAAACAAGAAGCTATCAGACTCTTTCTTGGGAACGCAATAATAGTTTCTGACAGCCGAACAGCTACCCCAAAAACCACCGAGTGACAAGCTCCAAACGAATTCGATTCATTTTTAAAACAGTTGGCCGCCATATTAGATCCCCCATTTTCATTTTTTAAAATCTAATTTTAGATTCGGATCCAAAAACCCCAAAAACCAGCTTTATTGAACTTGTTATTTTATGTGTATCTATTTATTTTGCGTGTACTTAAGTATACTTTAACTCTTTAATGACCTGCCCGAAAAGAGCAATAAAGATTTTTAAAAACCGTACATATTCTTACGAATTTTTGAGATCGCTCATTACGAATCCGAGGTCAGTTTTTCAATATTCAAAATGTCAGATCCAATATGGTAGACCAATTTTTTAAAATCTACTACAGTTCTCCTAAAAATTTGTTACTCGGAGGTTTTTGGGGTCGCTGAAAACGAATCTAATGTTGATTTTTCAAAATTCAAAATGTCGGATCTGATATGGCTGATGACTTTTTAAAAACTTACTGCATTTCACTAACTTGTTACTCAGGGGTTTTTGAGGTTGCTAGTAGCACTTCAGGTTTACTTGGTATAAATTTTCAAAAATATCCAGATACGTGATTTTTGGTGATTTCAACCCTACTTTTTTCAAGAATTTGACTTTTTTTATTTTGAGGCTATGTCAATGGAGAGAACCTTCTTAATTTTATACAGTACATATTTTTCGTGTAAAAAAAACTCATATTTATATTTCATACACTGAAAAAATTTTGGTACAGTATCCGTCCCATGGAAATATTTCATTATTCTGTTAACTTCAGATTAAATATTTTGCATTGATTTTCAACGTAGTGAAGTTAACTGAATAACGTAATTTTTCATTTGGGACGGATACTGTACTTTAAAGTGCAGATGCTGCACCAAAATTTTTTCAGTGTAATATATAAAAAATTAGACCCTAATTGTTTTTCATTTTAATACTTAAGCACTTTTTAAAAATCTCTTTACTTATTTTTGAAAAAGGAATTATACGTACAACATGAATGACATTTGTTATGATATAAACAGGGGGACCAAAGCACTACGGCTTTGTCCCTTTCCCCTGAGTATAAAATTGGTGATACAAATTATAAATTAATAAATTTTATTATATTAAATAAAAGAAAACATTTTTGGAAAAGTTCAAGTTTTATTAAACACACTTCGAGCAAAAAGACTTAAATTAATATGAGAATACATGGTTTTCTGTGAGAGTCCATGATTATAGGAACGAAATGAGTATTTTTGTTGTGACTAATAGAAAACGATTACACAATAGTTATACAACTAATTATACTATTATCCTGACTCGTTACATTATTTGTTTTCGAAGGTAACATAAAAATATCACAAATAAACTTTGACATTTCAAAAATTGCGCAAAATTTGGAAAATTTTAAAACAAATTTTAGGAAACCAGTGCAATAAACTAGTCCAGTGTTGTTCATTAATCCGAATCAAACTAATAATTTAAATGAATCTTAATAATTCGAAGGCAAAATTAGTTTGGATTCGAAAACTTTGTTGTATTTTAAACCAGATTTCTTCGAAAAAATATTTTCTGAATGTTTGTATTATGGTGGACTTACTATACCATAAATATATTTTTTTATTTTCTATGTGTAGAAGATTTTAAGTAAATTATATACGTCCACGAAGATATCAGAATAATAAATTTATCACTTGTTTCATTTGCTCGCAAGTATTTTTTGTTTATTTTTATAAAGTCATTTAATGAAAATCTTGAAGATATATTCTAAGGTAATTCTGTATTTTTTGAGTCACTCACTTTTTAAATATTATTTATTGTTTAATTAGATGAAACCTTTTAGATTGTACAATTAATGAAATGTATGTTGAAACATGTGTGATATAATTTTTTATTTTCTACAACTTAAAGCAAAAATAACAGACTTACGAAAGGTTAAAACATACATAACCTTAATTGTTTAACTTTCAGGAATATTTTCTAAAATTTTCGGTACAAAAGTTTATTAAATAAATCGGAATTATAAATGTGGTACATTATAGGTGTTACAAGAATAGTTTATCGGCGTTCTGGCGAGTTCAAAGAAGATCAACTCTTACAAAGTTGTTGGAGTTTGTCTAAATTACGAAATTTGTGTTTAAAAAGATAAAAAAAAGAAGAAACTTTTCTTTGGATTATTTAACATAATATGCATGTTTGTACGTTCTCTGTAAAAAGAGATTTATTAGAACACAGTATTTTTTAATTGAAACTAAAGTTCCAATTAATAAGCATATGCTTTCTCCAAAAAAATGACAGAAAGAACGCTCTTAGTTGTACAAAAGAATATTGCGCAATGCTATTATTTCATAAGGAACACTGGTATAACTTTAGAATTAATATTTTAATTAAAGAGCAAATTTTAAATAATAAAACTGATTTACAAAAATTGACGGTATAGTCTGATGACGCCACTGGATTAAGGCAGGAAAAGTTATGTGTGCAAATATTTCACGTTTTACACGATACAGTTCAGACGTTCTGACATTTTAAAATGTTGATTTTGATCACACATGAAAAAGTCATCTTTAAAATATAAATAATGTTAATAAAGTTAATAAATACAATTGTTGAATTATATATTCGTAAAATTAAATTTAAACCTAACCTCAAAATAATGGTCTCTGTTTTGACTAGTACCGTCATACCATAGAACCTCCTTAAGAACAACAACCTTAAAACTGTAATATATTTCTAATTTTACAAATTAAATTATGAAGTATGACAAAGTTTTTCAAAAACAATTTTTATTTTTTTTAAAATGAACAATGTTTTTCGGAAAAGAATATAAACAATTTTTAAACAATTATATTGTTTCACTTTACTATTGTAAAGTGAATATAATTTTAATATAATTTTCTTTTCTAAAATTCTTTAGGCTTGGCATCATTACATGACATTTATTTATAATTTACAAATTCAATTCCAGAAGTTTTCAGGGATTTTGATTAATAATTATCCTTGTTTATAACCTAATACTTATTAAAGCGTTATTTCTATTTTTTCAATAAGAAATAAATCATTAATAAGCACATTTTAATTAAAAAATCATTAAAAAATAAAATCACTCTTGATAACACTCTTGATCCAGTGGCGTCTTTCATCAGACTACACCGTCAATTTTCTTAAGTCAGTTTTATTATTTAAAACTTGTTTTTCAATTAAAATATTAATTCTAAAGTTATAACAGTGTTACTTATGAAATAATAGCATTGCGCAATATCCTTTTGTACAACTTAGAGCGTTCTTTCTGTCAATTTTTGATTGAAACACATCCCCATTAATTGGAACTTCAGTTCCAATTAAAAAATACTCTGTTTTAATAAATCTCTTTTTACAGGATTGTTATTTACTTGGAAAATAATGACATTTTATTGTATAGCATAAAAATTTCTCGAAATCTAACCTTACATAAGCCAATATATTTTTATGCTTTATAATAAAATCTCATTATTTTTAAACTGAATAACATCGTATAAACGTGCATTTTATTAGGTAATCCTACAAAAAATTTGTACTTTTTTTATCTTTTTTCAATACAAATTTCGTAATTTAGACGAACACAAATAAATCCAGACAGGCGCAAACCAAAAGCCGACAAAAAATATTGACTATTTTAACATTTTTTTGTTTCAAAGTACTCGTATTTTTCAATAGAAATTTTTTCGCGCTTTGCAACACCCTTAATAATAATAATATCGATCAATGGACAAAATTGACAGTTGATACCAAACACTTCCCCTCATTTTCTAAAAATTTGCACTTTGACATTTTTTTTTTTAAATCAGACACTTTCTCGAAGAAATCGTGTGATTTGCAAAAACTGCAGGGAATATGAAATTTGGAATACATAGAATTTTTGTTGTTAGATACTTTTATGAGCAAAAAAACGAAAACTGACATTAGTACTGACACACTTGTTGTAGAAATGGCCGCCGCACTTTACGCAAATATCTTAAGAGCCTCAGCACGCCGAAACTTTATTTAAGTCGTGATTCCTGTTTAACATGAGATATAAGAATCTTCCAACGGAAACGCAGTTGAACGCACTTATTAGATAGCGTCTTCTTGTTCTACGCAAATAGTTTTCGTGAGTTTTAGTCTTGGACTTAATACGCCATCTGTGTGCTTCCGATGGAAGCTTTTTACATCAAATGGTAAACGGGATTCAAGAATCAAGTGAAGTTCCGACATGGTAATTCTCTTGAGATTTTTTCGTGACGAGGGGAGGTCATTTCTACAGCAAGTGTGTCAGTTCTATAATCTCAGTTTTCGTTTTTTTATCGTAATAGTATATTTCGTAACATGCGTGACAAGCAGTCGTTTCTGAAACGAGAGCAATGTTTTTGCAACGAGTGAAACGAGTTGCAAAAATTGCGCGAGTTTCAAAACGACTGCTTTGTTCACGCAGTTACGAACGATACTTTTCATAACGCAGTCTTAAAAATGGCGTGATTCGGTTCTCTGTAGATAACCAGAAAGTTGCAGATTTAAGAACGATTCACTATGTGACGTCAGAGTGCAAACAAGTATAGTCCAAATTGCATGTCTCCCACTTTTCTACTTTTCTTGCACGCACTGTTTGACCAACAGAACAGAGTCGATGTCTTTAGCGTGAGTAGTACAGCTTCAAAATCTAACCTAACCGTATCACTAGCGCGGCGTGTTGACAAGTAAAAAAGTGTGAGACATTCAATTTGGATTGTATTTGTGTACACTCTGACGTGACATAGTAAATCGTTCTTCATTCTGCAACTTTCTGGTTATCTATACAGAGAACCGAATTACGCCTTTTAAGACTACGCTATGAAAAAGTATCTAACAGCAAAGAGTCTCTGTTTTCCAAATAGTTAAAAAAGTGAAAGTTCTTAGATTTAATTTTAAGAATTGCGTCTCTCTACACCTGAAACATGTTTCTTTACGAATTCAACACCATTCATTAGATATTTTATTGAAGCAGAAAATCAGAAAAACTTTTAAACCCCAAACATGTTATTTTTTGTGGGAAAAATGTTAGGTTACGTTTAGTGATAGATTTACCTTGATTAAAAGTTTCTTTTTAATTATAATAAATAAATTAAAATCAGTTATCCTTTTTAATTATAATAAATATATTATAATGCGTCCTCGTCAAATATTCAATTATTTCGGAGAGGACGATTCAGACGAAGAGGTAGATGCTGTTGAGGACCACGACAGCGATTTATCCGCGTATGTTAGTCAAAACATCCGTTATCTTTTAAACATTGAAGAGAAAGAAAATTTTAATCTAATCTCTCAAAAAATGTCAAAAAGAAAGCGATGACACTTTTGTCCGACCACAAAAGACCGAAAAACAAATTATTGTTGCGCGCAATGCGCCAAACCAACTTGCGACGATCATAGAATTGTATTTTGTCTTGATAAATAAAATTGTTCTTTTCTACTAAAATGTTGAGTTTTTACTGATTTATACCCATTTTACAATTATTTTTTGTTATTAAAAGAAGTCAATATAGCTTTTTATTGAAAATTTTGAAGTAATTTTTTACCATTTTTGAGGTAAAAAAACTAATCATTTTTTTAAAGAAAATAAAATTTACTATTTTTTTTGTGAAAGGCACACTCTTCAGCCTTAATGACCTTTTTTAAACTTTTCGATATCTCAATTTGGCTCAGAGTTATGATTTTTTAAGTGAAGTAGCAATTTTTCAGGAGGTAAGTCTATTTTTTAATAATAATAATAAAAAAAAAAAATTTTTTTTTTTTAAAAAACGTAATTGTTACTTCAACTGGAAGGATTGATGATGATCTATGAGTTTTTTCAATTTTTTTAAAGCATTTTTTCTACCTGTAAACACGACAGGACGAAAACGACCCAGGTCCGAAGGTGCCGAAAATACGTCCGGGCTCGAAGGGATAACTTAAAATTTTTTCTTATAAAACCAAACAAAATATAGCATGTTAATTTTTTACCCATTATTAATCCTCTTTTTAACAATAATTTTTTGTCAATTCATTCAATAACACCAAATTTATTTTCGAAATCATTATTTATGTCTCTAGTTTTTGAAAACTTATGAAAACTGACACTTAAGTCTCTGCACTGTTTGCTGTTACAATCAAAAACTAAGCCAAAATTCTGTTTTTAGAGTTCGTAGAAGTAAATTTTATTCCAGACTCCATATTTTATTACTAGTGTTTAAACATACAAATAATAAATATTCTAATTAAATATTCACATTTGTAACATGTATTTGATTGTCAACAACCTATTTCCACTTGTTCAAAGTTTTTCCACCAGGTGGCATATCGCAGTTTAGCCGTTCCCATGGAGGAAAAGTGTTTGAAAACCTCTGTCATTTTATCCATCGATCGTCCTTAATATTATTATGTTTCAAATAATCGCAAAAAGTTTTTAAAAATTTCGGTTCAATTTTTATTTTAGGTTTGTGAACAATTTTCAGAAAATATTCGTGAAATTGTAGCTTAATTATAGTCTTTTAATTGCATTATTTTATCAGAAGCATGAAAATATTGATATTTGATTTCATTTCTGCAGCATGAGGAGCAAAAATTATTCTTATTTGCAGATTTTTACAATTTATATATGTCAATGAAGCGCAGGTACTAGAAACAGGAGTTTTGGGACTATTGAACACTTGGTTTTTAGGTTCACAAGAGTACTTCAAGGATTAAAGAGTCACAGGAATATTTTAATTTTTTTAAAGAAATGTGAAATTCAAATTTTGTATAACTCTGTTAATTGAATCGCCCTTGTTTAAAACAGATCACACACGATTTTAAAAACCCTGACACAGCCAGTAACACGTTCAACGTGAGGACTTACATAATTCAGTGCATTTCCAAGGGAAGTTCAATTGTTATTACAGCTCATAAATTTGTCTTTCAAATATTATTAGTTACCGTACATTTGAAACAATTTTTCTGTTTAAAGCAAACATTTATTGAGCAAAAAATCTTTTCTAGATAGAAATTCCGAGAAGAAATTGAGGTATGTTAGAAAAGAACTAATGTGAGTTAGCTTGCATATATGTTAAAGTCTATTATCTAGTGTTTTTCATCCGTCATTAGTTTACAGCTTTATAAGAAAATATTAACATTACAATTTACAGGAAATAGTGAACAATCAGTGGCTTTCAAATGTGAAACTCCTTGGTCCCTCAGAATCCTCGAAGTACGATAAGTAGCTTCAGTGACTTTAGCTCATCCAAGAGTACTCCTGTGGACCCGATTTTTGGCACGTTGACTAAAGAACACACTCATTAAGTTTAAACGGCTGTGGGTCCTTGATCCTCCAAAGAAGAGGCTTTACACTCAATTAATTCCACAGTCTCGCGAATTTGACTGCCTAAACTATTTACCAAAACTCTAGAACTTTGAGACCTTGAACTGTCTTCATCGGGAACAGCCAAACCATTTTCTTGAGCACTGACAGTCACAACTGAGCCGTTGGTTCTAGAGAGTTCCGCAATTACGTGAGATAACCTGAGAGCAGTAGGCGACGTTGTAGTAGATGAAGTCGTTCTGACAATTGCAGGCTCAGAATCAATGGGACTGGTGACTTCGGAGTCGCCATTTTCACAAAAGAGCTTTCTAAGATCAATCCCGAGTCTCGCATCGTCAGGGCTGACGTTAGAGTCCACTGGAATTGTTAGGTTAAAAGCCAAAGACTCATAGTCTGGAGGTCGTCTTCCTCTGAGAGTATTGCCTAATTCGCTAAGAGGAATTCCGACTTCGTGAGTGGCCCAAACGTCACTGTTTTGAATAAAGGATCCTCGAGGTGTTCCTGTGAATTTTGGCTTCCAAGCGTCCTCCATCGAGTGCCACCGATGAGGTCTTACTCCAATAATAGATGTTGAAGAGATGGCTCCTAGGCTATTGGCAGGTACGATTCGGTGCGGAAAACGAGGAGAGCCACGAATCTTCTCCCGGGATGACAACTGAGAACTCGATTCTGCTGAAATGATAGTTTGTTAGAAATTATGGAATTAATATTGTAGTAAACAACCGACAGATGTCTACACTGAGAAACCTATGGGCCGTCTACAAGCAAGGCCTCTAGCTGAAGGTAGTATTATGCTTTGTAAGCTGTCAAAGGTGACTTTAAAAAACAATTTTTTTCTCAGTGATAATTTTATTTAAAGCAATGAAAGTTTTTGTTTCATATTTTTGACATTTTTGTCTGTCAAAAAAAAAAATTGTTTTTACTGTGCCTGTTTCGTCACTAGAGGGCGCCAAAGTCAAGATAAAAAAAAAATAAACGAAAAATCGGCGGACAAGCTACAGCCTCACAGAAACATCTGATCCGAAAAATTCAAATGTGGTTTTAAAGCTGATACATGTGGTTAAGCATCCCCCCTAACCCCAATAAAAAATATTAAAAAATAACAAAATGGCGTCAATTTAAAAAAAAGCACAAAAAATGGATATTTTTTTGTTATTTTTGAGTTGTTAAAAAAACAAACAAAAAAGTAGACAATCAGATTTAGGGGGATGCCTGAAGGATTTCATAACGAAGAAATTGATTTAAGGTTTTTTGAAATCGATTAAAATGAACTCGAGTTATGCTGTCCGCCAATTTAAAGAACATGGTTTTTGAGAAAACCGCGTTTAAAGTTTTGTGTATAACTTTTTTATTTCTTCATATTTTAATCTGCATTTTGGGAATTATATTCTTCAAGTAATGTAGACCACAAAAATAAAATGAAAAAGTCGATTTTTTGATCGATTCAAAGTATAATACTACCTTAAGGGCTTTCCAGATGGATGCAAAAATCATAGTTGCGGCTATGGAATTCAAATATTATCTTTCTTTTGACTCGAATTTATATATAATGAGGCGCCCCTTTAAGTTTTATAAAATTTACGACTGAATTATTTATACTTTAGATTTTTGATTCATCATGCTAATTGGAATTATAATGCTTCCGAATATTAAATGCTAGTTGAAATTCTTGTATATTTTGTCCATATTTATAATTTCAGTAAATTATTGATCGTTTATAAAATTATTTTTGTTGATTGATTGATAAAACTTACAAATAGTTTATTTATCGTTTGGATAGGTCTATATCTATTATGAATTCTTTATAAACTTGTTTAGGTATGAGTGTCACACATTACTTTAAAATAATATCAATATTTTTATTAAAATAAGCCGCAATTCTTTAAAATAAAGCTTTATTAAATACTAATTGTTTCTATCAAGAAATTTTTTAATTATCACAAATTTTAAAATTGAACCTTCCGTTAAAATTGTATAACGTTATTATGAATAACTTTCAAAGAAAACAAACAGCTAATTTTTAGAATACATATTGTTATCCCATGGAATTAATATTTTATTCATTTTCACTTCTTTGTTCTCCATAACAAAAGGCAGGTACATAATAAAATGCTAATCAACAAATGCCTTTTAAGGTTTTCTGTTTTATGTGCTTTTGAACGTGCTTCTTTAATATTCTATGCTGATGTGATAAACATACATATATATTTCATGTACATTTGTGAATTCAAATTATTATTTGACTTTATGATGTATTCATGACACTAAAATTTGTCCCTTGGCACTCAAATTAATATACATATACTATTATGTTTCAATGTAATTAATCTAAATGACACAGGCAAAATTAAAAAAACTTTTCTGGCAGACATTACACCAGTGTACTTCTAAACGAATTTTTCTTTGCTGAATCCAAACCCTAAATCAAAATTACTAGATTGGCTAAATTTTTTAGATAATCTCAAAAAAATTACGATTATGGCTAGATCAGTGCCATTAGATATACGTGGGGAAAAAGTACTTGTCTAAAAAATTAAAAAATAATCTAAATTTTAATTTAAAAGGGTCAGAACTATCGGAAACTTTGAAAAGTGTTCAAAATTCATGAAAATACAAAGAATTATTAATTTTTTAAAAATTAACCACCTTCTAAGGTTCTTCAAAAAACCTATCCCTAAGTGCCAATTCAGCTTTGGAGGTTATTAGGGCAAAACTACTATTTTTTATGCCATTTATTACAGAATTTTTTTTTATTTAACAAAATGCAACATGTATTGCATTTTTTTATTCATCTATAAATTGTTTAAACAATTTTTGATTGTTTAAATAATTTTATTTCGTTTATAAAGAGAAAATTTAAAAATTAATATCTGTTAGACCAACCTTTAAGTTTTATATTAAAATTAATGATACTTGGTACATAGGGGTTTCTTGGGTCGCAGATTACGAATTTGTTAATAATTTATCAAAATTGAAATTATCGTATCCAATATGGCAGAATAAAATGCAAAATTTTTTCCAAAATTTGTTAAACTGAGTATTTAGAGGTTTTCGGTATTGCTAATTACGAATTCGATTATAATATTTAAAATGTTAAAATAGCTCATCTAATAAGACGAAGAAAAATGCTAAATTTTTGCCAAAACTTATGAAACTTGATACATAGGAGTTTTTTGAGTCGCACATTACGAATCTGTTCACAGTTCTTCAAAATTCAAAATGGCGGATCCAATATGACAAAAGATTTTTATAAAAGTAATTGTATTCGCTTGATACTCGATACCTTCAATTTAACTTCGAAAAACAATTTTTAGAAAGATTTATGCACTTTTTTTGCATTTCATGTCCGCTATTTTGAATTTTAAGTATGGTCGGATTTGTGATCAGCGTCCCCAAAACCCCTATATACTGTGTTTAATACATTTTGGAAAAAATTTTGCATTTTTGTCCGACATATTGAATCTGCCATTTTGAATTTTGAAAAATTATGAATAGATTTTAAATGAGCGACTCCAAAAACCCCTATGTTCTAAGTTTTATAAATTTGGAAAAAAATCTGCATTTTTCGACCACCATATTGGATTAGACATGTTTAATTTTAAAATAATATTATGATCGCATTCGTAATCAGTAGACCCTAAAAAGCACTATATGTATACTGTGTTTAATTAATTTTGGAAAAAATTTTGCACTTTTGTCCCACATATTGAATTTGATATTTTGCATTTTTAAAAATTGTGAACGGATTCGGAATCAGCAACCTCGAAAACCCCTATATACTGAGTTTAATAAATTATGGCAAAAATTTTGTATTTTGGTCCGTCATATTAAATCCGCCATTTTGAATTTTGAAATTTTACTAACAGATTCGTAATTTGCGACTCACAAACCCCTATTTACCCTTAAACCCCTTTCGGCCGCCATATTGGATCCGCCATTTTGAATTTTGAAATTTTACTAACAGATTCGTAATTTGCGACGCAAAACCCCCTATTTACAAAGTATTATTAATTTTAATATAAAACTTAAAGATTGGCCCAATAGATGTGAATTTTTCACTTTTTTTAAAATATCCGCCATTTTGACGTCGCCATCTTGAATTTGATGTATTAATTAATACATATGGGTTATTTCATGTGAAAAGGCAAATGACTTTGTCCATTTTCGCTTTGTGGTTTTAAGCGATTACAAAGTTATATAGCTTAAAATTTAGCATTTTTTACGGGCAATCAAATGCATAGTGGTTACTTTTGATATTTTCAAAATGGCGGCCATCACTTCCATATTTGTGCCATATAATTTAAAAATTTGCGTTTTTGAAATTTTAAAAACTCTTACATCTTGTGACTAAAACTATTTTAAACATCTAATTTTAATGTTTTTGAGGTAGCTGAACACGATACAATGGTCAGAAATAAAAAAATTCAAAATGACGGATCCAAAATGGAGGATAAATTTTTTAAAATTCAATAGATTCCACTGAACTCATCTGAAAATTGTTACTGACGTTAGATTCGTATTCAGCAACCCCAAAAACCGTGTTACCATTTTCAGCTGATTTCAGTAATTTTTTAAAAAAATCGTCCGCCATATTGGATTCGCCATTTTGAACTCTGTATTTCTGACGGATTCGTAATCAGCGACCATAAAAACCCCTGAATACCAATTTTAAGCTTAGTTCAGTTGAATGAATTGAATTTTAAAAAATTAATCCGCCATTTTGAATTTTTTATTTTTGACCATTGAATCCTATTCAAAGACCTCAAAAACATTAAAATTAGAGGTTTTAAATAGTTTTAGTCACAAGATGTAACAGTTTTTAAAGTTTCAAAAACGCAAATTTTTTAATTAAGGCCAGTGGCGTAACTATTAAGGGGCAAAGTGGGTCAGTGTCCCGGGGCCCTTGAGCTCAGGGGGCCCTCAGACAACCCTAATAAACCTTTTTTTATAGGACAAAATTTATAAAACTTTAAAATTAAAAAAAATTTGCAAGAAATAATTGAAATTAAACAAAATAATTGCTGATTTGTCAAACTAATTGAAAAAAAATGAAATCAATTAAAAATTGGAGAAAGTAATTTACAAACACATAGACATGTTTTAAAAATAAAGAAAATAATTTAAAACTGAGAAAATTACTTGAAAATCTTAAAAGTAAATTTAAAAAAATTAAATTATGAAAAATTAGGGAGAATAATTGAAAAAAATGGTTGAAAATTAAAATAAATAATATAAAATTGAAAAAAATAATTAAAATTTGAGAAAATAATTGACAAAATTACATAATATATTTTAAATAAAGGTAAGTTAAAGAAAATTTCAGAAAAATACTTAAAACTTTTAGAAGTTCATTGAAAAAAAAGAAAATAATTAAAAATTAGAGAAAATAAATGAAACAAGATAAACATAGTTTTAAATTAAAGAGAACATTTTTTAATTAAACAGAAATAATTATAAACTTTTTGGAAATTATGAAAAAGAACGAAAGTAACTAAAAATTGAAAAAAATAATATAAAAAATCATATAAATAATTGTAAATTGAATGAAATAATTGAAATCTCAGATAAAAACAATGTTAAGTTGTAAAAAATAAATCACATTTGAGTGAAATAATTGAAAAAATTACAGAATTTTTTTTAAATTAAAGAAAATAATTGAAATTTGAGAAAAAGAAATGAAAATCTCAGCAATCAATTTAGAAAAATAAGAATAACTAAAAATTGGAGCTGAAAGAATTGAGGAAAGCTGAAAATAAATGAACTTTGAGATAATTAATAAAAAAATTTGGAAGTAATGAAAGCAAATGAAAATAATTAAAAATTAAAGATAATAATTGAAATTTTAAAAAAATACTTTAAAATTTTAGAAATTAATTTTAGAAAATGAGAATAATAATTAACAATAGAGGAAAATAATTGAAAAATGATCAAATGAATTTAAAATTAGAAAAATAATTCAAATATGCTGAAAATAATTGAAATTTATGAAGAAAATAATGTAAATATGAGAGATTGAAAACATTAAATAAAATTTGAAAGAAATAATTGAAAAAATTCTAGATTATATGTTTAAAAAAGGAAAATAATTACGAAATTACTTAAAATTTTTAATTAAAGAAAATAATTAAAAAATCACAGAAATAATTGAAAATTGATGAAAAGAATAAATGAAATTTTAGATAAGCAATTGAAAGTTTTAAAAATTATGCCAAAAGAATGAAAATAATTAAAAAGAGGAGAAAATAATATTAAATTACAGAATTTGTTTTTAAGCGAAAGAAAATCATTAAAAAGCCTTTTAAAAAATTAAAAATTCAAGACGATAATCAAAATTTGAGATGATATAAGTGAAAATTTAGGAAATTAATTGGAATATATTAAAAATATTAAAAGATGGAGAAAGTAATAGAAAAATGAGTTTTTTATTTGAAACTTGAAGAAAACCATTGAAATATGATAAAAACAATGATAAGTTGTTAAAAACAAATCACATTTGAGTAAAATAATTGAAAAAATTACAGAATTTTTTTTAAATTAAAGAAAATAATTGAAATTTGAGAAAAATACATGAAGATCTTAGAAATCAATTTAGAAAAATAAGAATAACTAAAAATTGGAGCTAAAAGAATTGAGGAAAGCTGAAAATAAATCAACTTTGAGATAATTAATAAAACAATTTGGAAGTTATGAAAACAAATGAAAATAATTAAAAATTAAAGAAAATAATTGAAATTTTAGAAAATTTGCCACAAATTTGGCAGTGGTGGCCAACATTCTAAAAATATCAAAATCAGCCACTCGGCATTCGATTGCCCATAAAAAATGCTAAAATTTTAAGCTATATAACTTTGTGATAGCTTAAAATCACGGGTGGACAAAGTCATTTGTCTTTTCACATGGAATGACCCATATTTACAATCTTCCAACAGAAGCACAATGTTTATTAATGTTATTAACAGTTTTCCATTATTCTTATTAACGTTTTGCTTTATTATCATATTATTAAAATTGCTAATGATATTAAGGTACAATATTTCGTTATTAAAATACTAAAAAATCTGTATTACGTCTTAGAAACAAAATAATTTTTTACAATAGTATTTCATTTCTACACATAAATACATAAAATAAATAAATTCTTGTCAACACCACAACCAATTTATAATATTATTACTTCTTTGGCATTTGTTTGTTCTTCTTTAAATTTGTCTTACTTACATTATACATTAATAAAAAACAGTCACTGACTTTTTTCTTTATTTCTTACAAATCCTAAAGCCAAAACAACACAAAATCAGAAATTTATTATTTAAAGTATCATTCTTCAGAAAAGTTATTTTATAAACGAAATAAAATTAATGAATAAAAAAAATGCAATACATGTTGCATTTTGTCACATAAAAAAAATTCTGTAATGGAAGGCATTAAAAATAGTAGTTTTGGCCTAATAATTTTTAAATGCTTAATTGTCATTTAGGGGTAGGGTTTTCTTGAAAGTGGTTTATTTATCAAAATTGATAATTTTTTGTAGTTTCATTCAGCTAGAACACTTTTTAAAGTTTCCTATAGTTCTAAGCCTTTTAGGTTAAAATTAAAATTTTTTTATTTTTTAAAGAAGTAATCGTTTTCTACGTATTTCTATAAGACAAATAAGGAGTGTCTACGGCACCACTTAATATTATGCACAGTTAAAAATTTTGTGTAAATTTAACACAAATTAAATGTCCGAAACGGTTTATGTTAAATTAACACAATCTTTGTGTTAAATTTAACACAATGAATGTGTGGACCGTTTAATACACAAAATTTTTAACTGTGTGTAATTAGAAGAAAGAAAAAATATGTTTTTATTTTTGTTTGTCAATGACAGCGATCTAGCGATAAGCGTAAGCAATTTTCGAAAATTCACTTTTTTTGAATCACCCTGATTGTAGCATTGTAGCTTTGTGCTTAATTTTTAATTAGTTTTTAAATTAGAATTTTTTCTGTTTGTTGGCGTGTTTGAAGTGGGGTCAGACAATCAAGGAAAGTAAAGATTGAGTAAAGGGAATCTGTGGACTTACGAGGGGGTAGGACAAAATTGACCCTGGGCTCGCTACTTTCTTTACGTCGAAGCCCGAGGCTCAGTCGGCGATCTTCTTCACTTGTGATGCTAATTATTGGTCCTGACCCGCATCGAAGATGAGAGGAACGAGTGCCCTGGGCGTCCACTTGGTAAGTTGAAGCAGCCTTCGTCCCTGGTACTAAACCGGCAATGTATCCCATATGAACTCTCAAAGCTGATGCAACACCTACAAACCATACACTAATGTCAATATACTGTTGACCTAGTCTTTAATGGTCAAAATAGCAGTTCTCTATTTCTGGAGACTCATATGATAACGTTTTAATACCACTCGAAATGTCCATGTGACAGATGCCTTGATGGTAGTTAGCTACTTTCATTATTCACATAAATGTCATCTAAAAATGGTTCTGAGAATTACGATTTCTCAATATTTTGTTGCTTATATCTGTATAACAGTTACGAATTTCTAACAAAAAAATAAAAATATTTATAATAGGAACTTTATTAATTAATCTTAAAGAAGAACATGAATGAGAAAAATGTTTTCAAGTTTTAACGTAATTTTTTCAAACCAACTCCTATTGTAAAAGTTTTTTATATACATAATAATTGTTAAACTGCAGAAAAAAATGGATGACTGTATTAAATTAAGAAACAAGATTTAAAATTTTTGCATACATTTTTTTATTTGAGGAGATTTTTTGCTATAGAGAATTTATCATATATAAATCTCAAAATTTAGAAAAATATATGAAACTTTGTAATGGATTTTAATAATGAGGTTTGACTAACTTATTTTAAAATAACAAAAATGTCTTCTCATCTTTTGAATTCTGTATAGGTGAAAACTTTTGTCATATGACGTCATCCACAAAAATGAAACAATTTGTGTTGAATCCTTTTTTGCCCTATCCTTTCTGCCCTATTATTATTATTATTATTATTATTATTATAATTATTATCAACTCTTTACAATTATTCAACAATGCTATAAATATGATATAGTAAAAAGATGATTGAATTGTGTAGGTTTAGAAGATACTGCTATTTGAAAATAATAAGAATCATGATATAAAATTAAATATATGTGTAAAACACTATGCATGTGATTTAAAGCCATGTGAAGACGTAAGGTTCACATTCTGAAAATTAATCATAATATGCTGATTAACATAAGTTTTTCATATCAAACAGAAGCTAGGGAAACACTGACAAATTGCTGTTTAGTACGGGAAATTAGCATTTTAATTATATATTATTCTGGCAAACCGCGTTGGTCGAGTCTAAACTGAATTCAGTTTACCTCGGTTAGCTATAAATTTTATATTTTAAATGAATTTTTAATTTAACTTATGTAATTACAAGGTACCCTGAACTTTGAGCTTTTATCTAATTTACACTATCCATTATCTTCTTATCTTCTTTTCCGAATCAAAACTTAGATCCTGTTTTAAATACTATAAAATTTTACTATATATTTTAATTCTGTTATCATCTTTAGTCCCTACTTAGTTTCACTTTAACTTTTCTAAAATTTACTTTAGACTTAGTAGTTTTAGAAATAGCTGCCACTTTTACAGGTTTAAAAGAAGACTTGTGATGAATCGAAATGGAAGTTCTACTTTAAATCTCCTAAATACCGAAATAATTATATGAGAAATTTAATATATCTTAACCCATTAACGTCAGAAATCACAAAAATCGTAGCCCTAATTTCTACAAGTTTAAGTATCCAGATTTAATTTTTATCTATATGCAAGACCAATATGGCAGCTTTTCTTTAAAAAAAATACCGAAAAATTGACAAATCTTTTTTTTAATTAATATTTCTTACCGAAAACATTTTTAATGTGTAATAAAGTGCCACAAAATGAAACAAAATGTTAAAAAATTAAAAATATGCATCAGTTAATACATAAAATTCAAGATTTCGGATGTTGTAAAATAAGGGAAACATAAAATTTAATATGGCGTCGTCAAAATGGCGGTTATTAAAAAAAAAAGTTATAAAATCATTCTCTGTTGAACCAATTTTTAAGTTTTATATTGAAATTAATGACACTTGGTAGAAAATGGGTTTTTTTGGGTCGAAGATTACAAACTTGTTAATAATTTTTCAAAATTCAAAATGTCGGACAACAATGCAGAACATTTTTCAAAATTTATTAAGCATTGTATATAGGCGTTTTTTGAATCGTTGGTTACGAATCCGATCATAATATTTTAAAACTCAAAATGTCGATTCCAATATGAAAGTCGAAAAATGCAAATGTTTTTCTAAAATTTATGAAGCTTAGTATATACGGGTTTTTGGTGTCGCTGATTAGGAATCAATTCTTAATTTTTCACAATTTCAAAAATTCTGCTTTTTCGTCCGTCTTATTGGATCCGCCATTTTAAACTCTGAAAAATTATTAACAGATTCGTAATCTGCGACCAAAAAATCCCTATATGTACCAAGTGTCATTAATTTTAATATAAAACTTAAAGATTGGTCCAACAGAGTTTAATTTTATAACTTTTTTTTACAATATCCGCCATATCGTGCTACTTTATTACACATTAAAAAAATGTCTTCGGAAAGAAATATTGGTTAAAAAATAAAAGTTGTCGAATTTTCTGTACTTTTGTTGCAAAAAGCCGCCATATTGGTTTGGCATATTGATAAAAATGAAATCTGAGCCCGGAATCTTGCACAGCGACTCCAAAAATCTAAAAAACGCTATTCTCATATTTTACAAAAAATTCTCCGATTTATAGTACATACTATTACAAAGGCTACGATTTTTGTGATTACAGGCGTTAATGGGTTAATAAATGGGGATTTTAATGATTTTTATTATTTCTAAAAAAAGTTTTTCCTAATGACTTCCATTAGGCTACAAGTAAGTTTCGTAAACATTTTGTCTACAACTAATTTCGATTTTACTTTTTCCAGTCGGCATTTCTACAAACCTCCTATTCGTGAATTAAATGGTTTCGTTGGTATTCGTTAGTGCACTTTGTGGTTTTAAACGAATTCCTTAAATTTTTATGTGGATATAATTTTAATTCTGCTAGTTTTAGTAAAATCTTTTTTATTTATTACATTGAATACTATTCATAGACAGCATTGTTATCAATTGATTAATAATAATTTAATTTAACCCACCTGCGCATTTTAATTTTGAAGATAAAATAATGCTTTATTATAGCTTCAAATTTTTGTCAGCGCCTCAATTTGATAATGACGTATGGTGTTTTTTATTTTAATTTAAAAACCCCTACCCCCTTGATGATGATGATGGGTTGATGATGGATGATGATTAATGATGGATTATTCATAAAATATTTACCCTTGTTTCAAAATATTAACAACCCCCAACACCCCTCAGAATATATTCCAAACAAACAAACCCCAAATCGTATCAAAAGCCACCCTTAAAAATCATCCCCTAATCAAGATCAAAAAAATTGAAAATTATTCTTCAACAAATAAACAATACATTTTTTTTTGGAAATTCAGAAGTATTGAAAATCTCTTCGATTATATTACTTTCAAACTTATACTTATCAGCATCCAAAATCGCCCTTTTAAATCATCCCTTAATTAAGACTCTAAACAAAATTGACAATTGTTCTTAAAAAAATAGACAAAAATGTTTCGTTAGATTATTTAAGAGCTTTAAAAAACACTCAGAATATATTCCAATTAAACAAATCCCAAATTGCATCGAAAGCCACCCTCTAAAATCATTCTTTAATCAACAATCAAACTTACATCTATCAGCATCAAAAACCACCTTTTAAAATCATCCCTTAATCATGAATATATAAAATATTTTACTAAAATTTACACTAAAACATTTTGTAGTGTATTCACAAGCATTAAAAATCTCTCATAATATATTCCAATTAAACTCACTTTCAGCTGCAACGAAAACCACCCTTTTTAATCACTAATTAAATAATTCATAAAAGGTAATGCTTGTTTTGGTATGAGAATTTTTTGTAATTTAATTAACTTTTATATTTTAAACTCGTAGTTATTTATACTGAGAATTTTTAGTTTTTCGATCGCATACAATTTTTAAATTTTTTGTGCTTTTTTGCTTCATATTTTTACACCCTTTAATAGGAATAAAAAACACCTGACGGTATTAAAAAATTGAGGTTTTGGCGAAACTTTTAAGCTACATATAATAAAGCATTTTATCTTTAAAGTTAACGTTGGGGGTGGCTAGATCCAGAAAGAATGCCCATATATTTTATAAGCAAAAAAAAAAAGATATTAAATTTCTGTCATTCTCCTACCAGTTTAAAAGCCTCCTTCTTTGAAAATGCAATTTGATTGATGAAAACTGGAAAAGAACATATTTATTACTAGCAATAATGGCCTGTTAAGAAATCTCAGAAGACGTTTTAAAATTAGCTCCTCTATGATTTCGTAATGATTTATTAGAAATGAGAAGAAAATCTTTAACAATGTTAAAGTTTTTAAATTTTATTGACACTAAAATTCATAAGAGTTTAAGGACTTACCTCCGCTTTGGTCATCTTTTAAAATGTTAAAGATTTTGCTCTACTTTCTTAAAATAAATGAATAGTTCTTTTTTTTTATTCAAACTGTTCAACTGTTAAACACATCATCTGTAGTTTGATCTTTAGAAAAAAAGTAGAATAATTAAAAATCTGAACCATTTTTAGAAAAATATGAATATCTCGGAAAATAAAGTCATTAAAGTTTTCCTCTTTCATGCGGACGCACACATATGTTTTATTACTTTTACGAACACTATGCTCTTTAGAATTAATAAAAAAGTTCATTCATGACAGACCGATTTTTATACAAAAATCATATTGAATTTTGAATTGCTAGAGATGTGCGAATCAGGATTTTTGTGCCTCTAATTAAATGGAATCAAACTTTGTTAGATCGAATCAAATACGATTCGAATTGTAATCAATTTGCAAGTTTTTGAGAAACTTGTACTTATCGTTGAGAGATTTTGATATATTTTTTTAATTATAACCTTGAAATACTATGCTTTATAAAACCAATTATTTAATAACTAAAAACGTCTTGTAAAACTAAAAAAAAATTATTAATATTTTGACTAAACTTTGCGGGTAAGTTCGGAAGGTTAACTTTGTCAATTTATGAGACGATTGTTTAGAGGAGAATTGAAGTCTAGATTGAATACTACGAGTCTTCATTTGCCTTCATTAACGCGTCCCAACATTTTAAAAAACTTTTTTGGCAGCAACGACGTAACACTCACGGCAGATGACACAAGACTGAATAATTGACGGGAAATGTAGCTCTTGTCCGTTCGAGGAGGAGTTGGTAATTGCTGATTGGCCGGTGAGCGCTCGAAGCACTAAAGTCGAACCAATCAGAATGTTTCACAGTGAGCAGAAAAACTAATAGGTTCGACTTCGGTGCATCAAGCGCGCAATGGCCAATCAGCAATCACTAACCCCTTCTCGAACGGACAACAGCTACCATCCTCGGGAACCGTTTTTAGTCTTGTGTCATCCGTCGTGAGTGTTACTTCGTCACTGCCAAAAAAATTTTTTAGAATGTAATGAAGGTAAATGAAGACTCGTATTATTCAATCTAGACTTTAATTCTTCTCTAAACAATCGACCCTTTTCAGGCCCAATAAATCTTTTTACGTAAGATTTATACTATTTTTAAACTTAAAAATTTAAATTAGTTATATCTAGTGTATGCTTACTAAGAGCAGTTCGTATTTTGTACTAAATTGAAAGCTATACATTCAATTACCTGTGTTGTCTTGCATTTTCTGTGATGCTTTTTCTGTCTTACATTTTCTGTTTTTTTCTGTGGTCGCGAAAATAATATCCGGGATATTTTCAGGATATTTGAAATTCGAAATTAATATTCTAAACATATCCTCCTTCTGGATATCCTTAAGATGTCTCTGGGATATCTATACGATATCCAATTTTCCACTTTAAACTTTTTTTAGCCCAACTTACCCGACTCTCCCCTATGTTGATTCCAATTTTACGAATAAGTCGAGATTTTAACTTTGACAATCTGAATTCGAATCGAATTAGTAAGATTTGATTCGAATTCAAACTATTTCTGTAGCAACTGCATTTGACCAGAATGGATAATACAAAGTAGAAACTGATTTGCGCTCAATTAGAGCAGATTCACTGGGGTCGTCTTTAACATGGCTTTAATTACCTGTAAAGGATGCAGTGGAGGCTTTTCTGCTGGAAGGACGACTGCCAAATAGGCTGATTAAGCGTTGAAAGACCCCCAGACGGTTCGGTCCCTCTGTTTCTCTGCGCTGGTGAAGCTTGTAAATGTCGACCAAGCTTCTCCTGGGACCTCCTGGCTCCAGATCTGGTTGACTGCTAAACGCTACGGTTCCTCGTCGCATGCCTACATTCACGGGGAGTAATTTTCGTGATCGTGTAGTGCCGTTAAAAGACACGATTTTTCAAGAAGAACAATATGCAAAAGCTAAACTATTTTATGTTTATGTGCCAAGAAGCATTAATTAATTGTGGCCTCAGTCAACAAAAAGTTATGTGATTTATTTATTCAACTTTAACCATTTCTTTTATAAGCGCAAGAAAAAAGATAAACACAAAAGAGTAAAATATAATTTGAATAATTCAGAAGAGATTAATTAATGTTTATTAGAAGTATTCTGTGTACCATTTTCAATCTTCAGTTTCGTCCATAAATTACTGTAGGTAATTTATTCTAAGTTTATGATTATGACTCCTAAACTCATTCAAAGTCAAACAGACTTTAATGTAGAAGGTAAAATAAAAGTAATTTAAAAAAAAACTAATTTTGATGTCAATTTACCCTTACGAAAAAATATGACATGACATTTATGTCATACTTGATTTAAATTATATGACGTTTTTTCGCAATGTTAAGTAAATCGCTAAAATAAATGATTTTTTAGGAAATAAAAAGACCTAATAAACATAAAAATACAACAAACAGTGAACAGCTTGGGTGGTAGAAAAACGTACACATAAAGGTTGTGTAATTTATAACTAATAATTATAAGCATAATTAATGTCTAAATGAAATCTGTACTTTCGAAGGATTAATTGACCAACTGGATGTGGATGTGTAACCCTCAGGTGTAGCACCCTTTTTCGCGTGAGATGTATGAGTTTCCCTGCGTTTTGCATGAAACCCACGCTAAATCCTGAAAGGGATGAAAATACAGAGAACCGGGGTTTCTTTAAAAATTAAGCGAAACCAAAAATCAGTTTCTCGGATGGCATCGAGGTTAACTTCCCTTAAGAAGTCCTCAATGGAGTCGTTACAAGTTTCTTAAACTGCTACCAAGTCTCGCGTTCTTTCCTCAGATTTTAACGTTGAAGGCACAACGAATAAAATTCGCGAATGTTAAATTTTTCACTACACTTGTGAAATTGAACTCATACTCCTTTCAAATAATCAAATTCTCGAAGCTAACTTCTTAAAGTGTGGTTTAACTTATTCAATTGCGACTCCGGGGAACTCATTAGTTATACTTAATCATTGTCAAATCCTTCGAAATTAAAAGTGTCAAATATTCGGACTTGTGGATTGGTGAAAAAGTGGTAAACCCTAAGTGTGCATAGTTCTTGCTTCGCCACGGCGACCTCCGGTTCGCTTTCTGTAAAGATTGACTGGTAGCATAGTCTACAATTCTGAGTCTTATAATCAAACATAGTTCTCACACTTATTGTAACATATTTCTGCGGGTAATATTGTCAATTTATATTGTGTCGGTTGCAAATAATTATTCACGTGTTGTAGTGAGTGAAAAACTGTTTATAATATTATAATTGTAAAATTGTAGTACTGTTGGTATAGAGATTGAGTAAAACTGTGACTCTAGTGAAGGTGTAAGAACTCCTGACATACTTTGTCAGTAACAATTTCCAATCTTTTAACCCTTAATTTAACCCTTTAATTTAAATCTTTATAACCCTTGACTTTAACTCTTGTGTCCAAGAAACCATATTGAACAGTAAAATTGTAAATTATCGAGCCAGCTGTTTTCGGTCGTTCACCCTTACTTGAGGAAGGACCAGATTTCACCTTCGTGCTGATATATAAAATGCTATTAGGATAGTGGAGAACAACACCTACGCACTGCCTTTTAATTTGGCTTAAGTCGCGGACTGTTTCTATTTTTCTCCTGGAGAGCACGAACCTATGAAGCGAATAAATCTCATCGATCCTTCTTTCTACACATCTTGAACGATCACTCTGTATATTCAGAGAGCTCAACCGAACAAAATTATTTCCCTAGCTAAATATCATTCATTGTTTCAGTGAATGACGATTTCTTAAAAACAACCAAGGATACAGAAACAAGGGATTTCTCCTCACATCTTCCTTTTCTTACTCCTCTAAATATTGTATTCAATAAAATAAATGTTTACGAATTATATAATCCAATTGATGCTTGTTCAGTGGATTTTCTTTTGCCCTGTTCCCTTAGTTCGAATCCTGCTGGGTCTGTAAATAAATCAGGGGTATAATATTAAAATTATATGATTGTAGTTAGTCTCTTCCGGACATAACAGTATCATTAATTTTGTCGCTTCTGCTGTAAGGGAAGAATGTGTCGAAGTACTTTCAATCAAGAATTTAATTTAGGATTTTTTTCATCGAAAAGTGATCAGTGCTATTTCTCTAATTACTTATAAGGCTGCTAATTCACAAGAAAAGTTGGAAATGCAAGAGAAGAATAACCATCAAATTTAAAAACTAATTGAACGAAATCTAAATGCTGAAGATAAAAATGAAGCTTTATCACAAACTACTACAACTTGTTTTGCATGTTTGGATCTGCAGAAAGTTCTGACTGCTCCGAAATTAAAAAGTGGTATAGCTTATTATAACAGAAATTTAGCAGTTTACAATTCTACTGATTGTGATAGAGGTAATCATCGGGCTTATAGTTATGTGTGGAACGAAACATTAGGCAAACGAGGTGCTAACGAAACGGCTATTTGTTTTTTTTTTTGTGAAGAAAAAAGTATAAATTCTGATAACAAAAATTTGAAGCTATTGTTCGATAACTGCAGAGGTCAGAATAAAAATCGTTTAATGTTCGCAATGTAAATATTTTCCTCAAAAAAATTTTGAATTCACATAACGCACAGGTTTCTCGAAAAAGGCCATTCACAAAACGAAGAAAATAGTGTTCATGCTCTAATAGAAAAAAATCGAAAAATAATGAAATTTTTGCACCTGAAGAGTAGTATGAAGTAAATTGAAATATTAAAGTTGCGGGTAATAAATATAAAATCGTAGAAATGAAACAAACAGATAGGGTAGAGGTACCAGTTATTGGACATTTAGTGGTTTTTACCTAAAGCTTGAATCTTAAATCAATGTTTTAACAAAATCTGTTAATTTTAATCCTGAAGCTAATATAAATAATCCCGCAATTTGTTTCTTCCAATAGGATCACTTATACCTTAAAAGAAATTTTTTTTCTTCGACAGACGGTGCTGTAGCTCAGTACACTGAAAAAAAGGTTTGTTTGGCTGAACAAAAATTTTGTTGGCTCAACCAAATTCTTTTGTTGATATACACTCAACAAAATTATTTTGTTGTGCCAACAAAATTCTTTTGTTAATTATTTAGGGTAATTTCAACAAAAAAAATTGGTAGTCCCAACAAAACTTTTTAGAGCTTAACAAATATTTTGATGGCTATTATAATAAAGAAAAAAAAGTTAAACACAGATTGTGCAAATGGAAATTCCAATATTGTTTTGATTTGTTAAATAAATGAATGTTTTTAATTAAAAAATATTTAATATTTTTTGTATCTTACTGTGAAATAATGTGTAGTTATAATAATACACGTAAATATTTCTAGACATGAAATTTATTTAAAAACATGTGTTTATTTTTAATTTTTAAAACAATAATTGAAAGTAGTTTCATACTATTAAAAATGGAATTATTCCTTAATTATTTCTTATGTTAAATAAAGTATTTTCCACAAAAAAAAACAGAATATAAAGTAGATAGGTTTATAGGTTAGGTTTAGATCCTTGAAAACAACATATTGTGCTTAAACGTTTATTAACCTGCCACGTAAGAATCGAAATATAAATTTACTCTTTTAAAAAACCATAATATTTATTCACTTATATGACTAATTATCGACTTATGTATCATTCAGCAATACATTCTGTCAATTTTGTCACTAAACATAAAATCATAAATAAGTCCCTTTTTATTATCTTTATAAAGTATATTTTATAGTTATATTTTTTTAATTTCAAAAGTTAACTTTGTAGACATTTGATTTAGTTATCACCCATTATATAATATTCTTTTTTTTTGTTTTAAAAAACAAAAAATTCCAATTTATATCGATGTCTTTATGAAAACCAGACGAGAACATGCGTCAAACAGAATCGTATAGAATGCGCATGCGCCATCACATATTTGGTAATGCCAACAAAAGATTTTAATAAACTCAAACAAAATTTTTATTAAATACTACAAAATTATTTTATAATTTAAACTGTTTTTTGGTAATTCTAACTCTGAAATTTGACAAAGCCAACAAAAAATCATTAACAAAACTATTTTGTTATGATTACATTGCTATTTTTTCAGTGTAGGTTAGGTCTCTCATTACCGTGCTTTGAACCCTGGTTCTATTTATTTACATAACCCTTATGTGCACGTTCTTCTACAACTTTAGCTGTTCATTGTTTTTTGTATTTTGCTGTTTAGGTTTTTTCCTTTTTTAAAAAAATCCATTATTTTAGCGATTTGTGGCTTTTTTTGTGTCATTTCTCTGACGTGATTTACTTGACTTAACGAAAAAACGTCATAAAATTTACTTCAAGTGCGTATGACATAAATTTCATGTCATATGTGACGCTGCACGGTGAAAGGGACCTCAGCTGCCAGAAATTAATTTGACTAGACGAGCGTTTAAAGTTGAGCTTGCTTGTGTTTCATCGCCAATTAAACAAAAACTATTAGACATAATTTTTTTTTATTTCTGTATGTGAAAGAGCAACTCGAATTCTATCGATTAATAATACAAATTCAAAACGAAATGTTTTGCAGCTAAGGTCACTTTCACCGTGGAGCGTCACATATATTTTCGTAAGGGTTAGTTAATTAAGTATTTCTTTCTGTCGAGGGAGATGGGAAATCAATTGTTTAATAATGAACAAATCTGAAATGATCAAACTATTATAGACAGTTGTGGGTTGAAGCACTCTTTGATTAAAAGGAATGCATTGGAGTCAACTTGGTGAGCTATTCAGTATTCAAGTTAAAACGAAAGATGTTGTCTGTCTTTAGTATTAGCTTTTAATGGAATATTTCGACACGAAAAGGAACTTGGGGAAATATAATCTCTTGACTTCAACAGACATTATACAGTAGAAGGAATTATTCAGGGTGAGAGAAGGATCTTCAGATGTGGTCTTAATCAAGTTAAGATCTTCTACGGTCCGTTGTATAATAACTCTACTTCTGAAATTGCTGCTCGATCATATGCAATTAATTTTCTATTTTTTGTTTGGAACATTTGTTTTTATATGAAGAAAGGAAAATTCTCGATAATGTTTTAGTTAAACTGAAATTTAATTAATTTTATCTAAATACTACATTAGAATTAAAAGATAATTTTCCTTTGAATTAAAATTATTCGTCAAATTGTTTTTGTTTTCGAACCAACATTAATATATTAATAACTATTTTTAAAATATCGAAATTGAAATGAATATTATTTTATAAATATATGTGTAATTAAAGAAAAAGATTTCAATTTCTACATAGTTAATATACACACACAAAATGGATAGTTTCAAGATATGTTGCCATTGTCACTAATCTCTTGCTAAATCCACTAAGCTTAAAATAAGTAATTATATTACTTTCTAGTTAATAAACAAAGTTAATTTATGGACGCTTCTGAAAACAAAAATCTTATTATAATTTTAATTATTATTTGCTTTTTTTTTATTAAAGTTATGTTTTTAATTAACATTTTCGTTTGTATTAGGGTGGTACAAAAAAGACGAAAATCATAAATATTATATGGCTACCTTGATCCTTTAAATTAGTTCCACGAGAAGAAAATAAAATGCCCATATCTTATTTATTTATTTTGAAATCGGAAAATATTTAGAAGTCGATCACAATATAAAAAATTCACCATTGATTTCCCATGGGAAAAATAACTTTTGTCTGTAAATTTGCTACAAAATCGAACAAAATCACTTAAAACAGTAACCTATCCAGTTAAATTTTAACCTATCCAGTTAAATATATATTTTGTAATATATTTAATAATATGTTAATATTAATTATCTTCAAAAAAAAAAAAGATAATACTTTAATGTAATTAAGTTATGCGAATTCTGGAATAGGGTTCTGATCTGGGCTAAATCATTAATGCAGATTCCTTCCTTATCATCCGTGTAATTTCCGGTTTCTGTAGCGGTTTTAACTTGGTCAGAGTTCTACCATACCTTCCGGTCGGGATTCCCCCAATTACTTAAGTTTATTTTAAAAATGGCTGCCGTTAGATGGCTTTATATCAGGCAATTGAGCT
Source organism: Ganaspis brasiliensis (assembly GCA_037103525.1). Classification (NCBI taxonomy): domain Eukaryota; kingdom Metazoa; phylum Arthropoda; class Insecta; order Hymenoptera; family Figitidae; genus Ganaspis; species Ganaspis brasiliensis. The sequence continues at coordinate 154,725 of JAZKLR010000397.1, read as the reverse complement.
AGGATATTTTAAGTTCTACCTTACTGACATTCCTCATTCATTGGGCTAGAATATTTTGAATTCTACTTTATCGATCTTCTCATACAATTGATCTAAAAAGTCGGTAAGGTAAGGCGATTCTACAGAAACCTGCATTAATACTGATAATAATGTACAAATCTGCATTACCGACTTAGTCTAGATCAGAACCCTAACCCAGAACACTCATAGCTTAATTACTTATTTAAGCACAATGAAGTTTTGAATCGTTAATTCTTAAGAGTGAGAGAGAGAAAGACAGAAGATGTTTCTGTTCTTCTCTCTCTCACTCTTAAAAATTAACTATTTTCGCGATTATCGTGCTTGAGGCATAATTTATCTCCCTACATGCTCTTAAATTTTACAATTAGTAGATAAAATTCAGGGCTGAATAAAAGTAAATGAATGAATCGACAAGTCTGATAAATAACCTCGGATAAATTATTAAGTAATTTTAAAAAATATTTTGCATTTGTCGTGAATTTTGTAAAATCATTGAGTTAAAGTATAAAATTTCAAAAATTTGTTTTCGGTACACTTTTGAACCACCCTAAATATATACATATTATGGGAATTCTTTTTCAGGTGAACCACCATGTTAGAAAAAGCCAATTTTTTAATGCCATGCGATTATTTTTAAATTTAAAAATGTAGGACATTTCATAACAGTTATGAAAGTAAATAATATGTCAATTAAAATTTTGATTGTTATAAAAAAATAAAACAAATGTTGATTAAAGAATTAAATAATGAATTTAGAACAAACTTAATTTGGTTTGAAATATTAAACAGGTTTTTAATTTACACTTCTAAACTAAAACAAAATATTTTAGAGCTCTGACTTAATTTGAGATGGATCTTAAAAGGCCTCTTTAAAAAATTCAAAATCACTCACTCGATATTTAGGAAAAAATTTAAAAATCAATGTCAGATCTGCGAAATTGAAAATGTCGGGTTTAATGTAAATTGGAAAATATTTGATAAGACAATCGAAATTTCTTCAAAACCTGTAGGACGTAAAATTTGTTGATGAAATAATTTTTCAACTCACAATTCAATTTATTTCAAAATATTTAATTTGAATTATTGATTAATTTTCGAATATTAATTTCATTTCCTTATTTAAAGATTCCGTTCAATACTATTTAATTAAATTTAATATACTGAATTCTGATCAATTCTTCTGATCACAAAGACTGATTTTTCAAAATTTATCATTTATTATTAAAAGCTTATTTGTATTTGTTTCCCTTATTCTACGTAATCCTGTATTGGGTCATCAATATTTGAAGAAGCTTTAAATTTTTGGAAAAGTAAACTGAAGATTTTTAAATTATTGTGCTTGTGAAAATTTTAAATTTACCTCCAATTTAATTTAAATAAAAACATTATTTGAATACATTTACTGATTCCTGCTAAATTTTGAATTTATCTGTTTAATATAGTATGGAAATTTTGTATTTATGACGAATTTATTTGTTATCAAGAGTTAATTTTGATATTCTACGTTCCTGAATAATTTGAATTTCCCGCCTAGTCCAATAACCTAAAAAACGGAATTAATTTATATGGATTTATATTATTGATTTGGATTTATTTTTCGGATTTCTTTATTTAATTTTTCTCTGGTCATACACCAGGATCTTAATTAATTTTGGAATGTCAATTTTATTCTTGTTGTCATTGTACCCTTTAATAAAACATTGATTTAGTCACGCGGAGTGATATTCAAGATAATTAAACCTTAGAAGGTTTCATCATCTATTTAATTATTGCAATTAAATCTTGTTGCTGCGCATTTAACCAAGGCCCATAATTTTGACAATTGATGTAATTGGAGCTATATCCATTTAGAATTCAACAATGTTTCATGTCTGCATCAAATTACGTAGGTACTTTAAAAATCAAGTAATTATCAGTTGCTAGTTGTTGAATTTAAATGTAAATTCAGATTTTTAAAATTCAAAATGGCGGGTCTAATAGGGCGCTTCAGTTTTTTAAAAATCGCTTGAGTTTACTTTGAACTTCTGAGATTCAGAATCTGACCTTGAATTTTCAAAATTCAAAATCACGACGATAATATGTCAAATAAAAAATTTTTTAAACTGTAAGAAGTCATGTATTTGTACGTTTTTGGTAACGTTTATAAAATTTAGTTTTAGTTGTCATAGAATATTTTCTGACCAAAATTGGAATGAACAAGAACAAGAGGTGTAGCCAAGTTTAAAAAGAATGTCCCAAATATGTATATATGATAACTTATTTATTTTTTGTACATGTAAACAATAAAGAGGTTGTAGTCAAATAAATTATAATGATTTTAATTCTTTGCAAAAGAAATTGCATTTATAAGATAAATTATAGTACAAGTTGTTTTATTGTGTAGTTCTATGCAAAGTGTACGCTTCAGCCACCATTTTCACTTAACGGAATTAAATCTTTTAAATCCAAAGTGTTAAACCTATTTACATGTGATTCATAGCAATTCTCACTATTAACTTCCAGACGTGCATTGTGGAGCTTTAAATATTTCAATAAATTATTTTACAATCAGAAAATTAATGCTTTCTTTTAGCGTTTAAAAATTTAATTTTTTAAAACTGTTACTTATAACCTAGTTCACTTTAAATTCTACAGAAAGTTTCATATTATAATAGATATATAAAATAATTTATAGTTATATTATGGTACATGTAAGTCATCATTTAATAATATTGACTTTATAATTATTTTCTCATTTATTTTCTGAAAGACATTTATTGAAATTTTTTATTGATAAATCTGTCTTAGGTATAAAACTAAACAGATTTATGTAAATTAAAGGGCATGTAATGTCTTGAAACTTTACGGTAAAATTTGAATCACATAATCTGCATTTTTAGTAGATTAGTTGTATTCTTAATTAAACTTATAAATTAATAAATAATTTAAAACTTAACTATTTTTTAACTACAAAATTTCTAATATTTGTCAAGTCACTGAACTATAAAAATGCCCCAGTGCAATTATCGTATTAATGGGAAACTTTCTTAATAATCTTTTATTAAAACAAAATTGCGTTTTTTACTTTTAATCCCTCAAAATCTGAAGCAGTTAATTATCTTTTATACTTAATTTGCTGACAATACAATTACTTTTCCAAATTATTAATAAGGCAAACATTACAACATTACACACATTATGAATTTCTAAAATTATTTCCAAAATATCAAATCAACATCTTTGTTTAATCCCTAAGTACGTTTAAGAAAACATATCTACACGAAAGAAAGTACGTGAATGTTTCCTTGACTTAGTACTCGACTTTTGATAGGGTCAAATGTCAAATCAAATTTTCATTGACTGTCAAAGACTTCGATTTGAGCAAAAAATTTAATTTTTGTGATTTACACTAATCATAATATTATTTATTTAAACAGTCCCACACAAGATCATTTAATGCATTATCGCATCCTATTAACACAATTTTAATATTTAAAACTAATTTAAAAAATTCCAGAGTGATTTTTGATGCAGGTGAATTTTACCCCAAATTGAGGTAATATTTACCTTCCGTTTTTTTTGTGAAATAATTTCCCGGACAGGGATTTAGAATATTTTCCTATTCTTAATAATTTCGTACAATTTGCTCACTATTAATTGTCGTCGATCTTTACAATCGACATTTACCCTTCACTCGGTACTATAAATAAGTATGTCATGAATCTTTGTTTTATTAATAATTTGGAAACAGCAATAGTATTTTTAGTAAATTAAATATGGAGGATAAGGTAGAACTTATGGTTCTAGAACTGCGAAATGGCATTTGATTTGACACTAAACAACACATTTTTTAGGGAGATTATAAGACAGTCCCTGTCAACAGTTACTCCAAAAAAATAACAATGTTATCAATGCTTTTTAAATATATTCTTTTATTTTTTTTACTATTCCTCAGAGGGATTAATAGTAGAACTTATTTGCATGCATTCTTTCAAGTATTGAATGAAACGTTCGATGTATTTCATGTTTCATTGTATTTATTATAAGATAAAAGAAAAAAAGCATTTTAATTCAAGTATAAATAATCTACTGTTAATAATAATTAGAAATTTCTGTAACCAACAAAAATGATTTAATGAAATCATAAAAACATTTAAATGTGCAATCCGGCTGTGGGCGTTAGCGATTTTCTAGAAACCGGAAATGAGTCCGTTTGGGTAAAGATGGGGAGTGTCCGGATGCACAGCTGCTACTTCTCTACAAATGTTTGCTTTGAAGATTTCGAGGTTTGTGCAGTCTCTTGAAGAAAGCATTTAGGCTTTCGGCGGGGATGCACTCGTTATGAAAGACTTCAATGGTAAATGACGTAAGTCGAGACACCCGTAAGGACGAGAGGGGCACTTTGGTAAGCGAAACGGAGTCCAGAAATGACCTAGGTAAGGTTATATTTTCCGCTCTAATTAAAAGCGCGGAAGCTGCTGCTATCTTCGGTCAACGGCCGAATTAGGTAATCGGACGACCTTGGCCTAGATACGAAAGAGCCCAAAGGTCGTGTCATAGATCACGGTCGATTTTTCGTCAGAGAGACGCTGTGCAATTAGCACTACTGTGTAAAATTCGTTCTCCACGCTTTTCGTGGCTTTATTTTGTAACCTATAATATTTGTGCGTTTTATAGCGACCATTTAATATTTAATATATCTGTGTTTTGTTAAACGACATTTAGACTTGGTTCTTTGTGTGTGGATTCTGAGTGGGTGAGTTTTTCTCGGGCAACTGTGTTGCAATTCTCATTTTTGCAATTTGATTCTCCATCCCACCAGACCACGCCGAGCCGAGGATTGTTATTCAAACTATTTACGCCTGCGATCAGCGAATCGGTAAGTTTGCGTTTTCCTTGACTTCTTTTGTGCTTCGCCATGCTCGTTCCGTTTTTCTCTTGTCGCTAAATTTTGACTTATTATTTTTGGAAATCTCGCTCGTCTATTTGTGTGCCCGGCCTTTTCGAGCCAAACCCGTGAGCTAGTTACTTTTTCAATTAAAATATTTCATTATTAAAATTAAAAGTCTTGGTAGGTACGTCACAAGTGGAAAATGACCCTTGAAGTGAGCGTTTAAAATTGTTACTAAGAAATTAGTGAAACAACAGACCCCTAGTTTGGACAAACCTAATTGGGTCCGCAAATTAATAGGAGCGCTATTCTTACATGTGCGTGGTCTTCATTCCTCTTGTCTTGTACAGAGCGAAAATCTTTTTACGCTTTAGGAGTTAAGAATCGCGGGAAAGGGGTTAAAAACTGGCAAGGCGCCAGAGAATTAGAGATCCTTTAAAGAAAGTTGAGACACAAGTGTGATGGTTCGTGATTCGTTGCGATTAAACCGGAACCAGAAGTGATTTTGTAATGTTGCAACATAACCTCAAATCTTAGACGATCACGTCAATTCAAAATTTTCAATGTAAATACTTCGCGCCTTTTAACTAGAACTTCTGGTTCCGGTTTAATCGCGATGCGCAGAAAACAACTGTGTCTCAACTCTCTTTATAGGATCTCTACAGGGAATGACAGAATACCCAACGAAATCCTAAAATTGGTCATCTGTAGAAGCAATGGTTCTAAAGAAACTATAGGGTTTTTTAACTGGTGAAAACAATCTGTCGGAAAACCAGTACGGTTTTCGAAAAGGCTGATCCAAAATTGACGCTAATTTAGCGGTGGTGGATGTGTTACGAATGATGAATGACTATCTTTGCAATCGGTGGATGGTATATTATAAGGGTGATGCATTTCGGATCCGAGAGGAAATGGCTTGTAGAGCCTCCTCAAGAGTCGAAAGTAAGTCCATTCGTATGGAACGTGATGTAAGACGACTCCATGCAGATGAAACTACCTATGGACACCAAAATCGTCGGCTTCGCGGACGACAAAATCATTGTATGATGTGTGCAAAGTATAGAAATCTTTGGCATAAGGGTCAATGAATTTCCAAACAAGTTACATGCTGGGTGGATACCAACTGTCTGAAAATTTACTTTTGGCTTAGGGAATGGTTTGCTCAGAATAGTCTCAGCCTACCGGACGGTATTTGATAGCGCTATTCAGGTCTCAGCGAGCGTTTCGCCAATCGATCTGTTGTCGAAAGAAAGGCAAGTAGCCTATTTTCTTACTAAAGTTAAGACAAGCTGACTCATAGACGAAGACAAACAGCGCATGGAGGCTCTAATGCGAAGGATTGCCAGGGGTATATTAGTCGAGGAGTGTCAAGCGATATAGAATAGGGAATCTACTGGAAAGTGGACTTATCGCCTTAAGACCTAAGCGAGTCATCGAGCATAGCTGGGGTTTAAGACCGGATACATTAATCTGGATCTTTAAGGCGATTCTGCTTCCTAGGCTAACTTATGCATCTGTGGAACTGGTGGAGCAGAGTCGAATTGTTGTAGACTATTGATCGACTTGAAAGTATATGGGGAATGGTCCTAAGGAGCATAACGGAGGCGTTGGGTACTTCATCTGTAATATGCCTGGGTGCACTATTAGGGCTAGAACCACTACACCTTACCATCAAAACAGAGGCGGTTAAATCTGCCCTGAGAATAAATGATGGATTGGGGCGGAAGTATGTCAGGGAAAAGGGTTAAATGTCACTTCCTGCTAGTTTGGTGGAACAACCTATCCTCAAAATATGGAGAGATAGAATTTCTCCGCAATACCTCTTTGACAAAAAAATATAAGATCAGTTTACCAACAGAGGATTGGCAAAATGGACTCGTGGTTCTCCCCACTGACGGTGACATCTGGTTAAGGGCATGTCCCAGATCTTGGAACCACTTGAGACTAAAATGTAGAATTCTATCTTATCTCCCATATTTAATTTGTTAATAATTTAATTGTTTTTTAAAATTTGTAAAAAGTTGAACATTCATGACACACTTTATGACTTTCGCAAACGATTCCCAAAATTTTAAATCGATATCTTCTCTAGTTTAGGCTTAAGTACGCGTAAAAAAATTAATCAATATTTCTGACATTAAAAAAAGAGTCGGTAATATTGATTAATTTTTTTACACTTACTTAAGCCTAAACTAGAGAAGATATCGATTTAAAATTTTGGGAATCGTTTGCGAAAGTCATAAAGTGTGTCATGAATGTTCAACCTTTTACAAATTTTAAAAAACAATTAAATTATTAACAAATTAAATATGGGAGATAAGATAGAATTCTACATTTTAGTCTCAAGTGGTCCCAAGATCTGGGACATGCCCTTAATGGATGGATACAAAGGAGAAATTGCCACGGGTGCAGGTTTATATCATGAAACAACTATGGATGGCTCTGCATTTATGATTGGGTCCACTGTAACTGTTTTACAAGCCGAAACAACGGCACTGTTCTATGCCGCCTATGAGACCGCGGAGTTCTGTCGTGGTAGAAATATATTTTTCTTTTCGGATAGCAAGGCGGCATTACTGATCTTGAATCACTACTCAACTACATCTCAACTAGTATGGAAGTGCTATTGTGCACTTAATCGTCTAGCAGAGACTATTCGTGTCACGCTCCTATGGGTCCCAGGACACTGTGAGATTAAGGGTAACGAGATGGCGGATCGACTAGCAAAATCGAGTAGCAGAAGCCGTATCATTGGCCCTGACCAGCCTGTTAATGTCTCTAATGCAGTGCTGGCCTTAGAATTCAAACAATGGTTACTTGCAGGACACCAAAAGGATTGAAATGGCTATGCTGGTGTCAGACAAGATAAGTCACTCCTTGGTAACTCTATCAACCTGAAACGAGCTGCAGACTTCTGTAGGATCAGCAGAACAGATGTCAATACTCTAACGCAAATATTAACTGGCCATGGGGTCCTTCGCTATCACCGACACAAATTGGGCGTCGTTAACGACCCCGAGTGTCGGAAGTATGGGAAGGAGGATGAAACCTATACTCATAGATAGACTTTTACTACATATTTTTATTTTTTTTATTATTTTTTTTACTTAATATAGTAAAAATACTATATTAATATTATCCAAGCACAAAATGTTGTATTTGTGATCTTTTATTCATTTCGTCACGGTTACAATGTCTTTATTAATTAAAGAAAGAATTACATTTTATATAGAATTAATTATTATGAACAGCAGATTATTAGTCTACTTTATTTTGAGTTCCCATTATTCTTTAAAAAAAAAATATAGCTCCTATTCTAGTTGTAACATAGTTCTAACTGGTTTCAAAATTGATTGTTTGAAAATTACAAAGATGAACACAATTTCAATTAAAACCTTCAAACAAAGTTCAAATATCTTGTTTACACCAATTAATGGTCACGTGGATGGATTTTGTTATCGATGTGCCACGAGTTTGTTTGATATTGTTAAAAATATTTTGTAAAATAGAAGCACTATTCTGTTTCTTCTGTAAAATTTGATGCTCTTTCAAATTGCGTAATCAAAATTTGTAAAATTTCTTATTTTTCAACAAAGTTGCATCTTTTATTATTATTATTATTTTTTTTTTGAGACGCTTAATACGAATTTTGTATAAAACTTTTTTTTAATTGATTCAAAATTTCAAAATGTTTTATTTGAAATTGGATTAATAGTAATATGTTGAATATTCCAATGAAAAGAGGAGTACACATTTTCGAAACAATCAATTTTTTTGTGAAATTTGTGCCACTGACAAAACGAGGGGTATAAATCTGTACTGAGGTACGGGATAATAATTTGCAAAGGCTAAACCCTCATAGATTTTTATCCGCACTCCAGTTGCTTTTTACCTCTCTTTTTTCTGTGATATTATGAGATAGATATCTGATCTAAGAGCGATTTGAATGGAATTGCAGGCATGTGCGTGCAATATACGAAATTATGTCACCTTTTTGTGATACCTAAATGATGAGAAAACGACGAAGTGAAAATAGCATTAATCAACCATTATCCACTTTTTAATTACTTAACAAAAAGACGCCGTGCAGGCGTGAAATTAAAGAATATATATTGTCCCTGCTCGTAATATAGAAATGATTAATGTCTAGAATTTTGATGAATTTTTAAATTGTTTCCCATAAATGAAATATTGTTTCTCTCATTTAATAGAATTCTATAAGAACTATTATTATATCAGAAATTAAACTTTGTTAAGTTAACAGAGTAAATAATATTCGTGTATACGGAATAAAAGAATATTATTTAAAATAAGATAAAACTGCGGTTGCTTCATGTGAAAATTTTACCGGAAATAAATGTTACTTTTTTATTTAATTAAAAGTTATATTTTTAGAAAATGTTTCAGGGCAATTGGTTATTATAAAATTGATTTTTCCTCACGTATGCACGACATTAAGAGTAAATTAAAGAACCATCGTTCAATTGAATATAGAGAAAATTAATCAACAGTGACATTGAAATAATTTAATAAAAAAAAAACTTTTAATAGATAACTAAGCTAATTATTAAATAAAGTAGAAAAGAAATAAAATTATGAATACAAAATTAAAAAGCTGTTCGTTTGGACGATGGATCTTATAAAACGGAAGGATATTTGTCTTACCAGAAGGATCAGCTGACGGCCAGCTGGCTCTTGGAATCACTGGCGGTAGGACGCTAAGTAAGAGAAGAGGTAGGCCACCACTTATACTGGGATTCCTCTGCGGAATCGAGGTACTGGAGGAACCTTGCGAAGGATCAACATTCTCTTGGCCTAATTGTTTCTCTAGTCTGGCTAATTCTAACTCCAGCTGAGCCATCTCTCGACGATATACTCGATTCTGCACTTCCACTCGGTATTGCAACTCTCTAAAGTCAAATAGAATTATGTGTAGAGATATTTCAATTTAAGCAGAAATTCCTTAACTAATACGCTATTGATAACAGTTCAACAAATAAGTTACAAGAGTAAACAACATGTAAATTTGTTTTAAAGCAAACGTAGAGTAATTGTAACAAAAATTATTATCGGAGTTTTAACGAGAAGTCATTTGGCGTAAAAATAAATCAGCATGATCTAACTGTCGACGAAACATTAAATTCGGGTTGTGCGCAGAATTACCCCGTGTAATCGAGAACTTGGTTTAGTGGTTTGCAATCAGAACACATGCATAAAAATATTTAAAGACAATCTTATTAAAGTTCGAAATATGCCCGCCCTAGGAGGAAACATAGCAAGAATTACTCAGCTAATTTTCCTCTATTTCCATTTAGTGCGGTAGGATTTAAGGAAAACATGTAAGTAAAATGTATCGTTCCAATTATCTAATTTTTTTTCGTCATTATTGTTAAACCTCATACTACATTGTAAAAAGAAAGGTCCAAGGTTTAATTTGATTGTTTAAAAGGAATAAACTGTAACGAAGTAATGCATCAACTCCCGTTTGATTTCCTTGTGTATCCTTGTCCACCCTTAACAGAGATTAACCTAAGTAAGTGTAAGAAAGGCGCGAATTAAAATCTTCTATCGATTGGAAAGGAATCCGGCAAATAAAAATTTAATAAATTAACTAAATATTTATTTAAACAAGGTAAAATACTTTATCGATTTCTCCGAGTCAGGATGTGAGGTATTATTATTTAAATAAAATAATACGTTTTTAACGTTTCGGTTGTCAATGCAACCCTCATCAGAACTGTGAATTTAATTTTGTAATTTAAAATGTATATAACAAAAGTATGGCGGAACGTAGAACAGTTAATATACAGGGATGTTATTTTTAGTACAATTGTACTTTTCTAGTACAATTTGGCATGTGCTAGTACACTAGTACACAAATGACTTTTTTAGTACACTGTAAAAAGTACAATTGTAAAAAGCAGCACAAACTAGTACAATTCATGAAATTGGAAGTGTTTATTAAAAAATAAAACTTTTTTTTCGAGAGACTTTATATAGACCAATAGCAAACTAATCTTTTCCAATAGCGTCATTTGATTGGTTGATTCTACCGGTTCTAGTGATTACCTGTTTAAATTGACTAAATTGACAAATCATATTTAACTTAACCCAGAGTACATGTAAACTCGGCTGAATTACATATGTAAACGGCATTTAATTATTTAGCAAAATTTTGCGAAGGTAATCCTCATCTGCCTTTAACAAGTTAACGGTCTAAGGAAGAATACGCACAGAACACGAATAGTTTATAGTGTTCAGAAAAATGTGCAGAAAATTTGTAAAAAGAAGAGGTTTTGAATCTGCCGCAATCTCGAAAATGGAGAAAAAATCTTTTAAATTGCAGGTAATTAAAGTTTATTAATAAGTATATCGACAATAAATAATTATAGTATTTAAAAATATTACATCAAAGCCATATTCTTTTTTAGTTTACAATTTTGAACATTTGTTTTTTATTTTATAATTTTTGTTAATTGTTTAGGATTAATAGTTTGTTTTCTTCCTTTTTTAGGAATCTGAAGTGCTAAGGATTCTGGGCATTAAACTTTTCATCTATTTTTTTACGATTCTTCTTCTGAACAATGCTTTTACAACAATGCTCCAAAAAAATGATTTTACGTCCAATATACCTGCAATCTATCTGCCAACATTGAAGACTTTGACATTTGAGACTCCCGAGTTCTACCAGCCGGATTATTTTAGGTAATTTCTGTAGTTTTGCATTATTTTATTCTTTGAAAGTCGACCCTAACCTCAACTTATCGAGGCCTGCAAAAATGTATGTAATTCAAATCAAATGCTGTTCAAATTATTTCAAAATTCCCACTCGCCGCCATATTGGAAATGGCATAAAAGATTTCATTGGACTGTTCTACTGGCATAATAAAAATTCTGTTAGAAATAAATCCTATATTTTAAAACACAGCATTTTATTGGTGTGAAGCTAACTCAAAATCACAGTTTTTCTATTTTCTACAAGCTAAAACATGTTTATGTTATTTATATAGTCGTCTATCGTTTCTAATGCAAAAATCAAAAAAATGTTCTGAACTCGCAATTTTTTTATACTTAATTTTTATAATAGTTTTTAAAATGGATAGGTAAGTTGCATTGTTTTCAATTGATTGGAATGTTTTAAAGATTTTGAAATAAATTTTTACGATTTTTACTTTAGAAGTTGAGACAGTAGATTTTTCTAGGTTATGTAAGAAATTGCTTATTTTCTAAATTTAATTTTTTGATAATTTGATAGTTACAAAGATTATAAAAGTATTAATATTTTTAAATCTATTTTTAAGGATAAATAAAATTGTACATAGAACAGCTTTTTTAAGGTTATGTTTCTCAAGTAAACTTAGAAAAAAAGTACTTAGTTATTCTAAAAAAAGCAATCCAAATTATTTTTAATCAACAAATTTGAATTTATTTTATTAATTTTTTGGCACTTAAAATTTAATTTTTAATCTTTGAATCATTAAAATAAATTACAAATTCAGATTTTCATTTCAAACTTTTTTTTTATAAATAATTGTAAGTTATTTTATAGAATTCTATTATATTTTAATAAATTCCTTTGATCCACGACTTTTGTTAATTAATAGCTTATTTTTAAAAATGAATCGCTGTTTTTTTAAACTTTTATTATATTATTAGTATTATTATTATAAATTTCTTTATATTATTTTTATCTACTTATTATTCAGTAAATTCAAACTGATTTTTTTTTCATGTTTTCGTAGTTTGTTAGATAATAAAAAACATTTCTCCATTTTCTTCCTATTTATTTCATTTTCTTGTTGTTTCGCAAATTTTTTTGACATTTTTTACAGTTTTACTTTTAAATTTTGTAATTTTTCTATTTTTTAAATACATTTTCCCTTCTTTTAAATTATTTAATTTTTAAACTTGTAATTTCGAATATTTGAAAACATTATTCAAGACTTTAATATTTGAATTTTTTTAGAACTTTCCAATTTTCTACTATGTTGTATACTTTTATTATTTTATTTTATGTAAACTTGATTTTGTACTAAATTTTTACATTTTAAAAACGTTTTTCTAATTCTTAAATTTCTTTTTTTTAATTTTATTTCCTTTATGGTTTCGAGAAATTTATTCTATATTCCTTAAAACTGTTTCCGTAAATATTTTAATTTTTCAACAAGATTTTAAAGGGTTTTTTGATATTTTGTAGACCATTTTATTTCTTTTTATATTTATATTTTTTATAATTTATTATTTTTTTGTTGCTTCTCCCCCCTTTTTTCTCATTTATTTATAATTTGTTGGATTTTAATGTAATATTTCCTCTATTTTTCATTATTTCTTATTAAATTTTTTTAGTTTAAAAAACAAACAAAATAAAAATTGTATATGCTTAAAAATATCTGATGTATAGAAAGAAATCAAATGATAAAAAATTTAAAAATTTGTATTAATTAATAAAAACTATTATTAGGTATTAAGGGGCCGTCCATAAATTACGTAAGGGATTTTTCTCAGATTTTGACCTATGTACCCACGCCTGTAAGGCTCCGTAAGATTTTGATCCACCCACCCACCCTATATTACGTAATTTTTTGCTTATGTATTTTTTTACTAAAATTTTTTCTTAACATTACAAAAAATTTCTGAATTAATGCAGGCATCACATACAATCACCTTTTCACCCTTTTTCACCTTTTTTTAATTTTGTCACCTTTTTCAGCTCTTTGGGGTCAAAAATATATAATTTTTTTTGTAAATATTTCGAAGTATGTTCATAAAATTCAGATTCAATGTTTGAATTTTTTCTTCAATTCTGAATTAATTTCTTCAAATTTGATTTCCTTTTTCAATTTTCAATTAATTTCTTAATTATTACAAAACTTCTTGCCTTTCTCTCATTTATTTTTTTATTATTAATAGGTTTCTTTGATTTTAAATTCAATTGTTCAATTTTTTTCTTCAATTTACAATTTTTTTCAAATTTTAATTCCATTTTTCAGTTTATAATTATTGTCAAATGTATTCAATAATTCTCGGTGTGTTAAAAAAAAACATAAAAAGGGTTAAATTACTTTTTTCTATTCTCAATTATATTCTTTAAATTTTAAATCTATTCTTCAATTTTTAATGATTTTTTTCAGTTTCAAACTTTCAATTATTTTGTTGAATGGTAATTATTTATTTATATTTTCAATCCAGTTGTTAAATTTGCAATTATTTTCAACAATTATTCCTATAACTTTCTTAATTTTTCAATCTGAATTTATTTTCTTCTTAATAATTCTTGTTCAATTTTTCAAATTAATTTTTCCATTGTCTATTAATCTTGACATTTTTTCAAATTTCGTATTTAATTCTGAATTATTCTCGTCAGTTTTTAATTATTTCATTCAATTATTAATTATTTTTCGCAATTTTCAATAATTTTCTACAATTTTTTTCAATTTTCAATTATTCTCTTAAAATTTTATAATTATTCTTTAATTTTTTCAATTATTTTGTTTGACTGTGTATTTATCTAGCATTTTTTGAACTTTGTTTTCACTTGTCAATTATTTTTCATTATTATCTTATATTTTTTAAATATTTTTTTTTTCATTTTTTGTCACCTTTTTCAGAGAAAGAATTCAGCTTTTAACCTTTTATGAAGATAAAGGGTACTGTGATGCATGTATAATGAAATTAATTTTAAAAAAATTGTTTAATAAATAAATGTTTGGTGTTTTTTACATAGCGTAAAAATTTCAAAAATTTATTGAGTAAAAATAAGAAATATATCTTACGTAAGGAATTTGTTTAACCAGGTACCCACCTATGTAAGTTAGGATAGAAAATTTTTTTACCCCCCCCCCCCCTCTCCTACCCAATAGACCTTACATAATTTATGGACGGCCCCTAATCACATATTACTTACGTAATAATTAAAGAGAATAGTGACAGTAAAGTCACCTGAAATTAAGAAAGACTTTTTTCAAATCAAGCAACAATATGTTTAAAACTAATTGCAAATAATTTTAAAGTTTCTGGCTGCGCAATTTTCAGAAAAAATAGTTTAAGACAAACCTCATTGTTACATTATAATAATTCAATATTTTGTGTTTTTTTTAGGTTAGAGAAAAAACGCAATTTTTTATCAAATTTTTATAAACTTCTATAAACTTCAGCTTCTTTTTTTTTCTTAAAATATTCTCAAAAATCATAATCATTTTAACATTGTTCACGATTTAATTTTAAAAAATTGTAAATATTACAAATTTTATTTGTTGAATAATTTTTTTAAATCAAACAGTGAATAATGTTCCTATAATTATGATTTTTTAGAATATTTCAAGGAAGAAAATAAGCTAATGTTTACAAAAATTTGACAGAATTGCTATTTTTGTCTATGCTGAAAGAAAAAACACAAAATATTGAACAATTATTATTTGACAAAATATTTTATCTTCATCTATTTTTTCTGAGAATTGTACTATTAGAGCTTTAACAATTTTTTGCAATAATTTGAGATTATTTTACCGTTATCATTCCTCTTAATAAACAAAATGTAATTAATTAGTAATAAAATACCATTGATTTTTAAATTTTTTTTTTTATTTTAATTTCTTAAAGTCCGAGTTGTTTTATTAAATCAATATTATATTTTTTCATGATTATATTTCTATTTAATTCAGATTTGTGACGAGAGGGCAAGACAATCCAGAGAACAATTATGATTCAAGAAACGTCATGAATGACTCCGCAATGAGTATCGACGAATTGGACCCAAAGACTATCACTCCCGCAGAAATTGAACTTTTGCAATCTTTAGATTCGGTTCATACAGAAGATGAAGTTCAGAATTCTAATTTAGGAGAGTCTTCCTCAGCCTCAAATAAGGAAAAAAATACTGCCAAAACCAAGAAAACGAAACCCCAAGCACACAAAATTTATAAGCAAAAATTCCGTAAACAGTGGCTCACTGATTTTAAATGGGTATCCGAATCTAATGACAAACCATTTTGCAAATTATGCAATTCCAATGTAATGGGCAGTTCATTTCATTTAAAACGACACGCGGAAAGTGCAAGCCATATTAAAAAAGTAAATGCTATCACAAACGTGCCTGATATCGCCGAAGCTATCAACAGAATCAGCTTAGAAGACCACGTTAAAAATGCAGAGCTTAAGCTATCATGCTTTATTTGTGAACATAATTTGCCTTTTCAGTTAATGGATGCTTTACCTAAAATGTGTGCTAATACTTTTGTAGATTCCGAAATTGCAAGAAATTTGAAAATTGCTAGAAACAAATCTACTAACGTCGTTTTGACAAAACTTGCACCTTATGCCAAAAACGAATTGGTGGAAAAATTAAGAAAAAATTTGTTTTGCATGATAGTTGATGAGGCGACAGACATATCTACAACAAAAAGTCTTGTAATTATTGTTAGGTTTTGGGACGAAGACGGTGTACATGACCGTTTCTTGGATCTCATAGTGGTTACTGATGGCACCGCCGAAGCTCTGTTTACTTCTGTTAAGACAATTTTGGACGACAACAGAATTCCGTACAAAAACTTAGTTGGATTTGCAGCTGATAACGCAAGCGTTATGATGGGAGTACACACGGGATTGGGAGAACGCTTAAAGGAATTGAATCCTGATTTATTCGTCTTAGGATGTGTTTGCCACTCAGCACACTTGTGCGCCTCAAGTGCAAGTACCAAACTGCCGGCTTCCGTAGAGCAATTGAGTAGAGATATCTACACATATGTATCACAAAGCTCAAAAAGACTTAGTGAATTAAAAGAGTGCCAAATATTCGCACAAGAAAAACCTCTCAAAATGCTATACCCTGGGCAAACTCGATGGCTTTCAATTATAGTAAGTTCAGAACAATTTAATTTTAATATTTAACCTTGAAGTCATTTAAAATTTTAAAATAAATCCTTGAATAATTACAAATTATATAACAAATTACAATTATTTTAACTTTTTTCACCTTACTTTTCACCTACTTAAATCTTTTTCATTAAATTTTCAAAAATATTAATTTATTCAAACTTTAATCGATTTATATCTGAAATGAATAAAAATTGAATTAATCTAATCTTCAAGTGCACTCAATTTGAATTAATTAAAATTTAAATCAATTTTTAACACTTCTTTTAAAATTGCAATTTTTTTTATTATTATTTCAATTATTTACATCAATTTTTAGTTATTTTTAAAAACATTAATTACTTTTCCAGTAATCTCTTAAATTTTAAATTACTTTTTGCAAATTTTAATTAGATTTTTTTAACTTTTTCAATTATATTTTCAATTTTAATTATTTCTTCTACTTTCAGTTGTATTTTTTCGTTTAAATTATTTTCTTTAAGTTTTTCACTTTCTTTGTTCAATTTTAATTTATATTTTGTATTTTTTCCTATTTTTATATTGCAATTTATTTATTTATTTATTTAAACTTTTATTTAATTAACTTCTTTATTTTCAGGCTGTGGTCAACCGAATCCTCGAGAATTGGGGACCTTTAACGCTCTTTTTCGGAATAGCGAGTACTGAAGATAAGTTGCCAATGGCACAGAATGTTTATAGCGCTTTACGAAATAATATTTACAGAATTTATTTGACGTTTTTATCATATGTTTTGGAACTAATTACGGACATAAATAAGGAGTTTCAAAGCGAGAAACCGAAACTGCCACATCTATTAGAACGAGTAAGTTGTTTGTACAAACTTCTGTTAAAGTCATTTATTAAGCCTGAAGTTTTAAATAAGTCTCATTTTTCAAGAATTAGTGTGATTAATCCTCGAAACTACTTGCCATTAGAATCGATGTACTTTGGAGCAAAGGTGGACAACTTTTTAAAAGACGAAAAATTTCTCGTAGATGCAAAAGAAGTGCACGATTTTAAGCTAAAAGCTTTAGATTATTATGTGGAACTATGTTCCCAAATCTCTTCTAGATTTGACTTTAATAGTCCCGTTTTGAATTTTGTTTCAAACTTCACTATAAAAAATGCCTTAAGCGGAAAAATTAATTCAATCGCATATTTTAATCGTTTGTTCCCGTCAATAAAAGTCAACCCCGAAAGGGTAAACATAGAGTGGCAAAATTTGAGCGAAACTTTCAATTATGAAGATTACAAAAATGTGAGTAATATAGATTTTTGGTTAATGGTCAGTAAGACTAAAAATGATTTGTCCGAGCCTTTGTTTCCAAATTTAATGCAAGTAGTTAAATATATCATGGTTTTGCCTCATTCTTCAGCGGCTTCCGAAAGGGCTTTTTCTCAATTAAAACTAATGAAGACTAGAATTAGAAACAGGTTAAACATTAAAACTATTGCAGCGGCGTTAAGAATTAAGGACGCAATTAAACATAACATTATTAACTACCAAAATCTATCTGCAAGACAAATTTATGCCTCTTTAGATAATAATTGCTCTGAAGTAAATGAAGAAGAATTGTCAGCAATTCTTAAAGCCATGGATGACGACGAAGACCTGTAATTTAAGTGTTAAATAAAAATTTTGCGATTGTTTTTATGATTGATAACGATGAAAATTTTATCTAGTTATGTAAATCAAAGATTTATTTGTAGTTTAAGTGTTAAAAACTCTCTAAACTTCTTAAAATGAGTTGCCACTCTTAGCGTTGCGTTTTAACTCAGATTGGAGTGGCTCAGTTTTCATTGTTTGTGAAGTTAAAAATTACTCTAAGAAATTTGCAAAGTATTTTGAACCAGTATTATGTTTTTGCGACTGAGAGAAAAGCTTATAAAAAATCGTTTATTGTGTCTTACGTTATAAATCGAAAATAATAATCCAAATGTTACGGCTGAGAGAAAAGCTTAAGAAAGAATCGTTGATTGTGTTTTCGACTAGTTTTATAAATAAAAGACAATACTGCAAATGTTATGAGAGAAAAGTATGTGAAAGAATCGTTAATTGTGTCTTCGACTAGTTTTATAAATTAAAAACAATAATTCAAATGTTATAAGAAAAAAGCTTACGAAAGAATCGTTAATTGTATCTTCATCTAGTTTTATAAATCAAAGATTTTGTGCCTGTGATTTTTGAAAAGTATTTTTAATAAAAAATATTAATATCGGCTTATTTTTGAAAAATTTATTCAGGTTGGCCACTTGACCGTGAAACTGTGAAATGACCTAAAAATTGTAACTGAACCAGGAATTTCTTCGTTGATCTAAAAATTCTGAGAAAATGAATCGAAAACCGATTTTTCATGTCACAAATCTATTGTTAAAATAATTTTAATTTCATTAAAGTATAAATCTCTCATTTTCTCTATAATTTTTAACAATTAATCAATATAAAAGTATTCTTTTTACATTTTATAATTTATTCTTTAATTATTTATCAATTATTTTGTTCTGTTATCGATTATTCTCGCCAGTTTTCGAATTTTTTTTTCGATTGTCAATTATTTTTCTCAATTATTTTCTTTAACATTGAATTATTTTAGTCATTTTGTAATTTTTCTTTCAATTATCAACAATTTTCTTAAAACTTCAATTTAATTCCTTAATCTTCAATTTAATTTTTAATTATTTTCTCCAATTTTAAATTCCATTCTTTGTATTTTTCAATTATTTTTTCAATATTCAATAATTCTCTCATTTTATCAATTATTTACATAAAATTTCAATACGGTTCTTCAACTTCCAATTGATATCTTCAATTTTCCATTTATTTTCTACAAATTTTTTTATAATTTTTTTCAGTTTTCAATTTTTAATTTACTATTTATTATTCTCCTTCAATTTTATAATTATTCTTTTATGTTTTAAATTATTCTTTTCTAATGCTGATTATTCTCAACATTTTTCTAATTTATATTTCAATTAATTTCTTTGATAATTATTTTCGTCATTTGTAATTTTTCCTTTAATTTCAATGAATATCTTAAAACTTTAATTTAATTCTTTAAGTTTCAACTTATTTTCTCAATTTTTAATTATTTTATTTTTTAAAATAATTATTATCGATTTTTAATTAATTCCTCAATATTAAATAATTATCGACATTTTTAATTATTTGATCACTCATAAAAATTATTTTGAAAATTAAATTTTACTTTTTAATTATTTTACTTGACAAAAATAAATTTATTTTTAAATGCTACTATTCCTTAAAAAGACAATAATTATTCAAATCATTAACTTATTAGTTAATAGACAACATTTTATTTTTAAATGATACTATTCATATTTTACTTTGTAACCTGTTCAATAAATTAAATAAAAAAATTTTGTTTATTTAAATAACTGAATATTTATAGTTTGGATTACTTAATTTTCATGGTCTAACATTACATAAATTAGTTATTAATTTGATTAATTGCAAAAATTTTAATTAACAATTTGAATTTACCGCGTAAAAAATGGTTAGTACCAGTCTAGTACGAAACAGCGCTGAGGTCAGTACAATCTAGTACAAATTTTGTCAAAGTCTAGTACATATCCCCTCCACTTTTATAACATCCCTGTTAATATAATGGTACTTACTTAATATAATCACAAGAATTTCTTTAACAATTTTTTCTCAAGGAATAACGTAAATTGACTGTTATTTTGTTTAAAATAAAGCATTTTGTTCTTTTGAGAAAGAAACAAAAGTTTGTCAGTAATTAAAAATTTTATTCTAATACGTTTCACTTGAAAGTCAATAATATACTGAAAATTTAATTACATTTTGTTTACTATTTATATATTTACCAAGTGGTACAAAGAGAAGGAGAAATTAGGGTTTTGATTATATATATTTTGATTTAAAATTAATTGTTGATTTTTGATTTTATTTCTCTTAATAATGGATCGTATTGCTTGTTAAAATTTGCGATATCTTCTTTTCGATTAATTGAATATTTTTGTAATTTTATCGAAAAGAAGATATCGCAAATTTTAACAAGCAATACGATCCATTATTAAGAGAAATAAAATCAAAAATCAACAATTAATTTTAAATCAAAATATATATAATCAAAACCCTAATTTCTCCTTCTCTTTATACCACTTGGTAAATATATAAATAGTAAACAAAATGTAATTAAATTTTCAGTATATTATTGACTTTCAAGTGAAACGTATTAGAATAAAATTTTTAATTACTGACAAACTTTTGTTTCTTTCTCAAAAGAACAAAATGCTTTATTTTACACAAAATAACAGTCAATTTACGTTATTCCTTGAGAAAAAATTGTTAAAGAAAATCTTGTGATTATATTAAGTATGTACCATTATATTAACTGTTCTACGTTCCGCCATACTTTTGTTATATACATTTTAAATTACAAAATAAAATTCACAGTTCTGATGAGGGTTGCATTGACAACCGAAACGTTAAAAACGTATTATTTTATTTAAATAATAATACCTGACATCCTGACTCGGAGAAATCGATAAAGTCTTTTACCTTGTTTGAATCACACCGAGTGATAGAGTCATAATCTACAAGTTTAAATATTTATTTGTTTTGGCAATTTGGACCGAAAGGAGGAAGTTAATTATTAAGTGTCAGTTTTTTTGTGGATTTGTGTATGTTAAATAAAAAACAAGTTTTAGGCCATTAATTCCCCATTTCTTTTAAAATTTACAATATTTTATAAAAACGACGTTTCGGCAGCTACCGCTACCCTTATCAAGTTTATTATTTTTTTTTCCTTTCATAAAATGCTAGAAATAAAAATAAAATTTTTTATTGGATCAAATTTACATAAGTGTATATGTGTAATTTTGCCACCTTAAATCAAAATGCTGGAAAAGCCGTACTTACATTTTGAAAATTACTTAAGCTGTTTTATTAAAAAGATTTTTATCTTTCATTTTTTTTAATATTAAAAATCATAAAAAAATCAATTAAAAGATTTTTATACATGATGATGATTTTATTCATCATTATGTCTCAACTGTATGACACTGTATGACTTAAATTCTGATACTATATTGGGTGCAAATTATAATGTTGGTAATTTGGGGCGCTATATTACCAGATTAATGTATATTATTGAAAAATCCCTGATAAACACTACCCAGCCTTTCAACGTCTGTTTTAAAATTTATTGCTTTATTTTCTTTTGTGATATAAATCATTTCTTAAAATTTTCTTTTAAACCAATTTTCCTCTACATTCAGAATTGTTACTTTATTTAAATCAAAATTATGTTTATTTTCAGTAGTGTGTGTTGATATAGCTGTATTTGTTTTTTTATTTTTTATGTCTCTAGCATGTTTCTACATTCTAGTTTGTAGGTGTCTAGATGTTTCACCAATATATATATTATCACAATTAAAACAAGGTATTTTATATATTGTATTAATTTGTTGATTTTTTTCTGTTTTATCTTTAGTTGAGTGTAGGAAAATTTTTCCCTAATGCTTTTTCTATTGATTAAACTACTTTGATATTGAATTTGTTAAATAAATTATAAAAAATGTTTTCTAATTCTTTGATATATGGTACTGAGATAATTGTTTTAATATTATTTTCGGATGAAACTTTATTACTATTTGAAATTATGTAATTGTATGTTTCTTTAATTTTTTTTATTTAAGATGCTAGTTGGAAAACCGTTTTTTAAAAGAGTTTCTTTAACTATTTTTAGATTCTCTGTATGGAATTTTTTGTCTGATAATTTAATAGCACGATCTGTTAGAGCGATAATAACATGTTCAGAATAAAAATTTATTTAACGGCCTGGCCAAATAGGTTTTCTGAACCATAGTAAGTAATTTTCTATATTCAGAGTTAGATCTAGAAAATTTATACTATTGTTTATTGATTCTTCCAAAGTGAATTTTATTTTGTCAGTATCTTTCATAGAGGTAAATGTTTTGTAAAAATGGTCTATTTTATTAATTAGTAGACATATTAGAGGGTCATCAATATATCTACCATAAAAGATAATTTTATTTTTGATTTTTTTTAAAGCTTTCTTTTCTAAGTATTCCATTACTAAGTTTGCCCATGCAGAACTAATGGGGGATCCCATTGGTAGTCGAAAGGTTTGTTTATAAAATTCATTTTGGAATTGACAATATGAATTCTCCAAGCATAATGTTGTTGCATAAAGAAATTCATTTAAGTTTAAGGTAGTATGTGTTTGAATATCTACCCATCTATGTTTTATACATTTCTTAATTAGATCCCATGATATATTTGTATACATTGAAACAACATCCAGGGAGATTAAGGTAAAATTTTTTGGTATAGTAATTTGATCAATTTTATTTTTAAAAGTCCAACTATCTTTAATATTAAATTCGTTTTTAATAACAACTTTTTGTGCAGGATTTGCTAAAAATTTTGATAAATTATATAAAGGTGATGAAATAAAAGATGTTATTGGTCTTCCTGGACAGTTGTTTTTATGTAATTTTGGTAAAATGTAAAATTTTGATGCTAGACCATTATTATATTTTAAATAATTTGCAGTTTGTTTATTTATTAGAGCTTGTTCGTACCATGAGTCAATCAAAAGGTTTACAGTATCTTGAATTTTTTTGGTCGGATTTCTTTTTATTTTAATATAAGTATCATTATCGTCCAAAAGATCATATGCTTTTTTATTGTAGTTAGTTTTTTCTAAAATAACTGTTTTGTTACTTTTGTCTGCGTTAGTAATTATTAAGTTTGGATTATTTTTTAAAAACTGTTTTGTTTCTTTAATTTTCTTTTCTATTTTTAATTGTTTACATGTTTTGTTTGGTTGTTTAAAGTACCAATTCTGAATCCAGTACAGAACATTGTTCCACTGATAGAGTTTTTTTCTTTTATAGGGATTTTGTAGAGAGAGTTTTCAATATTTGTTCAATATTAAGTTAATAAATCATTAGTTTCATGACACTAAGCAAGGACCTTTGCGAACGAATTTTCTTCTGTCAACGAAGAAAAAATGTAATTAGCACTAAAGAATAAATAGGTGAAAACTCAACATCTGAAAACTGATTAGAATTAATAATTTGTTTACGAACATTACAATATTCATTTATCATTTCTATGAAAATGAATCGTTAAATTTTCAAATAAAACTACTAAATTACACATTGAGATAAAACAAATGCTAAAAAAAAGCTTCAAAGAAATAGATCATTTTTTTTTACTATTTAAAAATTGTATTGAAAGAATACTCTTTACCTTCTGTCATCTGTAACAAATCTTCTCGTGTTGCATTCCATTTTTAGGCCTAAACTCTGAATGACAGGATCCGCTCTTTCTCCAGATAAGATATTTGTTAGTTGTGGTAGAAATAGTAAAGCTAGAGTGGCAGTCGTTGAAGCCAAGATTAAAGTAGTGATTGTGACGAAGGCCAGTGTGGCCTGATCGGATATCAAGTTCGCTAAAGCTACTACAATACCAGAAGTAATCACCACTGAATAAACACTCATTCCAATATATTGCGAGTCGTTTAAAGCTGGGATTTTCACATGTCTAAAACAGACATTTATTTGATAAAAGTGAAACATTTTTGTCCTATACAATGGAAAAATTGAAAAAAGCGTTTCGTAATTGTCAATTATATGAAACTTGAAAAAAGGACTTTAAGAGTAAAAGCATTTTAATTGTATATATTAATACATTTGTTTCCTACAATAGCATTTAAAAGCAAGTATACTTGAAACAATTAAACTATTTTTTATTTTAAGGATCATTAAATTTCATCAACTTCGTAGCTTTTGTATTTTAATAGCTTTCGTATTGCCTTTATAATAGAGCTGTATTTTGAATTAGAAGTTTTTACATTTTAACGCTCTCAAACAAAAAGTTTAAAAGTTTCAGCACAAATGAATCAAATCTGAGTTTAAATGCTATGAAATTGCAAACACATCTAAATTCAAATGTTTCTAACTTTTAAAGTGTCCCACTTTCAAACTTTTAAGGCTTTCAAGTTGTTAAACGATTTCACTCTTCAATCGTTTAGTATTTATGCGGATCTTCAAGTGCTTGAATTTGTAGCACTTGCTGCTGCGGAAATGATCAAACTAAACTTAAGATATAGATGTGCAATCAGGTTAAGTAGGATTTATTATTTCAACTTTGTTGATGGAAGTTTTAAAGTTATTGTAAACTAACAAGAAAAATGTAAATTCATACAAAATGTTAACAACTCCAGTATAATAGCATCCGTTTATATTTAAAAACTCAGAAATTTTTTTGAACTTTTCTAAAAGAAAATTTAATTTTTAAAAACCAATAAGTGATCTTAGGAAGGTAAAATTGAATAAAACTTCAACAATTACGTCAAATTATCATAGCGACGTTTCCTTGGCTAGGTTTGCCAACCTCTTCAGGATAAGATATTTATTTAAATTTGTTAAATTCACACTTCACTAACAAAATAGTTTACAAACATGTTTCAAAATGTTTTGAAATAATAAATAAATAACAAACATGTTTTACCTTTACACACACAACAAATAAGGTACATTCATATTATTTCGTGGTCAAGACTTTAGTCTATTTAGTAAAGGAAAGAAGATCTTATTTAGAGAGAAAACATCTTACTTTCTATTAAGTGTATTAGAGTTTGAATCAGGGACTGACACGAAAACCGAATTCTGTTTCTGTTTTGAATTGTTGTGACGAAACAAAAATGTACAATCAATATTGTTTTGTATTGAGCCTGAAACGAAAAGGCTCTGAATTACGTTTTCGTCTCATGCCCGAAACGAAAATCAACTCCGAATTTCGTTTCAGTCTCATGCCCGAAACGAAAAGACTCTGAATTTCGTTTTCGTCTCCTGCAAGAAAAGAATTGTGTTTAAAATTGTTTTTGGGGTCGTCCACATATCACGTGATATCTTCAGGGGTGGGAGGGGGGTCGGCAAAATATCACGGTCCATGGAAATTTAATTTTTTAACAATAGAAAAAGTATCACGAGGAGGGGGGAGGGGGTTCAAATTAGCTCAAATTTGTATCACGTGATATGTGAATGATCCCTTTGTGAAATTTAGAGCCTTTTTTATGAGAAACGAAAACGGAATTCGGAGCGGATTTTCGTTTCGGGCATGAAACGAAAACAAAATTCGAAGTCTTTTCGTTTCGGGCATGAGACGAAAACGTAATTCAGAGCCTTTTCGTTTCAGGTTCAACACAAAACAAAATTAAATTTATATTTTGTTTCAGTTTTTCAAAACCGAAACGAAACAAAAATAAAATATATTTTGTTTCGGTTTTCGTGTCAGTCCCTGGTTTGAATTTATATAAATCATTTCTGAAACCCTTCTTTTCATCTAATTAGTTTCTCGATCTAAAATTTGTGCATTCATCTAATCAAAATCATGACCTGAGGTATTACGATGACGATAAAAACCAGACCTGTCAAAAAGACAATAATAAATGGGATTGTACGAACATTGTATATAAAGTCGATTGCAATGATTGTTCTGCAACCTATGTAGGAGAAACAAAGTGGACTTTAAAAAGGTCCTAAATAGAAAGGAAGATGTTTTCTCTCTAAATAAGATCTTCTTTCCTTTACTAAATAGACTAAAGTCTTGACCACGAAATAATATGAATGTACCTTGTGTCTGTTGTGTTTACGTTTAAGTTCATTGACTTTGTTTTATTTGTATCTGTATTAAGATTTACATTTTGCTCCGAATCTAAAGTCAATCTTCAGTAGTTACTTTTCGTCGACTAACGATGGTTGTCTTTGAGACATTTGACGAGATTAAAATAATTTTAACGAATTTAATTTTAATGTTTAACGAATTTTTTGACGTAGAGTGACGGAAGTTTATTTGTTGTGTGTGTGAAGGTAAAACATGTTTGTTATTTATTTATTATTTCAAAACATGTTTGTAAACTATTTTGTTAGTGAAGTGTGAATTTAACAACTTTAAATAAATATTTTAGCCTGAAGAGGTTGGCAAACCTAGCCAAGGAAATATCGCTATGTTAATTTGACGTAATTGTTGAAGTTTTATTCAATTTTACCTTCCTAAGATCTCTTATTGGGGTTTTAACTTAAATAATATGGAAGGATTTTCCTCTATTTTAACTAAAATTTAATTTTTATGGCAGGTTTCTAATACAGTGTCAATAAAGTCGAAAATTTTCAAGAGTATCAAAAATTCCCATGATCCCATATCAATAACTTCTTAATTAATTCCAACTGTTGCCAAAGATTTATATGTACAAAGATTTACAATTAAAATTTCCAAGTCGGAAAAAAATGTGAGAAAATTTTTTGGCACAAAGAGTAGACGATAAAATGTTTTACCTTGTTTCCCACGCCATGTAGACACCAACAACCAAAAGTAGACCTTTGTAGACATAAAGAGCACCTAACCACCCATTGGTGTGTTGAGATCGGCAAACTTCCACCTGCAAAGGGTTAATTTGTCGCTGCTCATTAAGAGTAATTACCGTGACGTTATCTCGGAGTGAGTCACAGCTTTCGGGGACAAGTGTCAACTGCAGAATTGTCTATTAAAGTTTGGTCAAGAATAAAACGTAAAGAAAAACTGCTGTAAAATTTGTAAATGTTCTCTTTTATTGATGTTTAATTCTTTATGTAGTTTCAGCGCTTACTAAACGTAAATGTTTTTTTTTAATTACTCATAAAATGGCGAAAACATTCTAGAGAGTTATTAAATTATTATTGGCTTCTTTTATTATTATTACTCTTGTTTGTCATGTTATTAAATAGGGGTAATTGAATTTATTTTAAAAATGGAATCATACAGTTGACTTACTTGAGGTTGATAAACGACTCCTCTTTCCTGAGGATTAATCTCCAGAGTGAGGTTCCGAAGATGTCGTTGCATTGGATCCAAAGTAACCCACAAGGTGACCACAAGTCCATCAATTAAAAGCAAGATACAAATCAGACTAATAAGTTGAGTATCTTGAAGCAACTGTAAAACAAAAGTTTTCATTAAATTATCTTTATTTCAATAGGAGCGTATGTCAGGAAATTTAAACTTTTTGTGTAAAATGAAAGTTTTGTTCATAAATATATTCTATCTTTACGTCTATCTTGTATGTAACTGCAACAATATTTTTGGACGATCACTAAATTTAAATTTAAGATATAAACTTTTCTTTGTGAATCGGGAAGCAACGATAGGAAATAAATCTCCCAAAAAATAAATGACTAAGTTATTTGCTCATGACTTGCAAAAAATCATAAATTACTTTTTTAAAATTCGCCCTTAAAACTGTTAAAATAACCCATTACCTAACAAGAGAATGACCTCAGAGTCGAAAATTGGTTGGCTACCTTTTTTAAAAACAGTTTTTCAAATAATGAATATGCTATTGATTCTAGGGTCGACCACAACTGTCAATGTTTCCTGAGATAAGAATTTTTTAAACTTGAAAATTGTTTTGACGTTCTTTAAAAATAAATAACATAAATTATACTTTAATAAATAATCATCAAATAATGATGATAAGAAAATATTTAAATTTGTTTTCTTTTAAAATTGTATAGAATTTTAATTATTACAAGCTAAAAAGAGAAAAATTTTCAAAAATTAATATCTCGGAAAATATTGAGATTTGTGGTAAACTTCCTAGTTTCAATGGTATTTATGTTTGACAAAATAAAAAAAGGAAATTGCCATTCGAATAACTTTTTCAGCCTCAGCTTCTTCCGTATTGTAAGCATTGTAGAAAACCAATATTTGTTTGAAAGTCACGATTATATTGAAATCTTGTTGCAATAATATTTTTCTGATTGCTTCTGATTGATGGCGTTTAGTTTCGATTTAGAAGACGATATTGGTAAAAAATTTTGGCGTTTCAACATTTTCTATTTAAGTTTTTTTAGTGTTTCCGATAGACACCTTGAAATAGAACTGGAAATTAAAGACAACTTTATCCAGCAAGCTGGAAGCTCTTTCTCAATTAGCATTGATTTAGCATTGATTTAGCATGAATTTTTTCACAATATTAGGAATTTATCCCTCAGTCAATAATAATTGTGGAGGAGAAATTATCGATTTTATTTTACTGAGTCAAGTAAAACGAAAAAGTGTTACTTTTTAACGTTTCAACAGCTATGCTGCCCTCATCAGAAACTAAAAATTTATTAGTAACACAATTTTAACAAAAAATTATTTTATAAATTATGCATATAATGACATCTAATTATTATAAATTATTGTGTACAAAATATTTTGGATTGTCGGAAGCTAAAATTAAAAATCTACCTTGAAAAAAATATTACAATCCTAACAATTTAATAAATTATATGAGATTAATTATTTAGATAAAAAATATTTATTTACTTCGAGCAATATAATATATAGCCAATCAGAACCTTGAAAAGGGAAATAATAAGAAAACACTAGAAGTCAAAAATGATTTTTTTGTTTAAAGAAATTAAGGAAAATAATATAAAGAGAGTGAAAAACATTTCTTAAAATTTATTTTTGTTTTTTTGTTCTGGATAATTATTGTTTAAGAGAATCTGTTTTATGGTTTCTGTATTTTTTTCAAAAAATTTTTTATGTGATAGTTTTCGGTTTCTATCTGTTAAATTATAAATAATAGCCATTTTTGAGCCCGAAGAGGTAGTGATTTAAAATTTAAAATACGTCTAGAAAAAATGGGTTTCTTATACCAACCGATGATAAGTTTGTTATTATTTTTAATTACTAAAACTTTCAAAAAGTTATAAGATTATTGTTTTCTTCTATTTCATAAGTGAATTGAAGTCTATTGTCATAACTATTGAAAATATTAATTATTTCATGTAATTTGTTTTTTGTTACGCATGTAAAGATATCAATAACATATTGAACAAAAAATCTTGGTGTGTAGGACAATTTCTCGATGCAAGTCTCCTCCAAATCTGACATATCAATATGAGCAAAAAACCTGATTTTGGTGAATCCATGGGTGTTCCATAAATGTGTTTATAATATTGACTGTTAAACTTGAAATATGTTTTGAGAAAAAGAAACTCTACTACTTTAATTAATTCATCAAGAGAAATATCTACAATTCGTGCAATATAACTAAAATGTATTGTAATACTATCAACAACATGCCTAGAACTTTCTATTTTGCTTCTAAAATCAAAACTGCTTTTTACATATGATTTTGGTTTGGTAATGGCTTTATTCAACATATTAAATAAAACTTTAGATAAAAAATGAGTTGGAGAACCTAAGGAAGAAACAATAGGTCTATAAGTACATTCTATTTTGTGAATTTTAGGAAGACCGTAACATTTTGCTAGACTAGTATCTGTCTGCAAGTTCTTCATTTTTATATTTTCTATTGAGTAAACCATTATCATTTAATGTACTTAGTAACTTGTGAGGTCCCTTTTATACGGAACTTAACAGATTGGTTTTGATTTTTTGATAAGTGGTGGTATCTCTCAATAAGGTCTCAATTTTTTATGATAATCTTCACGATCAACTGCCACCTTTATCTGCAGTTGTAAACATTATATTTTTGTGTTTATGAATAAAAAGTATGTCATTATTAAGTTTGTTTGCAAGAATTCTATCTGAAATATTAATATGTTTTTGTTTGTTGTTTTTTTTCGAATGATTTAATATTATGTATTAATTGCCCTCTAATGGCATTAGCTAAGTCACTGTGTACTTTATACATTGAGATGATTTTTGTAAATGAACTGACAAATTCGGTTGATACTGCATCTCTTAATTTTGTGACGTTTGTTCTCTTTGTATTAAATCGCGTAATTGAAAACATATTAAGGGAATTAATCAGTGATTTTGTAAGGAAAATCAATTGATTTAAGAGATGTTATAAGGGTACTTAAAAGTAAGTAACAAAATATTGACAGTGAAAGTGATGCATGACCCTCTACAGAAGATTATGTTACTTTAAAAATTTTATTCTACTTTTTTACAAGGGTTTCGTTTCCAGTACCGATAAGTAGTTGACGCATATGTGAAGGAGAAATAGTTTTTCGAAAAACTGTTAAATGGAAGGGCAGATAGTGGAGTGATTGGTGAGTGTAGAATAAAGTAATATGGTGTAAATTGAAAGAGTGTATGTAGAAGCAAGTGAGAATGTGAATGGCAAAAAGAGCTAAAAAAGAAAGTAAAACTGTAATGTTAGGGTGAGAGCTTGTTGAGTTAGAGTGAGAGGTAGAGAGTGACGAAGATAAAGGTAATGCTAGTGTGTGGATAAGGTAGGTCGTGAGAAAGTCGATTAAAGAGGAAAGCAATGACTAAAGTAGTAAAAGTGTGAATAAGGCTAGAACGATAGAATTTGAAAAGAATGATGGGGTAAAAAGTATAAAATACAAAGATTGTCAAGTTTAACTTAGTTTAATCAAAAGAATAGGTAAAGAGGTTGAAAGAACAATTCAATGAAGCTTTGGATAAAATGGATGAGCTTAGGGAATTAGAGAAAAAAAGGTTTAGGCACATTGAATATATATAAAAGGCAATGAAAGAGATGTTGGACCGGTTTGAAGAGTAGGAGGCAAGTTGGAAGAACGAGAAAATAAATTTGTGGAAGGGAATGGAGGATGTAAAAAAGGAATAATAGAAAAGAATAAGAAAAGTAGGAAGAGAGAAAATGTAGAAATGGAGATGGTAACATTAAAAAAACAGATGGTGGCAGAGAGGGGAGTAGAGGAGAAGGAGATGAAGATCTGAAATTCGAAATTAAGGAATTATCGATGGGAGTAGAACTTATGGTGATGGAGAAGAGGAAGAGAAATATAGTGAACAAAGGTATGAAGGTAGGGTTAAGAAAAGAAAAAGAAGAGGTAGAAAAACTGTTGGCAAGGATCGGGGCTCAAGTTAGAATTATAAAGGTTAAGAGGATGAGGGGAGAGGATATGGAAGAACCAAAGTTGTGGATTGTAGAATTAAAAGATGAAGAGGATCATATTTAAGTAGTCAGATTAAAGGGTTGGTTGAAAGGAAGTGTGAAGAAGACAGATGTTGTTAAAATGAGGAGAGAGAATAGGATAAGATAATTGCTGGAGCAAAAAGTTTGTTCGGGGAGAAGGAAAGGAAGTGAGTGAAGGGTGGGCAGAGAAAGTGTTTGGATAGGTGGAGGAAAATGGCAGGTAATAGAAGTTCATAGAGGTAATAAAGGTTCATAGGGGTACAAAGGTATGAAGGTAGGATCTAGAAAAGAAGAAGAATAGTTAGAAAGACTATTGACAAGGATTGGGGCACAAGTTAAAATTAGAAAGGTTTGGAGGGTGAGGAAAGATGATATGGAAAACCCAAAGTTGTGGATTTTGGAATTAGAAGATGAAGGGGATGAGATTGGAGAAATTAGATTAAAGGGTAGGTTGAAAGGGAGTGTGAAGAAGATAGATGTTGATAGAATGAGAAGAGAGAAAAAGATAAGATAACTGCTGGAGTAAAAAGTTCAGTCGGAGAGAAGAAAAGGAAGTGAGTTAAGGGTGGGCAGAGAAAGTGTTTGGATGGGTGGAGGAAAATGGCAGGTAATAGAGGGTCATAGGGGTATGAAGGTAGGGTTTGCACAAGAAAAAGAAGAGGTAGAAAAACTATTGACAAGGATTAAGGCACAAATTAAAATTAGAAACCTTAAGAGGGTGAGGGGAGATGAGGAGGAAAAACCAAAGTTGTGGATTGTGGAATTAGAAAATGAAGATTATGAAATTTAATTCATTAGATTAAAGAGTTAGTTGAAAAGAAGTGTGAAGAGGATAGATGTTGATAGAATGAGAAGAGAGAAAAGGATAAGATAACTGCTGGAGCAAAAAGTTTAGGTGGAAAGAAGGAAAGGAAATGAGGTAAGGGTGGTCAGAAAAAATGTTTTTTTCTCAGCAGAACGATCCCTTAAAGGGAAATATATGTTATTTAAAATTGGGACACATTTTTTTACACGCATTCTGAAAAACTAATTTTTTAGTAGTTATCCTAATCTTAAAAAGCTTAAAAGTTAAAAGTTCCTGAGACATACCTATGTATATACTGAAATACGTTAAGAAAGTGCATTTCAAATTTTTCTAAAAAATGTAATAATTAATTCGCGTTAATTGTCCATACATATGTAGGTAAATATTAATTATAGTATTAATTTCACGGTAACTCTGTTTTGAATATGCCAGATTACCCAAAGGACGAGTATTTAATGACTTCATTATTTATGTAATTGTTCACTGGAGATTCATTTATCGATTGCATGTGTGTAATTATCATTTTAGTGAGATATATTATGAGATATGAATACTTTTCAATTTTACACATTGTAAAATTGATATCATTAATCAACGTTCACTCATTACTCGATATTTCCGAATAAAGAAATATCTTGTTACAGAGATTTTAATTAAATTTTCTTATTCCCAGTACTCTCAGGTTTTATCTAATAGGTTGTTTGAGTTTTATTTTATTACTCAGAACTGGTGCATTTGTTAGTAAAACATTCTATTACTTAATTGACATCGAATTAGATTTTAATTGCAATTTCTTAAGGATTTGTTAATTTGTTGTTTTTAATTAAGATTTTCCTGTAATTAAAAAGTTCTTTATTTTTCTTCTTATCTCTCAGAAAAACGCTTCAATTTTGTCTGACAATATTGTCCATTGAAGTTGGATTGAAAATAGATTGTGAAAAAGATACTTTTAAGTCTATAGCGCACATATTTAGATAGGTATAAAAGAATAATTTGTTTCATTTAAAATGCTGTTTAGTTGATTTTAAAGCATTGCTTTTGACTTAGCAACCTGAATACTTGATTCAGAAGCAATGCTTTTCAAAATGGAACTGTAATCCTTGACTCAGAAGAAAGGCTTTAAAATCAACTTAATATATAAAATGCTCATGTTTTTGAATGAGCCCCGAGTCGAAATTTAAACGTTCGCTTTTGAATCTCTGTTTGGTTCTATTAATTATTATAATTAAAATATTTATCCTATCTACTAAGGATCGCTTTTACTAACTCTGACTAAAATATTGATTAACTAATTATAATTAAAGCTTAATGCAATCTGCTTTTTGAATTTAATATCAATTATTTGACTACTATAATGGATTCAAAAGTATATTTTTCCTAGTTTGTATATATTATTCTTAACATAAAATTCCCTAATATTACCTAAGGTAACAAAATAAACTTTCATTGTGAAAATATATAAATTAATTAAATAATCAGAAACCTTATTTTTTACAACTCCACTTCTGCTCCTTGTGAATATCCTGTGAACTCTGTACGTTTTAGTGAACATGGAACCAAATGCTAGTGAAAATCCTGCAGACAGTAGATAAACTCTTGCCTAAAAAGACAGATTCAAGTTAATTCATTATGCGTCAAAATACAGTTTCATTTAAACTATATTCCATTATGTATAATTTTCATTAAAGGTTATAATTAATATAAACAATTGAAATGTTTTTTCACACAAAATTCTGCTGATAAAATATTTAAAATTTAGTAACCTGATTTCGAAACCAATATGATACTTATTCAACTAACAATAAACAATTATTTGTTTCGCTAAAGTAAATATAGTTGCACCAGTTGTGTATCATGTACGAATAATTGATCAACTGCCGTTTTTATGAACTTTTTTTAGACACTGATCATGAAAATTTATATAATAAATCTATTTTGTTTAGTTTCTATAAAAAAGTTTGTACAAAATTCATGACATTTTTTACAGTAGTTAATCCACCACTAGTGTAAATATTATTCAGATAATTCATTACACAGGCACAAAAAAAATATTTATAAAAATTCCTGGCTGAATTTGAAGTGTTCGACTAAGCCTCATAGGGTGTCCGGTTTAACCTAATCATTTTTGGGCTTTTCGTTTTCGAGGTGATCTTATTGTTTTATATGTTTTTTTTTGCAAAAGACCAAATCCGTCCAGTTTAGTCCCAGTTTTCTCTACAATATTGTAGTTTCCGGAATAAATAAATGTATTTTTTATGTACCTGTTTTATTTATATTCAATAGCGTATTTTGAGTGTAATTGTTTGAAACTTGAATTCAAGTTGAAAAGAATCAGATAAAAATTTATGATGATACTAACTGTACAAACTACAGGAAAATAATCATCGCTGTCCGGCAGAGTCGCGTGGTCAAGACCAAGTAGAACGACTGCCCCGTAAACTAAGCCACAGCCAACTGCCGCCATATTGTTCAATCTTGGACTTGAAAGCTTTATACTCCTGTTGAGACAGAAGATAAGAAACTATATTGATTTCACCTAGATTTAATGAAATTCTTTTATAGGGATCGACTTCAAACTTTCTTGGATAAGGGTTTATCTTCAACTATTTTATTCCAGTTTTTGCAATGCTTTGAAAGTTTTAATGGTGAGTTTAAACATCAGGTTTTCTCTATTTACAATATATCTTTTCAAAAAATACACGTATTCTCAAATAATGCTTTGCGACAAATCAGTAGTGTAACTCTTGCGTATGTACTCCATGTGGAATTGTCTGACTAAACTCGGACATAATCTACTTACTGAAGAATGGACATAACAATGCACTTTAAATATTTTAAAGATACTGATGGTTTTTATAAATTTTATACAATTTATAATATTGTGTCACGTCACCATGACTATTAATTAATTAATATTCAATTATATTTAATAAACAATATAAATATGATGTGTTGTGTTATGTTCAAACGATTAATTTAACTGAACTTAATTAAGCTTTTAAACAAACAAATTTTAACTAATTCGGATAAAAACATTATTAAAATAACTATTGTTTAAACAAATTGAAATAAACAATCAAACAGTGTTTTCGATTTTATTAGAAGTAATTTTTAAATTGTTTAAGAAGTAAATATCAATTTTGTCTAATTTGTTTAAACAAATAAATAAATTGTTTAAACAGATTAAAATAAACAATTACACATTGTTTATGGTTTCTGTAAAGATAATTTTTAAATTGTTCAAGATATTGTCTAATTTGTTTAAAGAAATAAAGTTAGTTGTTTAAAAAAATCTAGTTAGTTAAACATTAGATGCCTACACGTAAAATAATTATTAATTAAGTATCAATTCTTCTTATAAGTTAACAAACATCTAATTAAAATAAGATATATAAATCCGACTTCATACAATTTTAAAAGAATTTGTTTTTTGAGACTTATTTTCTTTCTATGTTCCTAACATTACCTTAAAATATTTTTTTTCCTTAATTTTGGATAAAAGACAGGTTAAACATAAAAAAATTTAAATCCCAATAATTGACTAAAAAACTTTTTCTATAACAAAAGAAAAAAATGCTTATTGTTTAAAATTCTTTGAAACACAACATTTTACAGATAGAATTGATTTTCAATTACGATTATGTCGAGCTAGCCTATTTTGAAGAATTTGTTCTATAGCGTGATTTTTAAAACATAATAAATGTTTAAGAGACACGTTTAAACTTTTAGTTATTGTTATTAACATTATGTACGTAAAATATATTATCACATAAAAGATTGAAATACTTTAGATAATAATTAAATGTCTTCTAAGTGCAATTTCTCTTTGTACAAAAAGAGGAGTGAAAAACTTCTTAGCACCTGAAATGCTCCAAAGTGCATTAGGTATTTTAGATCGTTTAATGCACTTGATAATGATCAGATGAATTTCCTTTCGGGGACAATAATTTTGTCTCTGAGAGCTTAATTTACATTTAGATAACCTTAAGAATACTTTAGCATCTTTTCTCCCTCGTCATTTAAAATTTATTCCTGAATTAACTTTTATAAAAAAAAAGTGTAAAATATTAGAGCTGTATAGCCAAGTTTTTTGTTTGATTATTTCGAAAAATTCTTTATTATAATTGATAATTATAAAACTATTCTATCATAATTAGGTAATTATAAAATTATAAATTAGGTATAGAAGATTGAAAATTTCATTCAATAATTTTTCAATTTTTGGTACTTCAAAAACTTTGAAACTTCAAACTTTATTATCTTTGCAATTACTATATGAAATTAGATTTAGAAGAATTCAAAATTTTGTACTTACTTGTGTTTGCGGAAATGCAGGTTAAAAGCCAAGAAAGCAAGGGCGAGGGTAACTCCTACGCTGGAAAGACACGTGATGACGAGGAAGGCCACTGGTGCCACGGTCACAACCCTTAATCTAATAAAATTAATAGAAATTAATTGATTAGATTCAGAAAACATCAGTTGCAAGAAAATTGAGGACATTGTGAATTTGAAAATTTAGATAATACAAATAATAATAAAATAATAATAATAACAATGTACAAAGAAAAGTTTATAAATAATATAATATTTAGAGAAAAAGAGAAAATATAAATGCAAAATTACAAATAGTATAAATTTAAAACAAATTATAATAGAGAGTAGACAACTTAAAAATGAAGAAAATGATTATAAACCGAAAAAGAATTACTAGAAACTAGAAACAATTGAATTGGATAAATTAATTAAAAATGAACAACATAATACATAATAATTAAGGTACTATTTTTGTATAAAATAACACTAGTTTACAGCCAAAATGTACATTTAATGCCACTATTTTTTTTTAAGTACTATGGTTCTCTAAACTTAAAAATGACATTAAGAAATTTTTCTATAGATAGGTTTCCGAAATATGAATTTTTTTAATTTTTTTACGTTTTTTTCGGAGGTGACTTTACGTTTTAGGCCGTATCTCGAGTTACAGACGTCCGATTAAGTTTTTCTAAGTGTCAAATTAAAGGTAATCAAATTCCAAACAATCGCTTTTAACATTATTTTTCAATCGGTTAAATATTTTAAGTGATATAGTCCAAAAAAAAAGAAAATTTGAGTTTTTGGCTTAAAATCTGAAAAACAAATTCATTCTACCGCCATGCAAAAATAGAAAACGTCATTATGTCCAGTTTTAAATTTTTTACATATATGGCTCACTTTTAGGAAAAAAAAATGTATGGATGAAAAAAATCTATGGGTAATTATTGAAGTTATAAGCCAGGGTACTGAAATTCTCGTTTTACGCCATTTCGGTATTTTACCTCCTTTTATAGTGATTATGTTGATTAATTTAATGAATCCAATATCTAATTAGAAAATGGACTTTTTTCACAGATTTCAAATAATTTTCAGTGCTTTACTAATTCAAATTTGACTGAAAATTTTTTTGGAGTTTTTGACAAAAATTTCTGAAGAGGCATAAATTGATTAAAATCTGCTTCTTTGACAAGTTGAATCAGATGCGTAGAGGTTCAATTTTTGTGAAATTTTGTTCGTTAATAGATGAAAAAGTTTAAAATTAGATATAGAAATATAAAAAATAAATGATATTTGACTGAAAAATTTTTTGGAGTTTTTGACAAAAATTTCTGGAGAGGCATAAATTGGTAAAATCTGCTTTTTTGACAAGTTGAATTAGATGCGCAGAGGTTCAATTCTTTTTTAATTTTGTTCGTTATTAGATGAAAAAGTTTAAAATTAGATATAGAAATATGAAAAATAATTCATATTTGACTGATAAATTTTTTGGAGTTTTTGACAAAAATTTCTGGAGAGGCATAAATTGATTAAAATGTGCTTCTTTGACAAGTTGAATCAGATGCGCAGAGGTTCAATTCTTTTTTAATTTATAAGGAGAAAAACCATTGACTTTCGTCTGAGGGCTGCTGCGGACATATTTTTTAAAAAAAAAATTAATTTCATATTTCTATATCTAATTTCAAACTTTTTCATCTATTAACGAACAAAATTCAACAAATCTGTTTCAACTTGTCAAAAAAGCAGATTTTAATCAATTTATGCCTCTTCAGAAATTTTTGTCAAAAACTCCAAAAAATTTGGCAGTCAAATATCATTTATTTTTCATATTTCGATAGCTAATTTCAAACTTTTTCATCTATTAACGAACAAAATTTAACAAAAATTGAACCACTGTGCATCTGATTCAACTTGTAAAAAAAGGAAATTTTAATCAACTTATGCCTCTTCAGAAATTTTTGTCAAAAACTCCAAAAAAATTGTAACGGTTCGTATTATTCTAACCTTATATTGTTAGGAGAGGTTAGGAAAGAGATATCAGAGCACCCGAGGCCGTCAGTGAAACACAGGTTTTTTCCAAAATAACACGAAAGTTTTATTTGTTTAATCAAGGTAAGTATGTATAAAAATAGTTCTAATTCTCGAAACTTAAATAAGATGAAAAACTAGTCTTTCTCTCCCTTTTTTAGGCACTATGGCGAAGGGTTTGTTTCACAAACTTTGAGCAGTAAACTAAACAGTCCTTTTCGTCGATTACAAAACTAGTCCTTTTATTGCTAGGTTCGAAGTCGGCTAGGGTGGTTTCACGGCCGCTAAGTAACGCAACTAAAATAACTCTTTTTTAATTATTACCAAACTAATCTTTACATTTTTTGATTTAACAACGGCGAAGGTAATTCCACTTATAGGTTAGTAATAAAACTAAGACAGTCTTTCAAATTATCACAAAACTTAATCTTTTTTATTTTCAGGTTCTTCGGTGGCGAGAGTAGTTCCACGACCGGTAAGTAACGCAACTAAAACAGTCTTCTTATTAATCACTAATTAATCCTTTTATTTTCAGGTTCTTCACGCGGCGAGAGTAGTTCAACGATCGGTGAGTAACATAACCAAGACAGTCTTTTTATTTATCACAAATTAATCTTTTTATTTTCAGGTTCTTCGCGCGGCGAGAATAATTCAACGATCGGTGAGTAACATAACTAAAACAGTCTTTTTATTTATCACAAATTAATCTTTTTATTTTCAGGTTCTTCGCGCGGCGAGAATAGTTCAACCATCGGTAAGTAATATAATTAAAACAGTCTTTTTATTCATCACAAATTTAACTTTTTATTCTCAGATTCTCTAACACTTGTCCCGCACTGATCTTTCGTCACAAATCCAGATATGTCATTACCATACATTCAACATTGTAAAAATAAGGAATCAGCAGCTGAACAGCGTGCACTGATCCTTTAAAATTTTACTCCAGGCAGCCGAACAGCGTACACCCAGAGGGAATTGACCAGCAGTATGACTACGTGCACTGGTCGGATAAGGAAGAAGGTATGGGAGTTAGTTCCTCAGCAGCTGTGTAGCGTGCACTGAGGACTTAGTAAGAAAACAGGTAGGCCGGAGTTTTAGGCAACGTGCCCGGCTTCCCTGCGCATACTTACGACTTGGAGTCAGAAGTGCTGGAGCTCAGAGAGTCTAGGTAGACCTGCTGTCAGTGCAGTCCAGGCGGAACTAACTCTGGTGATACTGGTAAAGGCAAACTCGCCTATGGTGGCTCATCGTAGAGGGGTGGGACGTATTAGGCCCTCTGGTAGCCCAAACGCGCACTAGGCTCCTCTTCCCCCGCACACTCCCTTCCCCACGATACTCTTCACACCCGTCATCTCACACGCGCGTACCTTTTCGATGTCCGCGGTAGCGAGGAGCTTCCCTACTCGAGGAACAAATGGAGGCCATATCTGAAGCTCCGTTACATTGCCCTCCTCACTTGGTGGAGAAGCGAGTTCTTCAGGTTCATTCATCAAGTGGAACCTCTTAGTGTTGTTGTTCAGGTCCTCAATTTCCTCTCTTTCTTGGTCGTTTATCATTACTTCCAGGTACTCTGGTTCGTCTTCAGGGTCCTCTCGTATCAAACGCAGCAGGCACTTCTTCCTCTTGGACGGGATCTTACTGGAATGAATGGTCTTATTCATCTTCTTCCTCACCCATGGTGATTTTTCTTCAAACCTCTCTATAGTGGTAGGCTTCAGGATTTTTCGAGCTTCCAGGAGGATTGGGCGAAATTCCGCATGACTCATGGCATTGGTTCCCTTCTCTTTCCTACCTACAGGTCGAATTCCTTCATCACAAGTTGCGGCTAGGGACACCGACATATTCTTCTTCCGGGGAGCAATCCTTTTTGTGCTGAGGCTTCTAGCAGTCCCAGGAAAGTTGGGTCGGATCTTACTCCGGATCTGATAGACGCAGGGTTTGTTGGTACCAGATTGAATTGCTATCTCGCACCGATCTCCAAATAGGAGGCTTTTCGTTTGTGTTTCTTTATCGACTCTTTCTCGTTCCACCTTCGTCTCCCTGAATCCTCCGGAGTCAGAGGTTGTTCCAATCCCCTTATCGACCATCTCAGGAAGTACATTATCTGCGTCAGTTGCAGCCAGAGAGACTTTCATACCCTTCTTTTTGGGTCCAATTCTCTTTTTGGACAAACTCCTGGGCGTAGATGACACGATTTTTAATAAAGGATCCTGTTGTCTGTAACACTCTATCTTGGTAACACCGGTCTGGGTTGATGCCTCCATTCTTGCCCGGAAATGAATGGAACAGGTTTGAGTAGAAGAATCCATTGGAAACTGTAAAAAAAAATAAAAAAGGCAAACATAGAACTAAGTTTACACAACAACCGGATGAAATAGTTTTAAATCACTAGCAAAAAAGATTCCCTTTTCCCTCTCGCTGTTAGGCACACCCAATCCGTAGGTGTTTCTGCCAAGTATCCTTTTTATAGTGAAAGGACCCTCATACACCGCCATAAATTTCGCGCACTTCTTTAGAGACTTGTTCGACAGATTACATGCCTTGACCAGAACTGTCGTTCTGGAGGGTATCCACCTCTTCCACAGCCTCTCAGGTCTATTTCCGGTCATGAGCTCAGGCTTTTCGAACCAGGAATTATGCCTCGATCCTGTTAACAAAATCCTCAGCAATTTCGAGATCTCTCTGTTCGACCTTTCAACCATATTGGATTGTGGATGCCTAATGGGCGTAAGCACGTGGACAATCCCGTCTTGTACCAACTTGTCCCTCCATATCTTGTTCGTAAACTGCGTTCCGTGATCGGTCACCAGATTCCTAGGCTTCCCGATAGTTGGAATATATCTGGAAAAAATCGCCTTGATTGCAGCAGCGGTTGTTTGCTTTTTTACCGGATATAATTGTATAAATTTCGTAAATCCGTCAAGCACAGCTAAGATAAATTTGTAACCCATCCGGGCGGTGGGTAGCGGGCCGTAGTAATCTACAAACACGTACTCCAAAGGCTCCTCCACCCGAATGTATCGTAGACTAGGACTAGAGTTAAGGTTACTACACTTATTCTTCTGACACACCTCACAAGACCGTAATTGAGCCTTAATCTTTCTAAGAAGATTAGGAACATGAAAATCCTCATTGATCATAAGCTGGCACTTCTTTGGGCCAATGTGTGCGTAAGTCTCATGACATTGTCGGATGACCTCAGGCACAACGGATAGGGGAAGAAAAATTCTCCAGGTATTTCGGCATTTTTTGTATAGGAGCCCTTGCTCTTGTTTAAATTTTTCCGAATCCAGGGGATTCCTCTGTATTTTCATTATTTGGGGATCTCTCTCTTGCTCCTCTCCTAGCTTTCTAAACTTTTCTCGGAATTTTTTCAGGAATTCTTGTTTTAAAAAATACAAGACGATCCTTTTTTCTTCTAGATGTTGGCAGTGGTCCGCGTTGATCGATCGACTCAGGGCGTCTGCCGCGATGTTCTTGTATCCGGGACAAAAGCTAGTCTCTACGTTGAAATCCTGAATGGCAAGAACCCATCTCATGAGCCTCCCACTCAAATATTTGCACGACCGCAGAAATGTGAGTGCGGCATGATCCGTCGCATGAAAGATCTTATTTCCCAGTAGGAAATTTTCGAACTTGCGTAGAATCCAGACAAGGGCCAACAACTCCTTTTCGGTTGTAGTGTACGATGTTTCCGCGGGTTTTAAAATTCGGCTGGCGCAAACTAACGGAACCGGGCTATCATCTGAGTCTAATTGAAATATAACGGCTCCCAAAGCAGCTTCGCTAGCATCCGTCTGCAGGTAGAACGGTTTTCTGAGATCCAAGTGGTGGAGCAATACCTTCTCGCTGAACAAGTTCTTTACTCTGTCAAACGCTACCTGATGCATTTCTTCCCAATACACCTCTGTCCTTTCTGGAAAAGAGTAAGAAGGGGACGAACCTCCTTCGCCAGCGAGTTAGTGAATTTTGAGCTGAAATTCACCACTCCCAAAAATCCCTGGAGCTGCTTCTTGTTCTTGGGAGGAGGAAACTCTTTAATGGCCTGTACTTTCTCAGGATCTGGTCTGATTCCTTGTTCAGAAATTATGTGTCCCAAAAACAAAGTCTCACTTTTCTTGAACTCGCACTTTTTGAAGTTCAGAGTAACGTTGTGCTCTTGAAATCTCCGAAAAACCTCTTCAAGATCCTGCAGGTGTTGCTCTTCGGACTCGGACGGAACCAGGAGATCGTCCACGTATGGTACTAAGATATTTTCTAAACCCTTCGTCACTTGGTCGAGTCCCCTCACTAAAACGGCGGTGCTGGTCTTCAGACCAAAAGGCGTGACGTTGTATTCGAAACATCTCCCCTTGTGGATAAAAGCAGTATATTGCCTAGACTCCTTTTCCAGAGGGATCTGCCAGAAACTTAGGTTTAGATCTAGGCGAGAAAAAATCTTCTTTCTGCCACATTTTGCAAAAAGATCTTCCATCTTCTCCGTGCCCTCCTGGTCGTCCTCCAGGGCCTTATGTAGATTTCTGGCATCCAGGCATAGCCTTATCTTACCATCCTTCTTTGATGACACTACTAGAGGATTTCGGAAAGCGCTGGGGGCCCGGCTGATAACTCCCCACTTAATCATTTTCTCAATCTCCTCGTCGATCTGTTTCTCAAGTTTTAAAGGAGTAGGGTAGCTCATGGGTTTAACAAATTCATGTGGCTTCAGCTTTAAACGATGCTCATAACAGGAGATCTTGCCTGGTTTACTTCTGAATATATTGCGATATTTCCAGAGAAGGTCCTTGTAAAACTTTCTACTTTCCAAAGCAATGGCAGGGTTATTGTCTATCTTTTCGTCAATAGATTCCCGGTTGAGTTCTTCATCAAAAGGGGAGTGTAGGAGGTTTATTTCTTGCGAAAAAGAATCCTCCATTTCCTCAAGTAGGAACAATACGTAACTAGTTCCCCTGGGGTGTTTAAACTTCAGCAGATCTTCTTCCAGGTCAATAACGCCCTTTAGTTCCTTTAGGATATCTACTCCTACAATACAATCCCTGGTCAACCCGGGAACGATAATGAAGATAAAAGATCTGGAGTGGTTTCCGATTAATAGTTCCAAGTATACTTGTCTCTTTATTTTAATGGGCCTTCCTCCAGTAGCTCCCACAACTACTGTTCCGGTTATGGGAAGGATAGGACATTTGTTAAAGTTTTCTTTGTGGTTAAAAAAAAACTCCTCAGAGACACATGAGATTTGACTTCCGCTATCTAGCAGAGCCTTCAAGAGAACTTTTTGTAAAGAGATAGGAATGATGGGACAAGAATATTGTCTTG
This sequence comes from Ganaspis brasiliensis, assembly GCA_037103525.1. Taxonomy (NCBI): domain Eukaryota; kingdom Metazoa; phylum Arthropoda; class Insecta; order Hymenoptera; family Figitidae; genus Ganaspis; species Ganaspis brasiliensis. The sequence continues at coordinate 110,579 of JAZKLR010000397.1, read as the reverse complement.
GCCTCTTAATCAAGTCCTCATTAACTAGTTCTTCTCTAAGGTCGAACGTGTTCACCTCCACTTGTAAGTTGTCCGCACCATCTATGGTTGGCTTCACAGAAGATGCGGAGTTTCTTCGTTTCCCTGGTTCGCCTCGTTAAAGTCACCAGAGGATTCAGCTTCCTGGAGTTCCTCCTCACGGATCTCCAACGCCCTGATGTTCCTTTGGGGAGGATTCGTAGGTCGCTCAGTACGCCTCCAGTTTTCTGGGTCGGGGAGTCTACCATCTCTCCTAGGAATGTAGGGTTTTTCGTTTTCGAGTCTTTTTATTTTCCAATTTTCAGCACCCAACCTTTGGCCTTCAAATTTTTTTTGGTTCACTGGTCCGGCTTTCACTTATTTCAAGTACGCGGTCTGTGGCTTCGTGAAATTCTCTAACAAAGTTATCCACCCGGTAGGATTGTCTTCTCTCGCAGTCATCAATTTGTTGTTGGATTTGGCCTTGGATCCGGACTTCCGCATCGCTTACTTCTTCACGTACTTCTTCTTGATTCCTTTCTATGGTTTCAACGCGGTGGCGCAGCGATAAGTTTTCCAACATAAATCTCTCCAGATCTCGCCTAATTTTTTCAATGGAATCTTGGACTGGAGCTTGGTGGGGATCCACATTAGGGGCGGCACCCTCGGGTTGCTCACGCCTAGATGCTCCAGGATTGTCCCCTTCTTGGGAAGAAACTTCTTCTTGAAAAGGTGCTTCATTTCTCTCCCTATTTGGAGGGTCATTCTGGTCAGCTTTATCGATTTCTTCTTGGATATTCCTGTCTTGTCCTCTGCGGGGGTATCTGGGTACCGCACCTGTATACCGTGGAAGATTATAATCCTCGGGCGCACGGCTACCAGCAGTATTCTCCTCTTCTAGATTAGTAGTTGTTTTCTCTTCATCTTCTCGTCGTCCGGTGTTCTTGGATTTTCTTCCTCTCCTCTTCTGTTGTCTAAATTCTTCTCCTTCAGCCATGTTGTTACTTATCTTGACAATGTTGTTATCACTAACAATTTATCCCTCGGGCCCCACGTTGGGCGCCAATTGTAACGGTTCGTATTATTCTAACCTTATATTGTTAGGAGAGGTTAGGAAAGAGATATCAGAGCACCCGAGGCCGTCAGTGAAACACAGGTTTTTTCCAAAATAACACGAAAGTTTTATTTGTTTAATCAAGGTAAGTATGTATAAAAATAGTTCTAATTCTCGAAACTTAAATAAGATGAAAAACTAGTCTTTCTCTCCCTTTTTTAGGCACTATGGCGAAGGGTTTGTTTCACAAACTTTGAGCAGTAAACTAAACAGTCCTTTTCGTCGATTACAAAACTAGTCCTTTTATTGCTAGGTTCGAAGTCGGCTAGGGTGGTTTCACGGCCGCTAAGTAACGCAACTAAAATAACTCTTTTTTAATTATTACCAAACTAATCTTTACATTTTTTGATTTAACAACGGCGAAGGTAATTCCACTTATAGGTTAGTAATAAAACTAAGACAGTCTTTCAAATTATCACAAAACTTAATCTTTTTTATTTTCAGGTTCTTCGGTGGCGAGAGTAGTTCCACGACCGGTAAGTAACGCAACTAAAACAGTCTTCTTATTAATCACTAATTAATCCTTTTATTTTCAGGTTCTTCACGCGGCGAGAGTAGTTCAACGATCGGTGAGTAACATAACCAAGACAGTCTTTTTATTTATCACAAATTAATCTTTTTATTTTCAGGTTCTTCGCGCGGCGAGAATAATTCAACGATCGGTGAGTAACATAACTAAAACAGTCTTTTTATTTATCACAAATTAATCTTTTTATTTTCAGGTTCTTCGCGCGGCGAGAATAGTTCAACCATCGGTAAGTAATATAATTAAAACAGTCTTTTTATTCATCACAAATTTAACTTTTTATTCTCAGATTCTCTAACACTTGTCCCGCACTGATCTTTCGTCACAAATCCAGATATGTCATTACCATACATTCAACATTGTAAAAATAAGGAATCAGCAGCTGAACAGCGTGCACTGATCCTTTAAAATTTTACTCCAGGCAGCCGAACAGCGTACACCCAGAGGGAATTGACCAGCAGTATGACTACGTGCACTGGTCGGATAAGGAAGAAGGTATGGGAGTTAGTTCCTCAGCAGCTGTGTAGCGTGCACTGAGGACTTAGTAAGAAAACAGGTAGGCCGGAGTTTTAGGCAACGTGCCCGGCTTCCCTGCGCATACTTACGACTTGGAGTCAGAAGTGCTGGAGCTCAGAGAGTCTAGGTAGACCTGCTGTCAGTGCAGTCCAGGCGGAACTAACTCTGGTGATACTGGTAAAGGCAAACTCGCCTATGGTGGCTCATCGTAGAGGGGTGGGACGTATTAGGCCCTCTGGTAGCCCAAACGCGCACTAGGCTCCTCTTCCCCCGCACACTCCCTTCCCCACGATACTCTTCACACCCGTCATCTCACACGCGCGTACCTTTTCGATGTCCGCGGTAGCGAGGAGCTTCCCTACTCTAGGAACAAATGGAGGCCATATCTGAAGCTCCGTTACAACATTTTTCAGTAAAATATCATTTATTTTACATATTTCTATATCTTATTTCAAACTTTTTCATCTATTAACGAACAAAATTCACTAAAAATTGAATCTCTGCGCATCTGATTCAACTTGTCAAAAAAGCAGATTTTAATCAATTTATGCCTCTTCAGAAATTTTTGTCAAAAACTCAAAAAAAATTTTCAGTCAAATTTGAATTAGTAAAGCACTGAAAATTATTTGAAATATGTGAAAAAATTCCATTTTCTAATTAGATATTGTATTCATTAAAGTAATCAACATAATCACTATAAAAGGCGGTAAAATACCGAAATGGTGTAAAACGAGAATTTCAGTACCCTGGCTTATAACTTCAATAATTACCCATAAATTCTTTTCATCCATACATTTTTTTTCCTAAAAGTGAGCCATATATGTCAAAAATTTAAAACTGGACATAATGACGTTTTCTATTTTTGCATGGCGGTAGAATGAATTTGTTTTTCAGATTTTAGGCCAAAAACTGAAATTTTCTTTTTTTTTGGACTATATCACTTAAAATATTTAACCGATTGAAAAATAATGTGAAAAGCGATTGTTTGGAATTTGATTACCTTTAATTTGACACTTAGAAAAACTCAATCGGACTTCTGTAACTCGAGATACGGCCTAAAACGTGAAGTCACTTCCGAAAAAAACGTAAAAAAATTTAAAAAATTCATAATTCGAAAACCTGTTCATAGAAAAATTTCTTAATGTCATTTTTAAGTGACGAGAAGCTTAGTACATAAGAAAAAAAATAGTGGCATTGAATGTACATAAATTTTTTTTGTTTGTAAACTAGTGTAATTAATGACTTGGTCTTTGTTCTGAATTATTGACACTTTCGCTCACTGTCAGCTACTACGAAATTTCTAAGAAATACTATATTATTTAGATTAGATTCGCATAAAACTGTATACTGTACTCGAAATGGAATTTGTAAAGAGGTGAATACTTTTGTGAAAAACTTAAAACTTTTTAGTAGTATTTTTTAAAAGACGTTTAGGGGAGACCACTCAACAGTAGATAATTTGAATTTTCTAAAAAATGGTTTTAAAATTTTAAGTCAGCTTATTATAATAAGATTTTAGGAATAAAGTAAGTGTAAGTTTTTTTAGCTTTGCATTATAACGATAACTTTTGTACACAAAATTTGTTTGATTTTACATGTATTTAAAAAACAAAATTCCAGAAAAAAGATCTTTTTAAAATTTACTAAATTAGAATTTTTTTGATTTTTGAAAATGTTCTATTTCTGACATTTTTTCCCGAAGTGTCTGTCTAACGAACTTAACTTGTATCTTTGGACCTTGGAAAAGTGTACTAACGATGAAGTTGAGCCAACAATTTTTTCTCAAGTTATTCGATCTCGAAATTTTGTCTACAAACAAACAGACATACAGACATTTACTTTTTTTTAAAAGCCAATTTTTGTGATTCAGGAGGTCTTAAAGCTTCGAGAAACGTTAGGAAATTTTTAGGAAATTTTTAAAAAATAATAACATATTTCCGTAAAAATCTGAAAATATTTTACCCACACAACACAGTTTCTTGCTTGAAGTTTAAGCGAGGTTAGCACTATCAACTTCGAAACTTTGCAACGGGAATTTATGAAAATTTGAGCTAACCACCAAAATGTTCACTTTTGTGCATCAGAACGGCTAAATATAAGTTACAAAATTATTAAAGAACTATCATTGATGGCGAAGAAAATTAACATAAAGTTTTGCATATCATAAAAAAGTAAGCAAAGAATACATAAAAAGGTCAATATTGGAGTTTAGTACCTCAAATATATGATTTATGTGTGAGGACGCAATAAAAATAACATTGTTTGCGATGACTGAGTCATTTTTCCAACTACTTTAAAAGTCCTTTTAACTTCTTTTTCAAAGTCAATGTAACTTTTAAAATTCGGTTGAGGATTTATTGAATTACCCCGGATGGTTAAAAAGTATTTACTAAGAATTTTTTTAAGTGCAGATCTACGATGAGGATATCTATTATTACTAACTATGTAGGTGAAATATTTCAAAAACCGCTTCTGAATAATAATCAATTTCGTCAGGAACAATTCTTGAAATGCTTAGTAGAATGTATATCTACTAAGGACGAATCTTTGTAAATTTAAGGAAATATTCTGTAGCAGTTCAAATTAAAAGTGAAAAAAATGTTCTTTGTAGATTCGATTAATTTGTAACACATCATGGTGACCTAAATGGGAGGTATAAAAAAATCAACTGTGTAAGGCGTAAAGATGAAATTTGCAGTAAAAGTTTCCATCAAGTTTTACTGTTTAAACGTCAAGTTTTCTATAAAAACGTGTTAACCGCATTCTGTACTTTCAATAGAGCTCATCTTCACTGCAAAATCTGATGTCTTATCAAAAGACACTTACGTGTTCGTTTTCAAGTCATTTTTGGGTGGCTTAATTGTAACTACTGAAAAAAGCGTCTTGGATCGAAAATTAACCAATGAAACAACTTAAAATAACTGTAAGATAAGTCACTCGTAAGACACAAAGAAACTTTTGATCTTGGACTGAATTCAATCTTTGTCTCTACGGATATTTTGGGTAGCATGAACGGAAAAAATAATTTAATAATAATTACTAAATTAACTCAGGAGCGATGGATATGAAAATTATTCACGAGATTTTATTAGACATTCTTTGAAAAACTCCGAACAAATATTTTAGAAAATATTTGCCAAGGTTCTCATGATATATTCACTTATGCTGGTAAACTAGATTTAAGACCCTAAATTTTCTTTTCTTAATTTCTACTGTCGCTTTGGGATAGGTATAGTCAGTAAAACTCTCAGGATTTCTATTAGTAAGAAATAACAAAATAATATATTGTAACCAAAATAATAAAATGTACAAAAATAATATAATATAAAATGAATTTAATTCTAAACAAATATAAAGTAGAATAAAAGAATTTAACAAGAAGAAAATATATGTAATAAATTAACAATAAAATAGTGCTGGAAAAGCCGACGTTACAACAAACAAAAGAAATCCTCTTGCAGGTTACTCCAGGACTTCATCCTGCCAGTACTCGGTTAAAACTCTTTATATTCAGAATCTATAAACAGATTAATGAAAAATAATGTAGATTACACAATAAAAATCAAATAATATAATTCATCTAGAATTATCCGGAAGAATCGGTCGCGGATTGAAATGGTAAACTCCGTCTCCACTACAATATAAATTACGAATGAACCGCTAAAGAATATTGTCGTTGTTATTCACAGTCATGTTAAAATAAAATCGGCCATCTAGATACGTATGGTCGATTCGCGGGTACGTAAACTGAAATTAATTATCAGGTATGAAAAGAAATTAATTTATTCATTTTACGTTAATTAATCACCTAGCCAGAGTCTGTTCTCCAGTGACATAGCGCATGGAAAAAGCCCTTACGACAATCTGCGTTTATTAAACGTCGCGGGAGATTTGAAATTGCTCCGAACAGTTTCTTACGTCGTAAGTGTTCTTACATAATTTTACTCGATCTTCTTGACCATTCGTGATGGACCAGGACGATGATCAAGAATTTGTCACGGAGTGCCTGAGACCCCACGGTGAACCGTGACAAATCTCAGGACGATTCTGGCTAGAGGAAAGTAAAAGTTTGTTCCTTCGATTTCCACTGGAGGACCAATACCAATTCTCCAGAATATTCTCAGATACCATTCTTGAAGGATCAAGACGATGGTATCTGAAGGAATCAGAGAGGTATCGCCAAAGATGTTCCTCGGATCGCTCCTTAGAGCTGACTGCCCGATCTGCAGGCAAGCAGGTCGATACATGATCCAACTAACAAGGTCTCGCCACGCGCAAGTAAAAAAAAGTGATCCAATCAACGTTCAGCACTCACCACCGACATCTTGGTAAAATTTACGCGGTAAAACTGCTTCCATTGGTCAGCTGACCAATTCAAGATGGTTGCCATCCGTGGTTGCGCGAAAAAGTTTTGTTCTGGTCTGTTTTACGGCTAGACCTTGTTAGTTGGATCATGGGTCTATATGTTGACGCGACTCGCTGTAGAGCTGCGCGGTCGTACTACTTAGCGCCGTCTTCTGCCGTTGCGTACGACAGGATGCGCAGTCTGTTTAGCAAATACGTCTGCTAACCACGTTTTGACAGTTTATTAATAAGACAAAAGTGTAACTTAACCTTAAAGTTAAGTTTATTTATTTTCACTTAAAAATAAATTATCCAATTGAAAATTAAAAGTCAAGTTTAATTGTGAGGTTCGTCACACATTAAAAAGTAAAATTTTATTTAATTTGTGAAAAAAAATTTCCTCTATGAGTACTGGAACTAATTCTCTCGGATTTCTTACCAATTTTCCTAATCTTATTTTCCTAATTTTATAATTTCCTAAAGTACTATTTCCGAAAATGGAAATTCCTAAAACTTTTTTCCCAATCTAAATTTCCTAATGCTATTGTAGTATTTGAAAGAATTCCACAGTTAAATACTAATTTGCAAGAAATGTTTAATGTTTATTTAACGTTTACAAAATGTCAATCTTGACAGAACTCACATCGACGATCAACTAACTATTTTTATTAACAAAATCTAATCATATATATAAACCCTTTCTTTTGTTATCCGTGTGCCAAATCCGGTTACACACATATTGCAATTATTATTAATATTATATAGATAATACTACACTCGGCCATTCTGATAAATCCAACTGTCCTCAGGTGTCCGCTAAACAAGACGTTCCTGCCCAAGGTTTCATATTATCGACCGAAGTGGACGTAACTCTGGGTCCTTCTGTTTGTCCTATTTTCTGCACCAAATAACGATCGTTTCTTAATGTTCGAATCACCTTCTAGGGCCCTAAAAACTTTGTACTGAATTTTAAGTCATTAACTTTTAGTGCATGAATATCCACATCATCTTCTATGTTATCGTCTTCATCGTCATCATCATTCTCGAGGTTATTTTTTGTTAACTCTTTCCGAAGTCTTTCACGTAAATTTGCGATTGATCTTGTTAATGGAAGTCCAAGTTCAGTAAGTCGCTGTCTCATATCATCAGCAGAAAGAATATTCAATTCTTCTAAATGTTCCTCGATATTTGACACGATGAACTCTGTTGACATTATTTATTTATTTTTTGCAAATTTTTTTATTAATGTGTAATATATCCTGGACGAGCCCCCAATTGTAGTATTTGAAATAATTCCACAGTTAAATACTAATTTGCAAGAAATGTTTAATGTTTATTTAACGTTTACAAAATGTCAATCTTGACAGAACTCACATCGACTATCAACTAACTATTTTTATTAAAAAAATCTAATCATATTTATAAACCCTTTCTTTTGTTATCCGTGTGCCAAATCCGGTTACACACATATTGCAATTATTATTAATATTATATAGATAATACTACACTATTAATTTTTTCATAATTTCCTAATTATTTAAATTCAAAATTAAAATGAAAGTAAAATTTTTCAGTTCTGCAATTGTGCTTTATTATTGAGATGGTTAGTAATGAAATTTAAAGAATTTAAAGAACATTAGTTTGGGCCAAAGTTTCAAGATATGGGAAAATTATTTTTACGTCGCAGTCTCATAGACTTTTTTAAATTTTCGCGTTCGGGTAATTGACTTGAAACTCCATCTGGAACGTCAGCAAGTTCACGTCGAAGAATCACAGCTGGCAGTAATTGGAGACATTCTTCGGCAGCCCTCTTTATTCCATGTTTGATTACCTCCGCCTCAGATTCTTTCCAATTAAGAGGATGACTGTGAGGTGATTTGTCATATCCTACAATAGGCAACTAAAGTTACGCAACAACGTTGTATTGTAAAAAATTGTAAAATTGTATCTTTAATTAATACTATTTCATCTCCATTGAATCTTGTAAAGGCTCTTGCAGAGCATTTTTCTAACTTTACTTTCTTGCACTCCCAGTACGTGCGACCTTCCACACCATTTTCTCGGTAATACATGTAACCATCCAGAATTAATTGTTTTCCCTCAATTTTCACAGCAGCGTCCATAATATTGATGATTTTAACTTTTAATTTTGATAAACTTTTAACACATATAATTTAGAAGGTTGCTTTAAATGATACGAAATTTTTTGACTAAAAAACAATTGTGTTTAAAATGTCTTAATGAACTAAATTCAATACATTCGAGAAAATTATATTGTTAGGACTGTTATATTCAGTTTTGGTCTGGGCAAACCATTTTATTCAAAAACATTAAATATTTTCTTTTTTCGGGAATTCATATCGACGAACTTGACCTCACGCAAATTATTATCAAGTGGATATTCGAACGAACGACCAAAATCACGCGCAGGAAACGACACGAGATACTAAAAAACCTTTCACGTTTCAAATCAAATTTAAAACGTTTCTCATTGAGGCTTGTAACACCGTCTACTTTATGATACGGATATTTCGAAAAATCACACTGAAAAAAAAAATTTTAATTTGCTTGAGTTTTAAGTTATATTTACTTTTTTACTCAAGAAATGCAAAAAAAATTGGAAATTACTGTAAAACGAGGTAATTTTTCATTTGTTTTCTAAAGAAAAAAAATGTCACTTTCGAATAATATTTGACGTTTTTTATTCAAAGCGAATATCTGAAGTAATTAAAAAGAAAAATAATACATTAATGTGTAAATAACTTTTTTGTATTGTAGTAGTATTTCCTTCCAAATTGTATTATTAAAGACAAGATTAATCGATCTTAGGAAGGTTAGATAAAAATAAAAAACTTCAAGAAATTTTTTATTTTTTTTTGCACACAGCAACGTTTTGTTGGCTCGGGTTTGCCAACCTCGCCAGGCTAAATTCGTTAAAACATAAATATTTTTAATACGTCAGACAATAAAATAAATATTTAAAGTCAAATTGAATTAAAATAGTGTCACGAGAACGTAACATTCTGTCGATGGCTATGTTTGCACTGATTGAGTAGAAAAGTAAATATTACTAAAACCTCAAGCAAATTTTAAATTGCTTTTTTTCAGTGCACCTTATGATACGCTGTTTCCTTATGTTGGCGTCTGCGCAGAAGTAAATTGTCATGAAGACGATCTTCTGCGCAGACGCAGTAACATAAGCTAGCAAACTATAAAGTGCTTTTTCGAAAGATTCTTATCTTAAGATAGACGATGTAACCAGCCTCTTAGAGAAGTAATAAACAGTTAAAAAATACATTTCTCTAAAACCTTATAAAAGTAATGATTTTTTTCGTTACATCTTCAAAACCCTACCTGATCTACAAAAATTATATGAAAAAAATTGAAAGTTACTTCATTTTCTTTGTTAAAATGTCAGGTTTAATTTAAGTTACGAGAACCTCAAAAATATTAAGTCTTAGCTAACGTTACAGCCGACACTTCAACGAAGAAGACAAAGTAAGTTTCAGTTTTTATACAATTTTTGTAGATCAGGCTGCAACTTAAACATATTTAACGATTGTTAACAAATTTAAGATTTTTTTTTAATTTATCAACTGATATTATCACTTTAAAATTTCCAGAAAATAGTTCTAAGAGATTTTCTAAAGCAGAATTTAATAAGCTCTAAAGCTTTAACTCTCTATCTTATTTTTTGACCAAGTTCTCGTGATTTTAATTGAGTTGTATTTCATCGATACAAAATTGTCCAATTTTGTCCAAGTCGTAAAACTTCAAGTTTTCACTTGCTTTCTGCTCTTAAATCCCTATATTTTTCATTTGTAAGGTTCAAGCTGGAAAGTCCCTCTGTGTTATGATTCCCTTATTACCAGATTCATATTTTGAAACTAAAAGGTGTCCAAAATCGTTTCCTGAGATTTGTTGCAAAGTAATTAAATATAAGATAAGATTATTTTACTTACAAATAAAAAAATCCAAATCGAGCTGCCTGGCACTCACCGAGGACACAACAGGTTCCTTACGTTTTATTTAATAATTTTGGAAATTTTTGTTAATATATTTTACGTTAATTAATATTTATCAAGGGGTTCTTTTTTGTCAATTGTATTTATTATAGTGTGGTGTAATAAGGCGGGCTGAGATCAGGGAGGCGAAAAAGGATTAAAACCAAAAGCGGGATTTCCGGATTCAGAGTTCAAAAAGGAACTAAATTATCATGAAGCTATCTGGGCGAGTGATTAACCTGCAGAAAGTTTTGGTATAATCGTGAGAGTTAAAGGGCCTTCATATTTGGAATCCATGTACTGAGATCACCGTCGCCTCCTCGGAACCGGTCTTAGCAAATTGATTTTGAGGTGAAAGACAATTTATTTCTTATTTTGTTCTGTCTATTTCATTTTATTGTTGTTGGATTCAGTTTGATCCAACTGTATAAACATTTTTCTGACATTTTATACGAGAAACAAATTTAACAAGTCTTTATAACTTTGTTCTGACTTTATATAAATTTGAATATTTTATTTTTTATCATATGGTTTCTTATTCGTTTTTTGAGATAAATTTAATTGTAACAATTGTGTTTGTGCGTATTGCGTAATTGTAAAAAAAATATATAAAAAGTGACGTCACTAATACTTGTTAAATATTGTTGACCAGCGAGTCGAGAGATAGATTTTGTAAAAACCTTTATAGTTTAATTACATCATTAAATAAATTGGTCATAACGTATAATTTATTTCGTATTAAATTTACATAATTGTCTTGAAGTCGGAATTATCCTTCCAAAATATTAATTTTTCAATAATATTTATTGAATAGTTTTGGTTCTTTAAAATCGAGTTGTTAATTATTTTAATGTGATTAATTGTGTTAAAAATTATTGAAAAATAATAAGTACAGAATTGTTACAATTTAAAAATTAAGTATATAACAAATTTGATAACAAATTTTGTTTTTGTGATTAAAAAATCAGGGGTGTTATAGTTTTCGTGCAAACGTACGAAGTGGATCTTTTTCTTCGTAACAGCCAATCGATTTATGGTATATTATTTTTTATTATTTTAATCGGCTTCACTGTCTATCTATACTTAAATAAATAAATTGTGTCGTCAACATTTATATTTCATTTTGCCTTTTCCAAGAGATCTTTAGTTTATTTAATTTTGGAGTAAATTATTGAGAGTAGCAGTTGTTAAATTATGAGAAACGAGCCTGAGTGCCGAGTATTGATTTTTACTCCTCGATCCGTATTTCTCGTCTCTCTGTAGATAAACGGTTTCACTATTGTCGTTTTTTGTTTGATTCATAAGTCGCGATTTGCGCAGGTCAAGTTCACTAATTGTAACGAAGGTCAGCGAGAGTATCCTAATTTTTCTTTTGGAAATTTTTTTTTCACGCGTTAACCTTGGTCGTAATTAGTCGAATTTTCTCTGGGGCAGAAGTGTAGCTGGGGAATCGATTATTAATAAATTATTTTACAAGTGATTTGTGCATTGAAATTATTCTTTTGGAAGAGTCCCAAGCGTTTCCGAAATTTCAAGGTCTGCGGTTTGGTTTTCGTTTTTTTTTTTTGATATTCTCAGAATTAGTGAATTACTCTAGTTTGTTAAAAATCCGAATTGTCTGTCTCAACATCGGCATCGTGGTGTTTTGGTCTCAGCGGATTTTCCCCTGGTATTTCTTGTATCAGCACGGGGAGAAAAATTGGTAGTTTTGTGTTGAATTTGTGAGTATATTGAGTAGATAAAAATTATTTTAGTTAAATAATTAAATCTCTATATTTTAAAATGAATGTTTATTAATTTGTAATTTCTACAAATTCGGTATTTTATTTATAGCTTTGTTGTTGCCAGTGTGGCATAGATAATATTAACAATAATTAATGATATAGTTAATTGAATAGTTCTCCTAATTTTATATTGTCAAAAGCAAATTTTAATTAAATGTTTCGAGATTCTAAAACGTGGTGCATTTGGTAAATTTAATATCGATATATTAAATATTACGTACCGAAAAACTCTTCGGGCAGCTGGAGGTTGACCACCGGGCCATCTTGTGATTGCACACCCCGGGCAGTTCATTATTAGTTGACCGTCGTCAGGTGTAAATATGGCTATCCTTCGTTGATCGTGACCTGAAAAAGAAAAAAAAAATTCCGGTAAATTTGAGACAAAAAAATTTAGAATTTTGCAATAAATATTATTAATCTAATTTATTTAGTAAATTAATGTAACATAATCTTTACAACTATCATTAAATTTTTTATTTATTCCAAATTTTCTTTCAAGGAGTTACTTTGATTCTAATAATTAATTAAAATCATCATTTCCGTATCTTTAGCAATCGCTCTTAACAAATTATTAATTATAATAAATAATAATAATCCTACTAAATTTTTCGCTCATCAGTTTTTCTTACACAATAAAGCAAAAGAATAAAATCCATATCGGAAGATTCGAAACTGAAAGCGACTTTTAAATACTTTACTCTTTTGTATAAAATCGAATTTAAATATTTTTCTTTGGTAGGATATTCAAATCCTCAACTATGTAAATTGCTCTTAGAATTTCGATCATTGGAACGAAAAATTTTGCCTCGAAAGCATTCGATAAATCGAGTGGATTTGCGATATCCTTTACCAGAAGAAGTACAACGTCCATTAGTCCTTTTTCTGCTTCTCTCGACGATTTCAAAAGCAATAGCGGCTTTTCATTTTCAAACTAGACTGGTACTTAGATGAAAGATAATTGATTTGATACGAAACGGATCGTCGATGCTGTAATTCCCATATGACACCATTGACGAGAGCTGTCATCAAGTCGAAACTTTAATTCCCTTTCGAGCAAAGAGCTATCGATCACTTGCAAATCCTTTTTTAACGGGTTTTATTCATCCCATTCCACTCTTTCAGGACAGAATGAAGAATTCCACTCCAAAGGAAACGTAACTTATTCTTGTAATAACGTTTGTGACAGATTGTACCCAGTTCTTTTCATTTACCGATTACCGTTTTTTTAATTAAAAAAAAAAAAACTAAGAAAATTTGTAGAATTATTAACTTTAAAACATCTAATAATAAATAATAAGACATTGTTAAAACTTAAATTTTTTAATTATTGAAACAGTTTAAAATAATTTGTGTTTCCTCTTGAAATGATGAAGATTCAGAAAATATTTGAAGAACTTTTTCTATCTTCTTTTGTATACCTTTCGTCTAAAACGGAAATTGATTATGGATAAACTATAAAGAATTTTTCCACCTCCGTACTCCTTGAGGGTTCAACAGATACATTAGATCTTTAAAATTCTTTTCAACCATCCGAAAAAATATTCTTTATGATAAATAAAAGACGGTACATTTTTCAAAATTTAAAATCAATATTAAAAATCGTTCATTTGTAATTTTTTTTATCAGCAGATTCTTTGGTATCGTTTTTTTTAAAACATCATCTATTTTTAGTATCTTTAAAACTCACTTACTTACATATATGACAATATGTGAGGGATATAGATGTGTTTCTTTGAGGAACAATATTATTCATATCAATATTTAAATTGGAATATACATGCATAAATCTATATTTATGACATATATGACATCTGCAAAATCTAGGTCTGAAGATTACAGACTATCTAGTCGAGTCGAAATAAAAACTTTAGAACTCGAGTCAGGGAGCATTCAGAGCACTTTTATGGGATTCCGATGTTGTATTTCATGATTCGAATAAATATGGTTTCTTTGATACTTGATAAGAATCTATTATTTCTATTCCTTTCTATTCTATTTTTGTAATGGTTTAAAACGAAACAGAATTCACTTTCTAAAAAATCCTTTTCTATGGACCACATTCTACGATACAGTTCTTTTCATACTTTTATGAAGATAAATTATATAAATATCAACGTTTATTTTTTCTTTCATTTAATTCATTTTCGGGTCTTCATAATACCTTTTCATTACGTAATACATTTCTTTTGATCTAAAAATTTCACATTGTCCCATTTTTTCAGTAAAAGTAAAGAAAATCCCTTTTATAGGGACAATGATAGGATTATTTATTAAAAATTTAGAATCATAAAATAAACAGGTTCTAATTCTTCATCTATTTTTAAAATATAGATTTTTTAAAATAAACAATTACTATAACATTTAAAGAAAAAGAAATGAATATTTAAATAATCATCTTGAAATCAATATATCTCTATTTTGGAGAATCGCCTACAGTCATTAATGTCATGAAATTAATTTAAAAATAAACATAATTTGACCTGTGGAAATAAATTAAATATGAATTTTATTGTAATGTAAAATTTTCATCAATGCAAAATATAATATAATTGTGAATTCGACCGAAATTAGGAAATGATGCAGCACATGTTGATGAAATGGTTTAATGTCAAAACAATAATGGGTATAATATGGGTAGTAAAGCGTACGATTAATTTCAATTGAAATTATGGGTGACAGGTATATACCATTATTAATTATCTCGTTTCAATAATTAGTTGCAAGAAACTAGCAGGGCTGTTGGTGGCGAGTGGTTGTTTCAGACTTTTCGCTGAGCACAATGAAAACTATTCGAGCGAAAATGCTCTCATAGGTTCAAACATATAGAGCAATGTAGGTCGTTCGATTTTTCTTTGTACGTGAGAAGTTCCAATACACCTGCTCATGAATCTCTAAGAAGTACTACCTCCCTATTTCCTTCCTGCTTTATCTTTCCTTGACTAGGATTATTTCTTTTCTCAGATACCTAGGACTTATCTCAGATGAGATTCTGGTATTAGGCAATTTAAAATGTTAGAAAATGCTGATTCGAAACGCAGTCACGTTTATCGTCTGTTTTCTTGAAGAGTCAGAAAACGTTTATATAAAAACGAAATTGGATTATAAATAACTTGTATAAGTACTAGCTGTCTTCTCGTTTGAATCATTTCTTATGTAACGGTTCGTTTTTATAGACTTGTAATAGGTTTATAAGATCAAAGGAGAGAACCTGAAGGGAGGTAAATGGACTTGTGACCTTATTCGAATTAAGGAGGTCTTTATTCGTAATAGGGTTACTAATTAATTTTAACACGACGAGTGCAAGTTCAGTTACACAATTAAGTTCAACGGTGTAACAGGTAAGTAAATTTGTTGTCCTTTAAATAAGTAATCTTTTTTTCAGCGGTATGGTGCAAACGTCTCGTAAGAAATTGACTCATCGACCAACACAGGTAAGTAAGTAATAAATAAACTATGGTATCTACAATTAAAAACTAATAATCTTATAATTTTATCGACGTGAAGCGAATATAGAGTGTGATAAAGACTTAATGTAAGTACCATAAGAAATTAACTTAGGGTCTCTGGCAAAAAGCTAATTAGATTCTTCTTTTTTAGAAGCGTGGAGCAAACAAGTGCAAAGAAGACTCAGCGATTATCACAAGTAAGTACTTCTTCTCTTAAGGGGGCACTCGCAGTTATAGCACCAAAAAATAGACATTTTTCACGAAATTTGTTCTCGTAAACCATTAAATTTTTTAAAATATCGATTTATTATCTAAAAGTACATCATTTAAACTTGAATTTAAAAAAAGGTTAAAAATATTACACTGAAAAAAATGTTTAGTCATATCAACAAAAATTTTGTTGGCTCAACCAAATTTTTAGTCATAGCAACAAAAATTTGGTTGGCTCAACCAAATTTTTGTTGATATGACTAAACATTTTTTTCAGTGTAACTATGTCCAAAGTTATGTAACGTCGAAGTGACGCACAGTGGGACTTTTAGCATTTTTTTTTGTCAAAATCTAATATCTCACGAAAACAAGTGGTCCTTGGATCAAAATAAAGCTAGATAAATACAGAATAAGAAAAAATTATAGAGAAGCTTTCTTATAATTTTCCTGGTCCAGAAAACACTCGAGAAGTTAGCAATTTTTTCAAAAAAACGACAAATTGAAGTATACAGACCAAACAAATTTGTGAAACTTTACAAAACTCGTTATTCGTAACCTTCTGAGGTCGCCATATTAAAATATGAATGAAACTTTAACTTTTAAAATGGCGGACTTAAATCTAAAAAAATAATCGATTTTTGCGAAACTTGGTCTTCAGATGTTTTTTAGGTTGTAGAAGGTAAATATAATATTCAAATTAAGAAATTCAATATGACGGATCCAATATGGCGGACTAAATTCCCCAAAAACACTCGATTTTTATGTTTTTTGGGTCGTAGAATGTAAATATAGTATTCAAATTGAGAAATTCAATATGGCGGATCAAATATGGCGGACTTAAATCTAAAAAAATAATCGATTTTTGCGAAACTTGGTTTTCAGAGGTTTTTTGAGTCGTAGAATGTAAATATAATATTCAAATTGAAAAATTTAATATGGCGGATCCAATATGCTGACTAAATTCCCCAAAAACACTCGATTTTTATATGTTTTTTTGGGTCGTAGAATGTAAATAAAATATTCAAAGTGAGAAATTTAATATGGCGGATCCAATATGGCGGACTTAAATCTAAAAAAATAATCGATTTTTGCGAAACTTGGTTTTCAGAGGTTTTTTGAGTCGTAGAATGTAAATATAATATTCAAATTGAAAAATTTAATATGGCGGATCCAATATGCTGACTAAATTCCCCAAAAACAATCGATTTTTATATGTTTTTTTGGGTCGTAGAATGTAAATAAAATATTCAAAGTGAGAAATTTAATATGGCGGATCCAATATGGCGGACTTATATCTAAAAAAATAATCGATTTTTGCGAAACTTGGTCTTCAGATGTTTTTTAGGTTGTAGAAGGTAAATATAATATTCAAATTAAGAAATTCAATATGGCGCATCCAATATGGCGGACTTAATTCCCCAAAAACACTCGATTTTTAACAAACTTAATTATTAGATGTTTTTTGGGTCGTAGAATGTAAATATAGTATTTAAATTGAGAAATTCAATATGGCGGACTTAAATCTAAGAAAATAATTTATAATTAAAAATAAAAAAATAAAGATTTATTTTTTAGATTTAAGTCCGCCATATTGGATCCGCCATATTGAATTTCTCAATTTAAATATTATATTTACATTCTTCGACCCAAAAAACATATAAAAATCGAGTGTTTTTGGAGAATTTAGTCCGCTATATTGGATCCGCCATATTGAATTTCTTAATTTGAATCTTATATTTAAATTCTACGACCCAAAAAACATCTGAAAACCAAGTTTCGTCAAAATCGATTATTTTTTTAGATTTAAGTCCGCCATTTTGAAAGTTAAAGTTTCATTCATATTTTAATATAGCAACCTCAGAAGGTTACGAATAACGAGTTTTGTACAGTTTCACAAATTTGTTTGGTCTGTATACTTCAATTTGTCGTTTTTTTTAAAAAAATGCTAACTTCTCGAGTGTTTCCTGGATCAGAAAAATTAGAAAAAAGCTTCTCTATAATTTTTTCTTATTCTCTATTTATCTAGCTTTATTTTGATCCGAGGACCACTCATTTTCGTCAATTCTGTTGAGAGATATTAGATTTTGACAAAAAAGAAAAATGCTCAAGTCCCACTGTGTGACGTCCTTCCGAAAAACATGGTTTGCGGTGACCAACACTATGGATATTTGGTTCGTCTGAAATCAAAATTTAAAATGGATTTACATTTACTGAAAGATTATCTAGTATTTAATGCAAGGACTCAAAAAAAAAAAATATATTTCAGCTGTAAAAAGAAAAGTTTTGCATAAAAAAATCAATCCTTTGATTAAAGACTAAATTATTATGTATTGAAAAAGCATGTTAAATTTTAAAATAATCGGTTCAGTAGTTTTCGAGTAAGAGTGGTCAAACACTTCAAAAATGTAATTTTTAGAAAAACAAGTGTTTAAAAAACTCCTTTCAACGTCCTTGAACAGAATTTAAATAATTAATATTTATCTTTTAAAATATAATTCTGTCCGGTCCAACAAAATGTCAAGAAGATCTTAAAAATTTAGACAATCAAATTAAATATAGTATACAATGTCGAGTTTAAAATGTCAAAAAGAAATAAATATTAATTAACCAAATTATTATTAAAAGGCGCAAATCGACGAGTTTATATTCGGCTAAAACAATAGCTTGAAAATGATTCCACTCTGATGTGTATTTCATGTTTTTAAATTAATTGAGAAATATTTTGCAAGTTTATTTTTACCTTTTCACAGTACAAAAAGTTAGCTTTATCTGTTTTGATGCGTGCACTTTTATTTCTTTTAAAGTGAAAAAATTAAATATTATTATATGGGGAGTGCCGTTGTTACTCATTGACAAATTTAAATATGACTTGAAAAAAGTTTACATTCTTGTATGAAATGCATTCATAGTAAAAAATCAAAAAAATACTATATTTTTCAAATCAACAGAGTTTTAAATATTTGCCATTCAGAATTTCAAAATCGACTAATTGGTGATAAAAAGCCATTGATTAGGCTAATAACAATGCTAATTTTTACTAATTAGGTAAATTTTGTTCATAGCAGCAAATTTCCAACCTTTATGAGAAATTTAGAACTTAAAATCAAATTAGAATAGCCAACAATTTTCATTCTTTAGAGAAAACGTATTTTGAATGAATTTCCAATCCGTTTCACTCTGTATTATTTTGAGTTATTGGTTTGCGCTTTTTTTAAATCTATTTCCGAGTTAATTCATACTTTCATTCAAACCTAATGCATAGCTAATAAAATATACCTTTGAAAATTCAGTTTAATTCTCGTAAATTTATGAGAAGAAAATGACTATGTAGTATAATGTTTATTCATCTCAATATTATTTCCATATGTGCAATATGTTTATTACTTAATTCATGGCGTTTAAAAATACGAAATCATATTTAAAAGGTACAACAATACTACTTTAATCGTTAAAGAACAATTGAAAGTTTTATCATACATTTTATTAATTAATAAACATTCTGAAGTGAGTTTGTCGACTAATAACTTAAAGAATTTGAAAGAGAAAGAAAGAAAGAGAATTGAGCATTTATAAAAAGATATCTATGTACTGTGACTAGGTAAAAAGTTACCTCGCACAATGTTCTTAAATGAGTTTAAACATATAATTATATAATATATTGTTCAATAATTGATATAATAATAATATATGATTATTTAATTAAATTATTACACACCAGTCTAGAATCAATTTCAGGCTATTGTTCAGCCTTAATGTAAACTTCGTGATTTGTGCCATTTATTATTTTAAGTTTACATTCTTTAATTTTACTAAATATTTAAAATTTAAAAGTTATTTCAATTTACGTTTATTTTGATTTTTGTCGAATTTCAGATTTTGTTAAATTAAGATTTATTTTTATTTGATTTGACTTTGTATTTGATTTATTAAAATATTGAGATAATATTATTATTTAAACTTCCGGTTTTTACCTACCAACTTGTCAGATCGGACAATTATTTATTTTGTGCGATAATTGACCTGAAACATGGATCCGGATGTAAGTCCCGTTCTCTCAAAAGGGCCAGGACCAGAAGATGATGTCGTCAGTCCTGTTTATAAACTGTCAAAATACTGGTGGCAGCCATTTTGTTTTAGTGCTTGACGTCAGCGCCGCTACCACCTTACCAAATTCCCACTTCTCAGTCGATTGCCGCTCCATCTTTCCGCACCGGTAATGCGACTTCGTGAACTTTGAAATGTGCTTTGTGAGAGCGGCACCGTGGCTCATGTGTCGCTGCACATGAACTTGTCGACGACGCGTTCTCACTGTCGTGGTATTCAGCTGGCTCTACATGCAAAGCTAACTTTGATCCGACACGACATGTCGGACCCGACTTGCACGAGATAGAAAAGGACAGAGACTCTCTCCGTCCTTTTCTATCTCATGCACGACGTGCGTGCGGAGCAGTGTTAGGTTCACATGTAGAGCCAGCTTTCTGAACTGGCATGTTCGACCGTCTGGTCGTGTATTATTTATAAAAAGTGTTAGAACTATTAAAATGTAACCAAAATTACTTAGGTGGCTCTATTCGTTGGCGTAGGCCCCTACCAGGTGAGCTCATTTATTAAAATTACTTTTCTTGTTGGAGGAGTCGGATCTCCGACTGATAATCATTAAATTTAAAGTCAGTGTTCATTGTGCGTTTTTTTGGTAAAGGCCGTGCTGTGAGGCCGACTATTTCTACTTTTCTGTAATCTTTTTGATATAGTTTTAATTTAATAACTATGTCATATTGTGGTTAAAATTAAATCTAGTTTGTGCTGTTCCTTATCCCCCACTTTCCGACAAACTGGTTAGTCGTGGCTTGTTGGTTTAAATTTTGTTTAACAGAAAGAGTTTATTGTTTTGATATTTTGTTGTTTAGTTATTTGTCGTTAAAATAACTTGGTGCTAGGTTTTTATTTTTATATTGTTTATTTTTTTTAATAAAAAATTAAATTGTAGATTTTTTAGAAATTTACCATAATGTAAAAGAATGCGTCACAGTACTGAAAATCATGCGTGTTCTAAATGTTATACAATCGAAACGTAAAGAAAAGCAATAAAAACGTAATTGGAAGTATAAATTAGTTTTATATGGACTAATTATGTTTTATTATGATTTTTATTCAGTTTACCTAGTCTGTATTAAATATTGTATTTAAAGAGTTCTTCTCACTATTATTATAAAATGAATAAAGTTTAGTTTGCACTCTGAAACTTGAGTAAATAAAACCACTTTTATTTTTAATGAACTTTCTACTTTCAAAGGATAATGGTATACAGTGAATATCAGAAGATGTCAAGAGTAAACAATTTTAGATGTAAATGCAAAAGAACCCTAGATGAATAACTACTCAATCACTTCAACGATTTCTGTGTCGAAATCCGCTACCTTTACTAGAAGCAAAGTAGTTTTGTTAAGCAAACTTTTTAGCTAAAATAAATTATAATATTTATAAAAATTGAAAATAGGAATTCTTCTAATTTTTTCCAGAATAGATCAAATCATTCACATAAACTTGACTTATAGACGCAAAGAAAAGAATATAAAAAAATTAATTTCAATATTGCTTTCTGTTAAAATCAGAAATTTCCACCCAAAAAGAAATATACACTACCGTCGGAAATTGTCGGTCCAACTGATTGAAGTAGATCGAAAAATATAAGGGTTGATTTTTTTAAATTGTTCGTAAAAAGACATACTTTTTACTAAATTAGGTTTAAAAACAATATTAATCAAGGTTTTGTTGATATTAAAAGAAAAATTTTTGTTTTCTGTTTTTTGAAAAATCTAGAATTTCTATTTTGTAAATATTTTTTGTAGTGATGTAGTGTACTTACCTCAAGATACTCTGTGAGTTTCAAAATGGGCTAAGCATAACTTTCCAAGGAATAAATAAAAATAATTTTCTGAATATTTAGCTTTATTTGTCGTTCATTTTTATTTATTCCTTGGAAAGTTATGCTTAGCCAATTTCGAAACTTACAGAATATCTTGAGGTAAGTACACTGTGTCGCTACAAAAAATATTAACAAAATAAAAATTTAATTCTTAGTTACATCAAAGGCTACGCTAAGTTTGATCTAAATCCCATAACAGAAAGAATCTTTAATGATCACGTACCATGGTCATCAATGCTAAATTAAGTAGAAGTAATTTCAACAAAATTTTAATTTTATTATTAATAGTAAAAACTTTTTTTTGAGGTCGCAAGCAAAAAGACAGGTTCCTTCAATATTTTGTCATAAATTTTTCTAAGGGATAATTTTGTCTAAAAATTTAATGCAATAAAATAATTTCGTATTACACTGAATTTTAATATAGAATCATATTTTATTGAAAGTTGAAATATCATCATAGGAATTTGGTGCGTGTTAATGTTCAATACATTGAATGAGTAATTTTGAGTTTAAAAAAGTTAATCGGGGTTTTATAAACATTAACAAAAAAAATCCTAGATATATACTAAGCTTCATAAATTTGAACGAAGAGATTAATGGATGCTCCGTTATTTTGAATTTTAAATATGAGATGCATATTCAGTAGATCTAACAAGCCCAAGATACTCAGTTTGTAGCATATGATAGATTCTGTATTCCGAGAATCCACAATTAAATTTTTTTTACTAATTTTGAGCAATGTACCAATCAGAAACACTTAGAGTGAGTAATTTAGTTCTTTAATTTAATTAAATTATTTAAATTGTTACTGTTTTTAATTGATTTCATGCAATGAGTAAAATTTTTTTTAAATTTGTTAGATTGACGCTGTTGATCGCCTTCGACTCTTAAGAAATTTGAAAAATATCTTAAACAAAATGTTGTTTGGGTTCCAACGTTGTATTTCGAATTACAAATATGGAACAATAGAACAACACTAGAACAATAGAACAACAATAGAACAATAGAACAACAATAGAACAATAGAACAACAATAGAAATGTCAGCTGCCAACCCGGTTAAAATTCCGGTACAAGTTTTATAATAAGGTTTTTGTCATAAGGAATTAGTATCGTTAATTCGAAAAAGAATTCGGTCTGTCTGCCAAGTGCTTCCAGGATTTGATTGTACAAATAAAACAAATAAGAATTTTGTTTACTCGTAAATGCGGAAGAATAGTCAAATCAAGTTTTTTGTTGTGATGATGTAAGTGGTGATGATACTCCCATCATAACATGGCGAGCCTTCCACTCTTGGCTCGCTAGAAGGTACCCCAGAACGTACCTCACTGGTGTACCTCTGCCCCTACTACAAGGTAAGATATGGTGAGGCGTTTGAAACTATATATGCGACGCTCGCATTCTAGGAAAACAGTCTTCTGGCTGACAATCTCGAGGTTCACCTCGGTCTTGTACTAGAATGCTTAACCAAAGGCAATGGCGTCTCAGGTTCACCTGTAAGGTGGTGCTAGTTAATGGGAGTGTGTGTGAGTTCCCCCGACCACCTTTCTTGATACTGATCAATCTAGAGAATGAAGCTATGCATGACTGCTAGGGCATCTGAGGGCCTAGTGGAAGGTTCACCTCCCTCAGAACTCAGGTGTAACATCTGGAATCTTTGAGGTGAAGGGTGGTCCAGATGTTCTCCCCCTTCCCCCACAATAAAGGTTCACCTTTCTGGAGTGGAGAACGGAAATCGAAATCTTTCGTCGTCTACAGGTTCCCCGTTACGGCTAAAAGTCGTCTGGACTTTCTCAAAAAGTCATAGTGGGGGTTAATACAGGTTCCCCTGTTTAAACTCACCATGACTAAGACGCAACTCTCCCCTCGAAGGGGTTTGTTGCACATAAGGGGCAGTGGTACATCAAACCAAGATTGCGTTTGGTAAAGAAATAAAGTATTAAATTATGCGTAAATGGAGGAAACTAAGTTACGAAAATAGACTTCATTTTTGTTACAGAATCCCGTACGATCTTCGTCTAGAAGCGAGTTTCTTTTTAAATTTATTAAATAAATTTTGAATTTTTTTGTTTATATAATATGTCATTTCGGACTACACCCTTCTCCTAGTTTTAAGGCCAAAAATAAAATTGCTTTATCAAGTTAACTATATGAGTTTGAATTACAAAAATAATAGTAAAGATCAGCCAGCAGGCAATGATTCTAGTTAATTGTCATTGAAGTAAAGTTGATCAGCCCGCTGGTTTAGATTCGCTAAAAATCAGTAAGAAAATTCTGTTACTTAGTTTCGTCGAGAGAACGAGAAGACTTTGGACATTCAACAAGCGAATCACGGAGCAACAAAATTTCCTATCATTACATGGTGATATAGCGTTCACACGCATCTACCTTGGAACTGCTGACCCACTTCAATAAGAGAATACAGTTGAATTAAATTTTGAAGCTGCCATGCACCCAAAAGTGGTCCATAAAGAATTTCTTCTTTTTCGTTTTATATGTATATAACACGTGTATTGAAAGATCTCAGGTAACAAGCCGAATTGTCACAATTGGCTCGATGCTCCACACCACCGAGCACTCAACGAAGCGCTCCTAACAGCAGGGTTTCTAACTACTGTAACTTTCCAACGAGTTCAACTATTTGAAAATCGCTTTACTGGAATATTTTACACACATTTAGGAATCAATTTATGCAACAAACAAAAAATTGATTTTCTTAACATATCACACAGGTCTGACCCTCTTAAACCAAATAATAATTGAAGAAGTTGTTATGTCTAGAAATTTTAACAATTACCTAAAGCTAATGCATCTCTTCTGAATATAAAATATTATCATATTGGAGCCGATAGTTAGATGGATTATATCTGTCCGTCTGTGACAACCTACTTTGTCGTGACTCGAGCAGATTCAACTATGCGCTACTGGATCAGAGAAAAATGAGAAAAAAGGATGAGCGCAACAGTCGAGCGGCAACGCTATCCAATTTGTTGAAATATCGGAGGCTTTTCACAGACTCTCTCTCCTTGTTTATAGAGACCGTTTCAAATCGATGCTATCGATATTGTATCCTATTTACACCACTTTCTCACCTATCCTATAAAAATGAAGGCGGTTGTTTATATCTTGGTTCTCGTCTCTAGAAACACAAAACTCTTTTCTGATCGTTTTGATTTGATTGTACAAAGTCGTGCTTTTCAGTTTCAATCTACGAAAATGCAAAACGTTTTTAAATATTAAACCGTGTCATCTCCACTGCTTTTAAAGTAAATGCTTTGAAATTTACTTGTAACATTGCAAATCTCAGCAAGTGTAAAAATTTAAAAGCTTTTAAACAGAAGAAAGAGAATTGCTTCGACACTTTCATTATTTTTTTGTAGAATTTCAATAAGAAAGTGTTAATATTGAAAATGTTTTTGAATATTCTGAAATTGTGTTTTTTAATGAAAATAAGTAACACAAAAAAGAATTTTACAAGTGGTCGACAAATTGAAGATTTCTACTGAAAGAAGATAGCATAAGAGTAGTTATAATTTTACAAAAAAGAGTCTTTTCTAAATAATAAGAATGAGATAGGAAAAGTAACAGTCAGTCAATATCAGTATCATACCTTTTGCCTCGTGCGCCTTACTATACTCAATACAAACGTCGAGTTATAATCGACGTGGTAGATACGTTCTGCCTCGTTCGTTTCAACAGTGGTAGAGATTTTTCAGGAAAATATATCTTACCTATATCTACTTTCCTATCAGTGACAGACGTCTCTCTTTCCAGTGTCGAATTTACAAAGCCGCTATCATAATACAATTTATCTAATGTAAATTTCCAATATTTTCTAAGATTCGTCTTTTTCCTAATATATCTGGGTTAAAATAAGTGAAATAGTCCACTTGAGAAATTTTTGTTTCTGATTTTTAAGTTATCTGTGCTATTTGATAGATATATAAACACATTTTTCCCCCTACAATAATGGGTAATGAATTTTTCTTTTAATCATTATTCAAGATTATTGAGCTTTCTTTTTTTAAATTAAAAGTTAAAGTTTGTACATTCAACTTTTGAAGTTTGAAAAAGTCTTCAAACTGTTTTAAACTGTCTTTTCAAACTAGAAAAAAAAGACATTTTTAAACGCTCTACAAGCTAGCTAGTCAAAAACAGTGAACCAACGAATGGTCTAATATAGACTGAATCGTTAATAATTTTTGACTGACGTCACTCTCCACCCATATGCAGTAATCTTCTTTAAGGAACAAATTGCGCCTATTCTTTGGGTAAAGAGAAAGCAAACAGGGGCACCTATATTTTTCTATATCTAGCCAAGAAACTGAGAGTACCTAGTAGAATACGGATTACAACCTCACGGGAGCACCCATAGATGTTGCAATCCTCCACCACTGTTCGCCAAACTAAAGAGGGGCACCTCTATCAATTTGGAGAATGTCTAGGCGATCCTTAATCTCAAAGGTTTTGGATGCATCGCATGAGTTTAGAGGGAGAAGCACCTCCACTTAATTTCCACACGCTCTCATTTGTCAGTCTGGCCTCTAGACAGTTTACTCTGGGATGGTG
Organism: Ganaspis brasiliensis; assembly: GCA_037103525.1. Classification (NCBI taxonomy): domain Eukaryota; kingdom Metazoa; phylum Arthropoda; class Insecta; order Hymenoptera; family Figitidae; genus Ganaspis; species Ganaspis brasiliensis. The sequence goes on along the minus strand of JAZKLR010000397.1, from coordinate 84,144 downwards.
GTGATGTGGCGGAAGTACCGGCACATAATAATTCCACTGCTCAGCAGCCTACTGAGTTACCTAGCACAAGAACTAGGAGCACCTCGAGTCCTGTCCACCAGACGACTGACTGAATTGGCGAGCGAAACTGAATATATTTACGCCGTCAGTCGCCACTGCAAAGAAAGGGAAGAGAGAGACGCGCGAGAAGTGGGAAACCCCACTCTCTTCGAGAGCCTTGCCGGCTTCTATAGTAATGGCATGAGTACGCCACACATTGATAACTCATAACATTACAATTTAATAAAATTTAAAATTCCTATTAAGGTGGGTTTTCCTTAGTTCTATGGTCATGCCTGCAAATTGTATCATTGGTCGTGTTTAAGAAAAGAATTGATGAATAAGAAAGAAAAATCAAAAGTTGTGTAATAATTCGATGGTAGTGGATAGGGATCGACAGGAATTCTTACTACATTTGATGATTTGAAAAAAGGCAATAGTTTGATTAATTATTGAACTTTCACTTACATATATTCACAAAAAAACGAAATTTTAACTCCAAAGATGGTTGTAGAAAAAGTACACTTGTACAAAAACGCAGGCTCATACTTTAAAAGTTTTTGAAATACTGACTAAATGCTACAACGTCGCAATTAACAAAAGGTGTCACTAAACGAAACTTAGAAATATCAGGAAGCTGAGAACACAGACTTGATGAGTCTGAAAACAAAACAATTATGAAAAGGTGTTAGCGGAGAACAACCCTTAAAACCAGAAATGTGGACACTGTTGTACGTAACCACCAAGTCTCAATCGGCCATGAATTTGATTGGGACAATGCGATTATTCTTGATTTTGAATCGGATTGGAAAAGGCGGAGAATTTCCGAAATGATCCAGATTAAGTCTAATCGTGGTTCCATTAATAAAAAGGATGATGCTTTTTCGTTGAATAAGATTTATTTTCCGTTGATTAGTAGATTGTATTCTTAGACCCACGTGCGTTTATTTTGCTTTGAGTTCATTGACTTGCAAATGTCGTCGACTTTGTTTTGATTTAAAATATAGTTTGTCACGTTTACCACTTCGAACTTTAGTTATCGTTCAACCGTTGACGAGAATAAAACGAAGATCTTATACTTTTTTAAAAAAAACTCTTTTAATTTTTGACAACTTATTTTTTTATTGTTTGACATGTTAAAACAGTGTGTGTAATGTTTTAACTAAATAGGTATTATAATCTTTGTTTCCTTAGTTTATAAAAATTTGTGTAACTGTTTGTTTGAAGTGTGCAATAAATATTACAGCCTGATGAGGTCGACAAACCCAGGTCGACGAAACGTTGTGAAAAATTGGAGTTTTTTATTCTATTTGACCTTCCTACGATCATTTACTCGCTCTTTCAAATAAAACTATAATGGAAGGAAATAATTCTTTGATATAAAATTAATTTCTTATCAACATCTGTTTCCGGAAATCTGCGACCAATCAGAATTCAAATCAACCTGTCTCAACTCTCCCTTGAGGATCTTTACCTCTACAGGATGAAGCTCAAATCGTTGGTGGGAGCTATCCCTCTCTTTTGTCATTCAGCTAGGATCTGCTGGGACCATGTAGTTCCGTTTTGGCCTTCATACAGTCCACGTCGGGCAGGTTTTCAAGTAGAATTCTCATCGTTTTTTTTACTGGTTGTTTGATTGGTGGATACAACGGGTGAACAAATCTGACGTATTCAAAAGTTGTTATAAAAGTAAACTATACTTCGTGAAATATAAAAGTGCTGTGAATTTGTTGTGAAATATCATCAAAGACTTTTTAACATACAGTTGACTCTCGGTTAACTAAACTCTCGATAAGTTAAATTTCTCAATAAATTGAAGTGTTCTTTCGGTCCCTTGAAAAACTATTGATAAATTGCAAAAACCTCATTGGTTTTGGTCCCTTGATCATTTGAGTTCTTTTTACGTCAACTTGTCTCTGTTCACTCTATAATTTTAATTCTACTGAACGAAACTCTCTATAAATTAAATTTTTCTCCGTATAAATAGAAATGTATTCTATAAATTGAATTCAATCAAACTGAACTCTCTATAATTTGAACTTTCCTTTAAAGATAGATATGTACAGTAGGGTGTCCGTTAAAAAGTCGACTTTCGAATTATGTTTACGATACCCTCCAGTTTGGTTCCAATATAAAAAAAAAATTTTCTGTAAAATTGCAGCCTGATTGATTAATATTAACCCGTGCCAGCAATAGATTGAAGTTTCCCATTGAAAATGCATGGGAAAAATGAACTTTTTTTTTAAAAATTTCATAACTTTTTTAATTTTTTTGCAAATAAATTTCCAGGTCACAAATTTCTTCATTTTCAGCTATATTTTAAGGCAGCGTTTTTAGAAAAATTTAATTTTCAAAATTTTAAAAATGGCGGATGTTCAAAAATGGGTCAAAAAATATATTGTAATATTTGCAGCGTTTTATCATATAAATATTCAAGGAAACTCAATAGATCTTTTTAATCGGAGATTCTTGAGGTCGCTAATGAAGATTACGATGTAAAAAATTAAATTTTCATAATTTTGGAACCAATATGGCGGACTCAAAATTTTGCATTTCCACATTTTTCAAGAAATCGCCTTGAAACACCGTTATCCGACTTTTCGGGGTCACCATTAAGGTATTAGTCGCGTAAATGCTCCCGCAAAACTCCCGCAAAATAAAAAGAACAACAAATAAACTTTTATATCAACTCACTTGCTTCCTTGTGACCTCTTCTAATGTAATATATGTAATTTTCACGATTTTGAGTCAGGTACTATAAGTTATCGTGATGTATTGCTTACACGTTTTCGACATTTTTCAATGAAACCACGTGAAAATGAAAAATTATGAATTTTTAAATTATTGTATTTTTTATACGGCGTGGTCAATAAAATTAATTTTTTTTTAAAGGATTTATTTTATCTCAATGTGTAACTTAGTAGTTTTATTTGAAAAACTGACGACTTGTTTTTTTATAATTGAATATAAGAGACATTTTTTACATGCATTTTGTGCTATTGCATGTAAAAGGTATAAACTTTGAATTAATATTTTGAAGCTCAGAAGTGGTCAAAATAATAGGATAGATTTTATTTCATAGATAAATACCTCATGAATACAGATACAAAGTTTTAAAAAAATCTGACGAAAATCATTTTACGCGACTAATACCTTAACAAATTTCATGTTAAAAATGTATTTTTCAATAAAGCCGATCAAATTTGGCGGATTCAACAAACTTTATTTTTTTTAAATGTAGTTCTTAAATTTTTACATTTTAATTAGTCAGTTTTTGATCATCCATAATAAGCAAAACTGATCTGTAAATCTGACTTTCAATTAGTGATTTTTAACTAATGAATTGTCGAGAAATCGGTTACTATTAAATAGTAAAAACTTTTACTAGCTATTAGTATAAAAATAACAAATTTAAAAGTAAAATATCTATTAATTAAAATTGTAAAAGTTCACTTTTTTCAATTAGTAGGTAGTTATGCAACTGTTAAATTAGTAGTAATTTTCTACTAAAAAATATTGCAATTTTTGACTTTTTTGACATCGTAATCTTCATTAGCGGCCTAAAAAACCCCTAAATAATAATATCTATTGAGTTTCCTTGAATATTTATGTGATAAAACGCTGCAAATATTGCAATGTATTTTTTGACCCATTTCTGAACATCCGCCATTTTTAAAATTAAATTTTTCTAAAAACGCTGCCTTAAAATATAGCTGAAAATGAAGAAATTTGTGACCTGGAAATTTATTTGCAAAAAAATTAAAAAAGTTATGAAATTTTTAAAAAAAGTTCATTTTTCCCATGCATTTTCAATGGGAAATTTCAATCGATTGCTGGCATGGGTTAATATTAATCAATCAGGCTGCAATTTTACAGAATTTTTTTTTTTTATATTGGAACCAAACTGGAGGGTATCGTAAACATAATTCTAAAATCGACTTTTTAACGGACACCCTAATGTACAGTATACAGGTTTATTTCTACTGCAAATGATCAAAATAATGAGTCATTTGATTCTATTTACCATAAACAGTGGAGTTGGATTTGAATTATTTTATTTCTAGTGGATAATGTAATCTCCTGTTAATTTAAATTTTTGTGATTTTCACTCGATAATTAAAACTCTTATCAATTTGATTTTTCCGTGCCTTTGTCTCGATATACAAAACATTCGACAAATAAAACTCTAAAAAATTTGACTTTTTTAAATCCCCTTGATATTCAATTTATCGAAAGTCTAATGTATTTCTTTAATTCAAGGCAATGCGATAAGTTTCTACACGAAGTTTAAATAGTATGTTCTGTATCAAGCATATTTAGCATATTTGTTCATACACTTTATTCTGCCTGAAGTCTCAAATAAATTCTCGACATTGTGGTCAAAAAGACTACCAGATCCGATTTTAAAGAAACTTGATATATATGCGCTGATTACGAAAATGATAATGAAAATTGGCACGAATTTTTAAAGGAAAAAATTACGTATAGCAAAACATTAGTGCAGTGTCTCGACCTTAAGATTTTTTATGTGCCTGTGTAATTAATTTGAAAATTGAAAAACTACATTAGTTTTAAAAAATAATTTAATTAGGTAATTGAGGAAAAATTTATTACTTATATATATATATGATACAGTTTATTATCTTGAAGAAAATTGCGATATCTATTACTAGATAGAAGTAGGTTCACCTAAACTGGGAAACTTGTTAGAATTTGAGGTGCTTCCAGCATCACAAATTATGCATCAGTATGAATATATGTAGACAGTTTCGAGGTTTCTCTTGACCTATTATCTATTGTTATCATACAAAATAAGTTTGATAGTATGGATCAAAACTAAATCCAAAAATACAACGTTTTTGGTATCGAAGAAAAACGAACAAACATTTTTTGGGTTCTAAATAATGAATGTTCAAATTTCCATAAAAAAATAAAAAAAATCAAAACAAAAATCTTAATTATATTTTATTTGGCAATGTTTATTGAATGCTTCATTAAACAATCAGAATACAAATATGGATAGCGGAATGAGAGATAGAGAAAGCAAAATGAGATTTGGTAATAGCTGCTGACGTTTATAGCGATAGATTTAAGTGGGTGTTTCCGTCGTGACGTGAGTTCGAATCCTCCCATATGCAATTTTTATTTCCAAATAATTTAAAAAATATAATCTAAAATAAAATTTACTCCACAACTTTTATCAGCGTACTCTCTAAATTTGAAACAGCGCAAAGTATACAGCTGTATACAGCGTATATACGCTGTTTTGAAATAGCTGTATACTTTGCGCTGGTTAAACAGCGAATTTTCGCTGTTTCAAATTTAGAGAGTACTAATACAAAACAATTCTCCTATAAATTTTATCAACCCTTGCATTCCAAAAAAGGTTAATTTTTTAAAAAATAAAGAAAAATAATCATGACAAAGAAGTAACAGCTCCTAAAATTGGTTTTTAAAAAATGGTTTTTATAAACCACGATCCAAATAGCATTAACAAAAAAAGAAAATATTAGTAGGAAGCGAAAAGTCATTTATAAACATTTTTTGAAAAAAGCAATTATTTAATGTAGTACTAACGCTTACATCGATTTATTATTTATTATTAATTTAATTATTAATTATTAGGTGATTAATTAAATTAAATTAATTTTATAAATTACAATTTAAAAATTGGATTTATGATGAATTATGAACAATTTAGCTTCTATTACTTGATAGTCTCCATAAAGCGTTTCGTTAATCATTTTCGTATTAAAGGCATTTCGATCTAAAATTAGATAGTAAAGTTTCGACAGTTTAAGAACGAACACATTAACTGGAAAGTATTCACGAATGTTCCAAAATCTTATTTCTCACCACTTCCGTTACGGAATTGAGTACTTAAACTTTAATTCAAAACTTTGAGGAGGAACAGAAAGAACAATACAGACAAAAAGTTACTCGACGCCATCTTCTATTTAGCATTCTCAGTTAATATTTAATTGAATTTTAAGTCAAAAAGGTTTATCAAATTTTATATTAATATAAGTTTTTCAAAAGGCATCATATTACAAAAATATAGTATGCTTCTATTGTTTATAGTAAATATACCTATTATAGTTATATTTACACATTTTTAATTTTGTTTGAAAATAACTACTAAATAAAAATGTTAGAGCTAAAAAGAACTTACAGAATAAAAAAAATAAAATTTTTAAAATGACCCTGTAGGTTCGTTTTATATTCATTTTTATTAATTTTAACAAATAATAAGAAACTTTTTTTCGATTGTTATCTACTATGCTTTTTTATGATAATGTTCAATTAACCCAAATTGTTATTGCTCAACAACCAATATTTTAATTATACTTCACTTTTAATTGAGAGCATGCAATTTATAATCATGTATTCATTTTTAATTTATATACATGGTTCCTAATTCAATCGAGTTTTTATATATTACTGTATGGATGGTCCTTATTTTAAAAGTTCTCAAATTTTTATCCTTCCCGGACAAAATTTTGTTCTATATAGAAAAAAAAAGAGATACGTGTATTATTTTATTTTGACTTTAAGGGCATGTGATGGAGTATGACGTCAATGGTATATGCAAAATTTGTCCGTAAACTTTCTCTTAAAATAATAAATATTTTGACACCAAACTTTGTAGAATTACTTAAAATATTATTAGAAAGGTCTCTCTGACCCAAGTTTGTTTAAAATTTGCCTTAAACATAATTTTTTTAATTCTCCGAAAAACGGCTGATCTTTTAAAAAATTAATTTTAAGGCAAAATTTAAACAAACTTGTGTCAGAGAGACCTTCTTAATGATATTTTAATATCATGAATCATGAATTAATATCAGCTCATGAATTATTACATTTATTTTGTATGGAAAATGTATGTATGTTCGAATAAATATCTAAACCACTAAATAATCAAAAATACTTACTCATGTTCAGAAACTTTAATAATTAAACTAACTGCTCTGAATTTCTAGTGAGTTGTTAAATACTATTAATTATTTTTTAATTGAATGAAAAGAACTACAAAAAATCGATGATAATCAATTTTATCCCAGATTTTCGTATTCTGAGTTCTACATCTCTGATTCAACATCCTGGAATCTGCATTCCAGATTCCACAAGTTTGTATTCACGTCGTGGTTTTCATATCACGGATATCACTTTTTGAATTCCGTATCCCGAATTCTGCAACCTGGATTATTTATTTTTATATAAATTTAATATGTTAGATTTTAATTTCGGCGATAATTCAAAATTTAACTTTTTATTTATTTGTAATTATAATAAAAATTTTAACGAAAATTTAAGAAATAAGAATAATAAAATATATAAACCTCTAATTTAATTATATATGAATAATATTCATTTTTACCTCTTTAAATTCGAATTTAAGTAGTTTAAACTAATATTAACACATAATATTAAAGTTATTAAAAAAAAACAGTTTTTTTTAATGATAAATAATTTGTTAATTTTTATAACAATAATAAGACATAATAAAATAATTAATTGATCATAATATTTGTTATTCAGGGAACTATAAAAAGGTCAAATATTGTTATGGGTTTAAATGCTTTATATTTTTAAAATCAGATACATCCAGATTGTACATTCCGAGAAGAGAAATCCGCAATGTAAAATCCAGAATGGTCAATCCGGAAACCGGGATGTGAATTCGGAATCTGGAAATCGGTTTATAAAATCTCGAATGCCGAATCCGGAAAAGAGGAATTTTTAAGCAATAAATATTTTAATAAATAGTGTAAGTTGTAAATGTTATTCTCGCTACAAAAACAACTTTCATCATGAAAATTAATTATTTTTCACATTTCTGTCGATGTAACTATTATAATCGATACCCTTATTTTCGAGACAGAATTCATATTAAACTTTTTCAATAACAATAAATAATAAATCAAAAATCGAACACTCGAAAGACAATTCTTGCCAATAATGTGCGTTGAATTATTCTTTTCAAATCATGACCCTCAACTCTTTATCGCTCTGGTCGCCGCACCCGCTTGATTATCATCAGCCCGCATATTCCTTTAAAAGCCAGCTAAATTTTAGTACGGATATTCGTAGAACGTTTTAATTGACCTAGATTCAATCTTGTTGAGCAGGTACGCGTTTCCGGTTTCCACACTTTCTCGCAAGTTGCCTAAAACTCACTTCTGACTTAGGCTTCTACATGCAACTATTAGGCTCTAATTTCATATCTCATTTACCATAATTATATTCAGTTAAAGTGCTTTTTCTCATGCGATCCAATTTATTTCAAAACTCGCGCTTTACATTTTCTAGTTTCCTGGTCTTTTCAACTTAAAACTGGAAAATTTTAATTAAATGCGTTTTAATGACAGTTAATTAGGAAAAAAATTATGCTGAGAGGAGCGAGAAATTAAGATAGAAACAAGTATCGTCGAAAATGATTCTTATGATTAAATAAAGAATTTTTAATCTAAAATTCGAAATTAAAAAAAATAAATTGTATTTGTGATTTTATTGTTTTTTAAATTAATTATTTGTTTATTAATTTTAATGAGGAAACATTATCGCACTACAAAATCTCGAATTTTCGATAAATTTAGATTTGCATATCTAATTATAAAAACTGCATAAATTCTAGAACGCTGAGATATGTAGTAAAATTAATTTCAACTTGCAGTGCAGTATTCAGTGTTTAGTAGTGACGAACAATGTAATATAAAATTTTAATAAAACTCTTCCATGAAGTGAAGTTCTTACACACGAGTGGAAAAAGTTTAATCTCACAAAATTTGTAGACCAATTGTTTTGTGAGATTCAAGAATGAAAAATAGATTTTAATACATTGAAAAAGAAACATTTTTGAAAGAAATCGGTAGAGACTTTTTTTGGTAACCTATTACCCATTGATTTTTAAATTATAATATGGTTTTTTCTGTAGTAAAATCTCCATTTTTACTTCCTCTAATTCCTTGTGAAAATCCCAACTGGAGATTTTTGTTCCTTTGTTTTACAGTTTATTATTAAAAATGTAATCTTATTTCACCAACAACTCGATTCTCAGTGCTATATTTTAATCCTTAATCACTTTAAAGTAGCAACTTTTATTAATTCAAATTTCAACGAATTGAATTTCTCAATTCAGAATTCGTGCAATTATTGTTATATTATTATTAGACAAGATTTTCTTTATTTTCTGATACTATAATTATTATTTTCGAGAAATTCAAAGAAATGCAATGGTAATAACGAGCCATTTCAAATTTCATTTCTTTGATCTGATATTATTCATAAATGTTAAACCAAACTGACGTCAAAAACGAACTTCACGGTTTGATTTGTATATATGATTGAAGGCCACAAAAATGTTTAAAATAAAATCGTAGCTGCTCTTGTTTGCGAGACAATATAAGTTTTTTATTTTTCGGACTTTATTAGCGTAGCTATGTATTTACAATTTTCGTATTTATTTCAACAGCAATAAAATATTAAATAATAATTTATTTCAATTTCTATTAATGTTAAAATAATAATTAGTTATTGTGGAAACTATTTAATATGAATTCATTGAATTAATATGAAATAATGGTAAAACTTACTGAATATTTAAAATGTCAAATGTGATCAACAGAATGTATGTCCAATTGATTTTATCAAGAGATTGTGAAATTTGTTAAATTGGGATGAAATCAGTGTGAAATTGAGAGACTTTGATAAAGGATGATGAATGTTGGGATTGGAACTTGTGTTAAATCTGTCCATTCACGTACAAATGAAGTTTGTGATAAACTTTAGCGTCCCTGTACTTTGAAACCATAAGTCTATCTACTAAGATAATATATCCTTTACCTCAGGAAACCTATTAGTAATATTCAAACTTTGTTAAGTTAGTGGGATTTTGAAACTTATTTCTTAATCCTCATAAGACCTAATAGTTTGAATTAAGCTAACTGAAAAAGCACTAAATTTTTTAATTTTTAACCTCTAAAGTCTTCCTTCCATTTTATTATTAATACTAGAATTTGTTTTTATTATTTATACAATTAGCATTACATTATACAAATATAAGAATGTAAACATTGTTAATAAAATTAAATTCTTTGCAGATTCAATTGACAATACACGCATTTCTGAATTGTTCTCAAAATCTAGTTGATTATGTCTTTAGATTGTAATATGTGTAAAGTATTACGGAAATCCATATCTCTTTTAAATTTTTTCAATAAAAAACATATGCCACAAATTTTCTGCGTGAAGAAATTAACTAATATAAAACCAACAATTAATTACATGAGATTTGGTATCTAGAAGGAAAAAATTGTTTTTTAATGTCTGTACTTTAAAGTGCACTAGAGCTCAAAAGTGAAAGAGTCCATTATTCAACTAACTCAACAAAGTTTAATATCCGTGCAATATGTCCAAAGTGGAGTTGATAGAATAATGCAATTTTTTCATGGTACGAAAACTGGACATAAATTTTTCCGAATTGTTGTTTTTGGGGTCGATGATTACGAATGTAAAATTGAAGTTTAATCTGAAGTAATCCAAAGATTACTTATAGCGTTAATAACTACTAATTATATTGTTTATATTTTACGATTAACATCAGGTTTTGATTATTTATGAAAGAGTAGGAGATATATTTATAAGTAATGAAAATTTCGAAATTTTGAGAAATGAGTACTATAACAAAAATATTCACCTATTTTCTATTCCCAGGTTAAGAATTTAAATGTTTGGAACAGTATGTCACGTATCACTTATGGCTATCTTTTTTGGGAGATTCTATTTGTCAATCTTCGAAATTATAGCTAAAATTATATTTATTTAGAGATTAACACACATTGTATATATACATTAAATTAGGTCAACTCACAGCAAAACAAATAATGTCTACATATCGACGCAACATTGAGTAATTATTAGATGAGAAGGTTTAACCTTATTCTTTTAAGCCGTTTTAATATAATAAATTAAAATGCTTTTGGCCTATACGGATTTTTATTTCTTCATTTTTGATACGAATAATAGTATTAATTTGACGCGTTTTGGTATAAGATTTTATTCCCTCATCAGAACTGTAAACACATATAACATTAATTTTAAAAAAAATGTTAACATGGGTTCAACAAAGAATACTAATTCCATTCAGTAGCAAACAACGTACCAGCACTATCTGTTTCAAAACTTCTTTTTATTATTGTTAATGTATACTCATTTCATATTTTATAATTTTTCTGTAACAAAATAAATAATGAATAACAACATAAAGTTTTTAAAAAACAATATTATTAAATTACTTTAAAGTCACATGGTGACAAGTTGGGTACTATAGTTTATATTCTAATTGAGTTTATTGCGCAACTCTAATCTAATTAGATCTATTGCGCATATTCGTTTTATATTTGAATTGTGATTCAATAATGAAATCTACACTACAATAATAATTAGTTAAGTAATTAAGTTAAAGTAAATCAGACTCAAATTTTCAACATCTGTTCTTAATTTTATGGATTTTGCACTTTTTAAAGTGTAAAACATTTCTAATATTTTTCTTTTTTGCAAATTACTCCCTGCATTTAAAATTGTTACTTTATCAGATGAAAAATTAAATTTATGATTATAATTAAATACATGTTTACATAAAGCTGTTTTATTTTATTTTTTTGTTGTTGTTGACCTCTATGTTCTGATACTCTTTTTTTTTTTTAATTACGTTTCGTTTGACCAATATATTCTGCATCACAATCTTTGAAAATTATTTTATATACAGTATTGATTTTTTCAAACTTTCGAATTTCATCTTTAGGTAGTTTAAATACTAGGTATCGCATTAAACTTGTTTAAATTTCTAAAAACTACTAAAATATTGTTTTTTTTTTAATTCTATAAATAATTGGTGTGAATTATTGAACATAAGGTACACTAATTACTCTCGTAAAATCTTAATCGTTTAAACTATCATTATTGTTATTGATATTTTCATAAGATTCTATTCTTTTATTTATATATTTGTTTAAAAATGTTTCTGGATAGCCATTTTCTATTAGTCTTAAAAATTAATTTAATATTGTATAGATGATATTCTGGATCTGATAGTTTGAGGTCTTTATCGATTAATGTATAGACAATACCTATTTTTATATTTATATGATGATGAGAACGAAAGTTTAAATAATTTTCTCACCAAGTTTCTTTTTGATGCCAATTAGTTTTTATAATACTATTGTTAAAATCTAAACTTAAATCTCAAAAATTATTTTTCAGCAGGTTCAATTGCAAATTTTAAACTATTTCCTTTGTCGGTAAATTTTTTTAAAAAATCTGCAACTTTGTTAATCTAATTAACTTTGTTTAGAATCAGACCCCATTTTATTAATTATTGAGAAGTGCTTCGTCAACCTTATCTGAGAAACGACCTTCATTGAGCAAATACAGGAAATTATATTATTAAAAGAAGAGAATATTATTATATTTAGAAAATCCTGAAGAAATTGTAACACAAAACGAGGACACACCATTGAGAAATGATAAAACAAACTTTCAACGGTTTTTTAATTTTAATTTAGTTGAAGAAAACCGATGAAGCAAAGTCAAAAAAGTATAAACATATAAGCAGTTAATCTGAGTTATGTTCAAAATAAATTGTAAAAATTATAAGAAATCAAGAAACCTAAATAGTGGACTTCTCAATGATTCTGTCGATTATAAAAACTGAAGTAAAGATGAGTTCCGGGTGTTTTGGTCCACGTATTATATTTGAGAAATAAATTAGTATAAAAGAATAATGATTTAAATTTTGAAATCTGTGAAAAAATATCGGTATAGTATAGGTTTCGTTACACAAACCAAGTGGACAACTTGCTTCCGATTTAAAAATGTTTGACGTCATAATTCAGGGAAAATTTGAATTTGAATTAAAAATAATGATTTGTTGATTCGTTATTAAACCTTATACGCATTGTTGATAATAAAGCTCAATGAAGAAAACGGGGTCAATCTATGTTGTTGAAAGTGTATTAGTTGATATCTTAGCTTTATAAACTCTTTATAAATTAATAATAAAGTATATCTGTAAACCAATCACTTTATCCGCTCTAACTAACGGTGCCCTTTGGACAATAAAAGTTATGAAGGTTGTGAATCTTTCCCAAAATTATTACTTTTCAATAATTTAAATATTGTATTTTGAAACAAGGTAATTCAAATAGTATGAAATATAATTACTTTCTTTGAAAGATTATTTAAAGTCAACACAAACAATATTCTTTTAATTCTCTATTTAAGTTAATCTATGATTCAGGCGTTTAAAATCTCTTTCAAGATTTTTTCAACAATCTTTTTAATTATCTCTTTTATTCTTTTATTAACCTTTCAATTCGTTTTTTTATAAACAATAACTTGTCACAATAAATTTCACGACTCTGAATTCAATGTAAATATACTCGTTTATAAAACCAATTTTTAAACTCAATATCTCGACGACAAGATTCTTCGTCGCAACAAACTAATGGACCAAATACTTTGGCCAAAACTTCACTTTCTCACACAAAGACCGCTTTGTCTTGCAGGTCTTAACAGAAAGCCTACCTCCAAACGGCCAGATCCAAAAAGGCCTCGATTTTATCTGAAAGTGCCTTTTTATACTCCGACAATCCATTGAAATCTTACTTGCAACAAAAATCATGTTTGTTTATTTATGTAAACTTATAAAATAAGTTCCGTGTTTAAGAGATCTGAAATTTATCTTACACAGAAGATTTTATTTCCTCTTTTCAATTCCGAGTAATTTACATTAAATACAAGTTGAAATATTGCTAAATGCCATTGAAGACATACTTATTACGTAATGTCTTAAATACTCATTTAACAGGTCACAATTAATTAAGCAATTAAGTTAACATTTTAACTCTCGTTTAAATTAAATAACGTTTCCCTAAAATCATGTAATTACTGACAAAATATATGTTATGAAAAATACGTAATATCTTATTATTGAATAATAAAGAAGATTGTTAAAGAATCTCTCATTAAGAAATCTAATCTTAAAAACCCATTGTACAAAACCATGTTGTCCAATTTTTTAATTTGTAAGTCTTTACATAAAAGGAAACAAAAATCAAAGTATGTAAATCAAAAACAAAGATTTACTTTTCCAATACTAACAAAACTTTTAAAAATATAACATTCCCTATCATGCAACATCCTCAATTTTATGTTTATCCATTCCTTAATATAGGTTGTTTACCTCCAATAAAGAAACTTTAATAAAATTTCTTTGAATTTTGTTATGAAATTTAAATTAAGTACTTATTGAAATAAAAATAAACTTTACTTGTTATAACAATTATTTAACCAACATAGATATAATAAGTAACGAAGTCGATCGTTACAGGATCTTAAATTGTTTTTTTTATTTTCTGTCTAATTTTTAACAAAATATGGATTTCTGCCAATAAACTGAATAATAGTTTACTAAAATAGGGAATCCACTACCTTTACATTTTTATTATTGACAACATTCTTCAATAAGAATGTCAATGTCTGAAGGGAATAAATTTATTTTTTTTAATAATTCAATTGATTTTTAATTATCAAAATTCGCACATTGTACCTAGCTATCGGAGAAAACTACTGAACCTTTCTTTTTTTATTAAAAGAAAAAATATAAATGAGTGCATACTGTGACGCGGTAAAAAGTTACCGCTCACAATAATTTTAAATTAATTTAGAAATAAATTATTACACACCAGTCTGGAATCAATTCCAGGCTATTGTTCAGCCTCAATGTTAACTTAGCGATTTGTGCCTGTTATTAGTTTGAGTTTACGTTATTTAATTTTATTAAATATTTAAAATTCACTTTAATTTATATTTATTTTGATTCTTGTCAAATTTAAGATTAAGTTAAATTAAGATTTATTTCTGTTTTGATTTTGTATTTAATTATTTAAATTGATTAGATAATATTATTATTTAAACTTTTGGTTTTACCTGCCAACTGGTCTAACCAGACAAATGTTGTTTTATGCGATAAACATTAAATGTTTGCACTTTTATTTTACACGCACGAACACTGCTTGCTCCGATGTGGAGTTTTCCACATCATGATGAATCGTCGTGAGATTGTCCTAGCATATGGGTCCGAATGTGAGTCCCGTTCTCTCAAGAGTGTCAGGACCAGAAGATGATCCAATACACTTGATTTACGTTCCTCGGTCAATTGCCGCTCGATTTTTAAATGTGATTCGTGAGACCGGCACCGCGGCGCATGTATCGACGCATATTGAATTGATGACGATGCGTTCTCGATGCCATCGGTATGCTGAAGTGGTGTGTTCGAGCGTAAGGTCAAAAATTATTAAAATGTAAAACTTTCTTTGTAAAGATGTAATTAATACTACTGACGGAGCTCCTTTTTTGGCCATTGTGCCCGCCCAGGTGAGCTCCTATATTAACAATTTATTTGTTTTTCTGTGTTGGAGACGATCTCCAATACTAGACATAAAATTTAGAGTCAGTGTTCAGTGCGCGCATTTTTTTAAATGTCCCAAACTAAGAAGAAAAAGAAGAAGAAGAAGAAGTGCCATGCGACCGGCTATTTTTGATTTCTTGTAACCTTTTGAAATAATTTCCATTTAATAAATTTGCTATGTTGTGGTTTAATTTGAATTCTTAGTTTGTTGCTGCTCCTTACTCCCCACTCTCCGGATTATGAGTTAGTCATGGCTTTATTATATTTCAATTGAAGATTAGAATCATTTGATTAGTTTAATAAGTCTTTTATTTTACTATTAATTTTGTTTAGTTATTTTTCATTGAAATAACTTGGCGCCAGGGTTTTGTTTTTATATTGTTTACTTGGTTTTAATTGAATATTAAAAATTAGATTAATAAACATTAAACATCAAACAAAATCTTGAAAAATGCGTCACAATACATATGAACGTGAAAATAATCATG
This sequence comes from Ganaspis brasiliensis, assembly GCA_037103525.1. Classification (NCBI taxonomy): domain Eukaryota; kingdom Metazoa; phylum Arthropoda; class Insecta; order Hymenoptera; family Figitidae; genus Ganaspis; species Ganaspis brasiliensis. Next base: position 68,148 of record JAZKLR010000397.1, on the reverse strand, counting down.
AATAAATGAAGTGGAAATTAATATTGAAAACATTGAAAGCAAAATTTTTCTAAGTTTTCTTTTGCTAAGAACTTATTGAAATGTAGTGATAAGATAAGAAAACACGAGAGTTCACTAAGAGTTGGTGAACTCAATAAACCCTTTGTTGCAACTAAATTGCAATTCGAACTTCGACATTGAAAGCTTGATCCACAATAGAAAATGGCGTCTTTCTGATATTGACTGAAACTACTAATCTCAACTGCCAGATGCGTTTCAGGGTATCTGATTCTGCTCTGTTTAAGCTCATTATCGAACGACTGCGAGATTCTCAATGGACGTCTCAATGGAATCATTCGGCCGTGCTTCCGTTTAGCACTCTGTAACATCGTTACATGGTGACATTGTCACCGTATATAATGTATCCACGTATGTAAATTTATAGAGGGCATAGTTACAAATTTCCGACGTAATCTTTAGCTGTTTTAAAATTCACCAGAAAAGAGGGATTAAAACAAACAAACTTTTTACTTGTTAATAAACTCAGCGGTAGTCAACACCACTGAGAGAAATGGTGAGGTAATGTCAGTCTTGCCGCAAATTTGTCAGATTTGTAATTGCTTCAAATGGGTTCCAATTGACACAATAACGTAATAATTGAAACAATAGAATGGCTTTATTAGAGCCACAAACAGGACGGTGTTGTCTTCAAACCAGAATTCATTAAATCTGTAATGATACGATTTCAAGTGTACCGGAACTCGCTCGCCGGATTTTCAGTGTCTATAACCTCTAAAAATCTTATTTAGGATAAATAAATCTTAGTCTTCTGTATGTTAATATTATTTCTACACGGAAATAAATTTTACAACTGGCTGTTGCTTTCTTTCTATCTTAAGCTCTATTAGAATATTTTTATGTTTTCATATTAATATTAGTCACATTAGATAATTAAATTTTATTGGCCTATTGATTCTAAAAATCTATCGGTTTAGCAAATGATTTAATTCTACCAGATTTTTTTCCGTGTAGTATAAAAGCAAATTTAATCTTAGCCTGCTGACAGAAGTTTAGGTATCCTTAAGAATACTTTGTTGCTAGGAAAAAAGGTGAAGTCAGTGATGACGCCGAGAATTAAAAATTAAAATAAAATACCTATTAAAATGCTGGTCAATATTCAATTGAACTTTCTTAATTTCTGAAATTTACCATGTATCTAGTTCGTCATTGAAGCTAGCTAGTCAAGAAATTGTTAATTCAAGGAAGGTCTGACTTAGAGTAGTTAGTAAAAATGATCTGACTGATGTCATTCCCAACCATTGTGCAATAATCCCCTCACCTGAAAAGTTCTAAATGTAATGCATATTTTTTTACTTTTTTCAAATTTCCTTTGCATCCCTATACTTATATTATTAGTCTAATACAGAAATACTAATTCAATAGGTGAAAATTCTACTATTTTTTGGAGTAATGTAATTGGATTCTTAATGAATCCCTTCTCTCTTTTGTAGATAACTGTCGAAGGTAAGACTTTTGATAAAAAATTTATTGAAACTAAAAATAAAAATTATTCAACAGTTTCATTTTAATGAAAATAATATAGCATGCCAACAAATTATATATAATTATTGAATAAAACATGTTATTGTGATAAGTAAAAAGGTTATCGAGATTAAAACATTCAATAATCGATTAAATTACATATTTTATTGATTTAATAGAATTTTTGGTTAAATGAGTGAAAGAAATGCTTGCGTCAAAAGAATTTTATTCATATAAGTTTCTCATGTATTTAACTTAAATACATCCTGTCAAAGTCATTGAGCTATTGAGGAAATCCTGTGGCGAGTTTCGCCATTCGTAATTACGCAGAAAGTTTGAGTTGATTGGATCCCACTTGTCATTATGAATCCTTCTTCTCAGTGCATATATGCAGGAAGATAATTCCGTTATTTTTAATTATTGAATTTTGCGTTCGTTAAAAAGTAAATTTATTTTATTATAGAAAGTTAAATGATCAAAATTTTTAAATTACCTATATATTACCGTTACCTACTTAAAAGGTCTCACATAGAAACCTGTATAATTTTACATAAGAGATTATATATGGCTTGCCAAACTTCGTAACCAATTTGATATTTCCTGCTTCTCTCCATTCTAGTTTAGCTTAAACTTCTAAACAGTTTGCATACGTCATATGAAACATTTAAAGCGTAATTATAAATAGAAACTATTTTTTACTTTTTGACCTAGAAATGGAAGATTTTAAAAATGATTTAGTTTACATGCATGTTTAAGGTCGTTTCCAAGGTCTTTTTAATACGTTATCATTGCATTGCAAAATACGTACTATGTTATTGTATAGATTAATTTTCCGCCACAAAGAAAAATAGAGGGTTGTCCACATTGTGGGAGTACTTACAAGCCAATGACAAATATTAAACGTAGACAAAATCCCTGCAAAAACACCTTTTTGACGTCCTAAAGTCGTCGATTGCCCAGACTTAGGACATTTTTAAAATGTCTTTAAGACGTCTTATTGTCCCTAGGATATACTACGTAAAGAAAATTTTAGGACGACTTAAAAACGTCTTTTAGACTAGTGTGTCCACTGGGCATGAATACATATTACGTAACCAGAATTTTTTATTTTTCCTTTGAATTTTTGTTTCTGTGACATTGCACGTCACAAAAATCGGGCTTAGTTAATAATAAATTGCACCAATACTTCTCTTTATTATTATTTTGAACTTCTGGAAAACTTTGAGGGCGAGGCCCTTGACGGAAACTCCCTTCCACGAATCGGTCACGAAATGCGTTAGAGTTATATTTAGATTTTTTCTGCCGTTTTTCCTTTTTTTTTTTTTTGTTTATGTTGCTGCTACCCGAGAAATAGGAATCTCCAACCAGGAAGATGATCGTTCTGCAACGATGAAAGGAATCAGAGGATGTTGTTACGTTTGGAACAATACTTCACCTTCGCCGCTGCAAGACTCGAGCTTCGTTACAGATGAGCACGGCGAGAGAAGGGACACCTTCTTTTGTTAAGTCAATACATCCTGGCCGAAAAACAAGACTCGGACTTAGTGACAGATGAGTTTGAGGTTAGGATGTTTTGTTGTTAAGTCATTGTTGCCAACGACGGGACAAGATTCGAACTTAGTACTCAGATAAGCCGCCTAGTTGGCGACACCTATCACCACCTGGTTCTCTGGCGTTTACAATTAATCAAATACTAGTTAAAGATTAATTGTTTGCCGAAAGCTGAATAGAAGAAAAGAAGCAAAGTATGACGGGAAGTAGTTTGAACCTTAAGTCAAGCCTGGATATCAGCAAAAAGGTTGGATTAATTTCGGATTAGTTTTGGGAAGAATTTGAATTTGAACTGTTCTCGCGCCACTTCCAAACTCGGAGAATGTGTCCACTAATCAGCACTCAGCTACGCTATAGAGGACTCGTCGATCGCCGCCAAGAAGATTCCGTTCTATATATTGTCCTCAGGTCTTCATCGATTTATTCAGAAAGATCTGACATCTTTGTAAAGAGCTCGCTCTCAAAGAGATTAAATGAGAATTGATTTAAGAATTAATTTAGATAAAACCGCTAGGTTTAGCGTATTGTATTATTATCGTTAGTAAGATGATTCCACTTTATTTTCCAACTCGCTGTGCTTAAATTTAAGTAATGTAACGTTTAATTCAAACCAAAAATGTAAAATTTGTGCGATATATTATTTTTCCACATGGCGGAAGCACGCCACGCCTAGGCGCCCAACAAATTAGTTAAGAGTAAATAAATTCCCTTCTTTGTTAATTAAGTCAGTTGGCCGGCTGTTAAGCAAAATTTTGGTTAAGTAAAGTTTAGGAAAAGGAATTTACTTACATTTTTTTTATTTGAGTTCTTTAGCGTATTGACAGAATTGAGAGTTGGGTCGATGCTGGGATAATTCGGTATTGAAGACATCAGCAGTTGACGAACGATAATTTCGGGCTATATTTTCTTGGTAAGTTAGAAATATTTTTATTTTATTTAATTCTTTTGATATTTTGAGACCCAACCCTCACCCTGAAATTTATGGTTCTCACATTTCAAACAAATAAAAGTTTGCCCTCAACCTAAATAATTAATTTAGTTTTTTCTATGCTATAAAGATCATAGATTGTCCTCTATGATTATTTGTTTTCCCTCCAGGAGAGTTCAATGTAATATCTGTCAATGCTAAATCGTACTATTTAGATTGCTGTCCTATAATTCACCCTCAAATACAAGTAATATGCCACTCCAAATAGTATACTTGGGTCATCCATTTTTCTCAGTGTAATTGGAATAAATAGCGGTTTCTATGGTCTGAAGTTCAATTTTATATTCAGTTTATATTTTCTTTGTTCTAGTGATCTTCCAATTTATGAATTCCATCTCTAAAGTCGAAACCCAGAAGAGTAGCAAAATACCTTTCCGCTGCTGTTCTCACCTCTTTGTTTAATGACAATCGTTTTCCTCGTATATCCATTTTGAGGTGTGGCTAGAGATGAAAGTCAAAAGGAGCTTTAATCTGGTGAATAGGGTATAAATGTTCAAACAGTTTTAATTGTGTTTTAATTCGTTGATTTTAAAGTCAAAATACTTTTATGAGCAGGTACCCTGTCCTAGTGAAAAAGGATTTTCTTTATATCAAAGTTTCTTATTTTCTACTGGCACACAATTATGAAAATCATTTGTTCCATTAATTAAAAGATGGTTTTGAAGTCAAGGAATGAGCTTCTCGTCGGTGTACTTATTAATTAATTAAAAAACGTGTACAGAAACTGCATTAGATTGTTCTCGCAAGTTATATTTATCGGTGATTTTCGGATTAAGACAAAGTAGTAAATGGCTTTATGGACAATGATGTCTCTGCTAAGCAGTTTCATAAAAAAGGGACTACTTTTTGAGTCGGCGAAGTGTCTTTTCAGGTTCAGACATCACCTCCACTGCACAAAAGTCATCAAAAATTCTTTTAATCTTCCTCCAAAACTGTCTTAAAAAATCTCTTAATTTGGTAGTATTCACTATTGGTTCTTTAATACGTACCGATTTCTAGGACTTGAGGCCCTCAATGTTGGTGCATGCGTTTGTGGATAAGTGGCTCTGGATTGCTCGTAATGTGAGATAGACTACCAGGTTGGTATCCCTATGTTACTCTCAAGGGAATACTCTAACAAGCACATCTATAACCTTTGATGTGTAGCTTAAATAGAAGTTTCAGAATTGTTTTCTCCCAGTCGAATAAAACAGGTCTCCCACTACACAGCCTTGTAAATAAGTTTAATGAAAAAATATCGAGATGAAACGACAAGTGACTTGATTTCAGGTCACGACTCTTATAGCAGATTCTTACCACGATCTCTATAGTAACTAACCGTCCTCTGCTGGCGACTGGCGATCACTTGTGGAACCTCGTTGTTCCGGAGGATTCCTTAATCCGCTTTGTCTATTATGTCAGTTGTCTTTATTTGACGTAGAATGTTAATCGACTTTGCATCGATCCAGATTTTCTTCTTTGGCTTTGCAGTCTCGGTGCGTAAATAAATAGTGCAATATTAACCCTCTGCCTACTCAAATGACCGTTATCGTCTATTTGGACGATAGGTCTTTTGGGGACTATAGGAAACTAGTTGTTAAGCGCTTGAGTAAGGAGAAGTAATCGTAAGCAGATGATTAAGGAGCTTAAACGTTTGTGTCAGGCTCTCTAAGCTTGTAAAGTGGTTTTTTATAAATCCGTCACAAAAGTAGTTCCTTAACGGCGGCACTGATGATATTTGATTATTTTGTATTTGAATATTATTCTGTATCTGGATTATTGCTGATTGAGATTTTTATATTCTATTTATTTTTTATACAAACTGTCTTTGTAAATAAGAAAAAAAACTTACAACAAAGAAATACTTGTTGTGATTTAAAAGCACATATTGTAACACTGAACAATTCTCTGAAAATACGGAAAACGCACTTCTTAGATATTAATATATTTGAATTGGAAACAAAGATTGTGAGGTGGTCAGTTGGCTTGAAGGATCGACGACTATCTTACGAGATTCGCTGGAACCGGCTAGGAAAATCAGAGGCCCGAAAACTAAATGGTGGCGCCAGACATCAGCGAACCGCGAAAGCCGCACTCACATTAAAGTGCGCAAGCTTCGGCGGCAGCGCATCCTCACCAGTACGGAGTTGGTCGGTCAAAATGACGTTCCATTTGAACGGTAGCACCGAAAAAGTTCCGCAACACCAGTGAAATGGACTGCCAGAAAGTGCTCAAGCAGCTGAAAGGTTGGTGAACAATCTTTTTTCTCTGTGCCAGAAATGCGGAATTCGTGGGGTCACGAATTTCTTGGTTAAACGTAATCAGCTTTCCGACTGTATGGCGAGGCAAGGACGCCGCCATGTTAAGCACGCCGGCCAGCTGATCACCCATAAACGAAATGCGACTTCTCTCTACGGTTTTTTGTTAAATTCTCAATGTTTGGATTTTTGAGTGAATAAATTTAACTTGTTTACTAAATTTTTTTAATATCGTGTTTATTCAGTGCAGTGCTCGAACTTGTCGTCCTCCCTCGCCCATATCGACGCTACCTACGACTTTGTGTTACTTGACTTCCGCTATGACGTCGAGCTAGCTAGGCAGGAAATGGTCCCGTTTGTTTTGAAAATGGAATTCGGGTAAATACTCGTTTCACCTGGCGCCAGGAGAAGGAATCTCCACTTACAACAAACGGACTTCGATGGTTATACACGGGCTCAAAGGATGGAGTCCGTGAATTCAATGTCGGTGCCGTCTATTTTGCCCTTTTTATAATGTTTATTCTCGAATTAATAATTCTACAATGAAAGAAATTAAGAAGTTATAACAGTATAAAAGTGACCGGCTTAGTATATCTAAGGACTTGAAGTACAGTACGTCTCAATCTAAAGAGATGAGTTGAGAGTAAGAGATTTTTAATTTTTATTACTTTATACCGTTCAACGTCTTCGATTAGATTCCTGCTCTACGAAATTCTCTTGACGAATTCTGAAGGCAAATTCAGACATCATGGGGCATCTAATGGACTGAATCACAAGTGTAATTTAAATTACCGATAAGGTCGGGTGAACCTTTTTTGTAGTAACCTTTTGATGTTACCGTAAAGTTTTCGGTTGTTAACCAATACATTTTGAAGACAATTTGTCCAAAAGCAATAGCTGTATAATAGCTTTTTAATTATCACGTTAGAAACATTAAGTAATTTTTTAATTTTTGAAAACTTTTAACTTTAACTTCAACTATTCCCGTAGGCGAGAAAAGTTCAAGGAAAAAATTTAAACTTTACAGGCATAATCATTGTTTTTTTCCCTTGAATTTGAGCATCATTAACTTCAAAAATGTCAGCTAGTTTTCGATTTATGAACTAAAGCGTGGATCTCTACATTGTCGCGTTCACACACTGATTTGATTAAGAATGCGGTTTCGACAATGTAAAATTTCACGTTTTAGATCATAACTCGAAAAATTAATTTCTCTCGTCATAATTAACAAACTATGAATGCTGTTGTTTTTAGATACCGATCATCTTTCCAGAAATTTTATAAATTTTTGAATCTGTTTCGAAAATTTTTCTAGCATTACTTTTTGCGAAAGGAATTCGTGTTTTTAATACTGATCTTTATAATTATAGAATTATAGAGATCAGTGGTTTTTAATCACACTCCGTGAAGTGTACGCTCATTTGTGGCTTGTAGTGTATCATCACTTTTGTTCAGAAAAAGGAAAATTAGAAAATATTTTTAATTTGTGATAATTAAACCAAAGGTAATTTTCCATTTAATCTGTGCAGGATCTCTTGAGTCATTAGTCTTCTCTAAGAAATTTATAATTCATGAAATGTAAAACTTTGAACTTTGACTAACTATTGCACCACATTTCATCAAAGTTCGTAAATATATATTTAATCAGCACTGATATAACTTTACCCAATAGAAATTTTGTTTAACAAATTAGAGTAATATTTCAGAAAAGTGTTTAATTGACCTATTCATTAATGGATATTAACGATTTACGAGGCAATTCAAAAACTTATGAGTTTGTTTTCTCTCCATTAATAATTATGACATATAAGTGGCTTACCCTGCATTTGGTAGAAAGCCGTTATTCCAACACGGTCCGCACCATCAAACGATACTGGACCCTAGAATTAGAATTAATTAAAGGGTAATTTTTTAGGAACTTGAAAATTATTATTTCATGAAAATTGTAACTTTATTACTATTATTTGTAAAAGTAAATTAGATTATGCATTTTGTTTTCTAATTGTCGAAAAAGAAGAAAGATTAAAAGCTCACCTAAAAATCATAGAGAATATAAAATTTTAATAGTTTTAAATGACCTTCGAAGTGAGATAGAGACTTCTGCTTCAATAAGCGTTCTAACTCTGAATTTATGTTTTCTTTCATTAATTACTCCCGAACTTAATACCAGAGAAGAATACTTGAACTTTCTCAAGTTCCTTGACGGAACTCATTATTTCTAGATGAATGCACATTGCACAGTTTAATGTTTGAAATTATTCTGCTATTAATCCTATATTTTCCATTAAATAACTTCCTGAATCTTTCAAACGTTAATAGACGTTTTATTGTTTGCTTCTCTAAAGGATAAGTTCAACCTTCAAACTTTGAATTTATTCTATTTCTTACATTTTCCAAAATTTGTTGAATGTGATTTATTATAGAAGTTATTTACTAAAATGTGACAAGACACATTTCACGCATGTATCAAGGCAAAAATTTACCATCAATTGGAGTAACTTCGGAAAGCAGGACAATTTCGGAAGCTTGTACATTTTTTTAAATATTTTGTATTTTCATTAACTATCTAATAGTTTTCATGAGGAATTAGCATTTATTTTGGTTTACTGAACATTCAAGGGACATAATATGACAGTTGAGAAATAAAAAGAATCAAAGAAATTCAAGAAAAAATTAATTTAGTTGAAAGGGATTTTCGGAGGTTATTACACTTTGTAAAAAAATTAGAGAGAGAAAATATATGATCTTAGGAAGGTCAATTGGAATAAAAACTCATAATTTTTTTCGTCACCAAGCTACGTTTCGTCGACGTACTAAGTTATAAGTTTATAAGTTATATACGTTTATAAGTTTTGTTGTAAAGATTGTTCGGCTTTATATATCGGTAAAACAAAACGCACTCTATTGGAACGTATTAACGAACATAAAACCAAAAAAAATTTAAACTCTGTTGTGTCACCATCGGGATTCAAGCGGCCATGAATTTAATTGGGATAATGCGATTATTCTTGATTTTGAATCAAATTGGAAAAAAAGGAGAATTTCCGAAATGATCCATATCAAGTCTAATCGAGGTGCAATTAACAAAACAGAAGATGGCTTTTCGTTGAACAAGATCCACTTTCCATTGACCAGTAGATTACATTCCAAGCCCTTGTGTATTTGTTTTGCTTTGAGTTCATTGACTTATAAATGTCGTCGACTGTATTTTGATTTAATATATATATTTTGTCACATTCTCCGCCTCGAACTTTAGTTATCGTTCGACCGTTGCTTGACATGAAACGAAGAGATTATAATTTAAAAACGCTCTTAATTTTTTACAACCTTTTAATTTTAATCTTTGACATGTTAAAACAAAGTGTTTAATGTTTTAACAAATAGGTAGTATAACCTTCGTTTTTTAATGTTTTTTATTTTTGTATAACTGTTTGTTTGAAGTGTGCAATAAATATTATAGCCTGATGAGGTCGACAAACCCACGTCGACGAAACGTACCTTGGTGACGAAAAAAATTTGGAGTTTTTATTCCAATTGACCTTCCTAAGATCATATATTTTCTCTCTCTAATAAACTACAATGGAAGGAAACAACTCTTTGATATTTGTAAAAAAATCTTTTTTTTTTCTTATTTTTTTAAAATCCATTTTACATTGGTGAAATTTGTCCCTCAACTTTCTCATAAAATACTAAATATTTTGACACCAAAGTTAGTAGAATTATTTAAAATATCATCAAGATGGTCTATCTCACTCAAATTTTCTTACATTTTATCTTAAAAAAATGCTTAAAATTTTTATTTTTTATATATTAAAGAATATTATCCATTCATAACAAAGCGTATGATTAAACAATTACAAGGGTATATTACAAGTTTTTAAAATGTGTCAATTCACTTTATTCTTTAAATTTTCTCAAAATTTGTAGGCTTATAAAAATCTGAAAATTTGTAGAACAATAATTTTATAAAATTTTCTGTTTTTGCTTTGGAATTTAAATCTTAAATTGGAATATCAGGAAAAATATACTAGTTTGACAGACTTCAAAAAGTTAAATAGAAAAACAAAAAATAATTCAGGTAATATAAATGTTTTCAATGTTAATTTTTAAAAATTATTACATTTAATCATTTTTGTTGATTATTGTATTAAAAAATGCAAACCAGTAAGTGAAAATTGATTGCAAATCTCAACTACTGAATGTCAAAGTTAAACACATTGGAAATATATTTTTGTCGAAAGTTTTGAAGTAATTTTAAATTAAAATTTGTTCACTATAAAAGTACTTTCATACTTTGATATGATAGTATTGATTTTTTTATTTTATATTATAAAAATGTAAAACTATTGTTTCCTTTAATGAAGGTGAAGTATTGAAAATCTTGGTGTTTTGGAATACTCAATTCTTCACCAGAACGTAAAACTACTAATTTCTGTTATAATAATAATTATTATTTAAATAATACTAAATTTGCCTTTTTTAAACAATTACCAATGATTAAGAAATATAAATAATCTAATTTATTATCTATTTTTCTATCATATTTTTCTAGTTGTCAAATAAAAACTATCATCTTTGTATAAACTTTGAATTTTAAATTTTAAAATAAGTACAGAAAACTTTATAAAATACTTATCAGAAATGTTTGGTACAAACATTAAAAATCATTCCTGCAATACGAATCATCACATTTTTTAATAAATAGACAGCAACTATTTTGCATGAAATATATGATAGGATGCACTAAGTTGTTTACTGTTTTATTTGAGGTTATGGGTACTTATTTTGGATAACAATCAGCTGTTTAATGTCGACCAATCGAAATAGGCGAATGAAGAGAAAACTGAATTATTTTAAACAGAGTATATGATTAACTAATCGGAGATTAGAATCTTCGTGTGGGACGCATTGAACTTTAATCATGATTAAAAGCTTGATTAAAAAATAACCATGATTAGTTAATCAGAGTTTTAATCTGAGTTGGTGAAACCGGCCCTAAGTATTTTAAAAAAAAGTTTATATGAAAAAATTGTGCTTATGCCACCAAAAATCGTCCGAAGTTACCCCATTTGATGGTAGTATCTCCAATCTAAAGGGAATTTAGGAGAACTATGTTTCTACAGGTAGGGCAGCCTTCTTGTACAACAATTTTTGTGAATTTATGAAAACCAGGATACTTTCTTTACCATACATATTTTTCATCTGAATTTTTGCATAAGTTTCATACGTAAAAATTTTGTACTTAAATGAATAAGTATGTAGATGTTATATATAATTTAAACTAATTAGATTTTTCTATATTTAACTGGAACCCTAACTTTAAATGACTATATAATTTCGTTTAAAAATGTTGAACGTGTGTTAGTCATACAGAGGAGATAAAGATTATATTCATAACAAAAATTACTAAATAGAATTATTAAAGTAATAATATCGTTACAATATAGATAAATTTGTAATTACCGAAACTCCATTGAAATGTAAATCCTTCATTTGTCCTAGAAGATAATAAGCTAGATCCTGTCTCTTATGAGAATATTGAGCAAAACTAACATTTTTCTTGTTCAGAAAAGCTTCAGATTTATTCATAGCTACAGCTACAGCCCAAACCGCATCGTAAGTTTGGGCAGCATATTGTGATACTGTGACCCCTCGTTTCGCCAATTCTGCTGTGAATTCCGAGCTTGTCTGAAAAAGGAAAATTTAATTATGATTACAATTTTATATAACTTATCTTCATATATGTATTTATCATCAGGACTAAATATGAAATAAAACAAAAAAAAAGAAGATAAATCATTAAACGCTAGTTATATGTATAAAGCAAAGTATGTAGAATAATATTCTTAAAAAATATAAAGCAAGGATTAAAAACCTGAAAAGTAATAATGCTTGTTAAAATTTCTTTCTTAAATAGTAAACTATTGTTGACTTATTTTTTACATAGAGCTTGTTTATTTCTACTATTATTTAAATTTGCTTTAAAGTTTTAATTCGGTAAATTTTGGTTTTAGAAAATCTACTTGTCGAGTCTAATTTTAAAGTGAAGTGGTTGTCTAAAAAGTAGTTCCAATTTAAAAGAGAACTCTAAAATTGGAGATTCCTTGTTCGAGATTCTGAAATTCAGTTAAAAGACAGGTATTTTCCACATTAGCCTAATTGGTCAGGTTTTCAGTTAAAAAGGCCCTCGGCGTTTTCAGTCGTTCTTTTAAGCTTTAATCGCGCGAAGTGGCGATGGTTTTATCCCTTATAGCAATACCGACATTACCAACAATGCAGCACTGTCAGTCTGCATGTGCTTGGCCGACGTTGCTGCTCTAATTTCTCTGCTAGAGGATTCCCTTTGTGCCTGCTATAACTGTACCCAGAAATCGTCAGAACTCGAAACAATCTGAATAAAACTAGGACAAAACGACACACTTTAAGATTATTGCTCCAATACATTAGAAAAATTCTGATAGATCATATTTTTCATTTAATTGTGGAATGAAATAAATTGACTGAATTTTCATTCTATATTTTTGTAACATCATTCCATTTACATAATTGTAAAATAGGAGTGGGAGATAGCACATGAAAATTCGGTATTTGTGTTTTCTCCTTGCATTTTTTTGAAAATACAACAAATAAAATTTTTTACAGTATGTCATTATGTTACTTTTCATTTCTAAAACTTGCCTTTATTTCACGAATGAGATAATTATGTCTATTTTTAAACGCTTTTTAGATATTTTAACTTTTTTTAGCGAAGAGAAATCATGTGAAGCACAGAACGTGTTTTTTTTCGAAACGCAACTTCAGCGACTTTCATCGAATGCAACATCAAAGGAAAAACTTTTTTAAAATTATTTTCCTGTCTTTACAAGTTAATAGTTTTATGCACAAAGAACTATTTTGAAAAATATTTAGTAGATTGTAAGAAAAAAATTAAATAAAAAATGTTTTATTTTTACTGTTAAAAATAAGAAGCAAACTGGTTTTCTTCTTTGACTTTTTCTGAAGGGGGGAATATATATTCTACAAATTCTGTATGGCGTTTTAGTTATCTTAAAATCAAGTTACCTAATTGTCAACTGCTATAATTTTTCATTTATCGAAATTAGTATTTCTCATAATTTTATTTCATTCAGCATTTGGTGTTAGAATTATTATTTATCCAAAGTCTGATTTGTTGTAATCTTTATCTATTCAAATCGATACGTGTCAATACTTTTTTCCTCTGATTTTTTTTTATGGGATGCAATATTTTTGGTAAGCATCACTAAACTAGGTGAAAATTATCCACGTTAGCAAACAAATTTGCTCATTAAGTTGTATTTTTAGCATGGAAAAAAGTTTTGGCAAAAAAAAAACGAATTTCTTTTGTGTGAAAAACGTGGTCAAAAAAATTTGATTGGGTATTTTAAAAAATCCCTGTGTCAAAATTCAGATCTTTATGAGTTTAATAAGCCATCCAAATTTTATTCAAATCCGCTGAAGCGTTCTCAAAATATTCTGTCGACAAAAATAGTTACACACACACACACACACATACACCTGAACATTTGCTTAAAAACGAAAACTTACTATTTTTAGATGAAAATGAGTCGATTTAAACTATTTTTGGGAAATCAAAAATCTTAACGATCAGTAAGCTTCCTCTTATTTCCAAGAAACTCTATAAAATAATTCCTGAAAAGTTTACAGCAGAGTTTTTTCAGAATTTTCCACATCTTTAAGGTCAAAACCATAAAAAACTAATAAAAATTTGGTTTCTTGTATTTATCTCCAAAAGTATAAATAGTTGAAAAAAATATTGTAAATAAAATTGATAGATCCCATTAACATAAACATTTTTTACATTATTCATTTTTCCATAAAAATTAATAGTTTTCGAGAAAATTGCAATAGGTCGTCAACCTCGTTTTAGAAAAGAAAAGGAATTGATTTTTGAAGTTATACGCAAGTTATCACTTAATCAATATCAGTCTCATTTTTCTCGAAACCTAATAAAGATATCGTTAAACTTGAAGTAACTTAAAATGTGTATTTTAATGATATCTACATCTTTTATTAATATAACTTCTAATATTATTTATATTTTTGTAGAAGAATGCAAGAAACTTAATTTCTATGAGTTTTTAATAGTTTTCACCTACAAGATGACCTTGTTGACAATTTTCACTATTATAATTGCAGTCAGTGCTTAAAAGACGTATAAGTATACCAAATTTTAGAAAAATCGGTTAGGGGTTCAATTCGACAGTACAACCTTAATTTTTATGAATCCAGCTTTATTTATTCTTTGTTAAAATTTTGCTAAAACAATAAAACGTAATTTTTTAAAAGCTACAATGTTATCATTGCTAACAGAGTGCTTTTGAAAATTAAAAATATATGGGTGATTCCTGTTTGTGGATCGAAAAAAAAAAAATTAATAAATCCATTTTTTGATCTTTAAAATTCATAAATGTATTAAGCATTAAAAAATGTAACACCCCTATAACTTGATAATGCTAATTTGTAGTATTTAAAAAAGGATTTTTATATTAAATAGATAAATCTGATGGTTAAAATATGCAGCAGGTGCTTCTTCTAAAGTAAAGAACAACTTTTTGTCATTCGAATTCATTTTGCACAATATTTTTCATTCATAGAAAACTATTTAATAATATTAATTTAATATGTATTATAATTGGAAAAATTGTAGACATTAAAACACCTACCAAAATACAAAATCTTTTAACCACCAATAATAACTTGTCAACATTTTTAGGTTTATTTTTCGTTGACAGTTTTGCTATTCATAGATTGATATTCATATTAATTATTAATCTGAGTCAGAGAAATGACGTATATTGACATATAGAGGGAAAACTGGAAATTTCAGGGAAGTTTTCGGGAAGTTTCTTGAGAGCTTCCCTTGGTAATTTCCTAACTTTCCTTGGGAAACTTTCTGGAAATTCCAGTGCAATCAAAATTGCCTTCAAAATACACATCCGAGCTTAGATCAAGCTATGGTCTGAATTATTCAACAAACCATACATATTCTGAAAGCAAACAACTTGTGAGTTATATAATTATTATAATGAATTTTGCATCGCATTATATAATAAACTTTCACATAAAAGGTAATAAAGTGCATTAAAACAGAAACATCAAGCAAAATTGTTTTATTTGCTGTACGGCAGATAATTAACGCACGTTAATTATTGCTCTGAGAGACTGCAATTTCTGTTTATTGTGACATTAGATGGAAATTGAAACAACTTTCTATTACTTTTATCAAGCTACAGGGGGAAAAAATTGACCAAACTTTAATTTAAAATGTAACTTTAACTCATTTTAATACAACATTGAATTGTTTTATTTTGAATAAAAATTCATAATGAATCTACAATGAGTGTAATGTACAAATGAAAAATTGTTCCATATTGAAAAAGTTTTTTCAACACATACATTATTGTAAGAAGAGTAATTACCAGTCCTGAATGGCTGATATCGTCGCTCAATATCGCTCCATGGCTCTTTACAATAATGAGACCATCCAAGGTTTGTAATAGTTGAGATGGTGAGCAGTTGTCTGGCCTGATGTGCCACCAATCGCCTGTCATTCCGGATAGGTCTATCGTGTCTCCTGGTAAGATCCAGGCGTAATCTCCTCCGTGCATACCCAGTTTCCAGGCCTAGAATATTAGAATGTAATACTGTAAGTGTTTCTAAATTTATCTCTAAGACAGTCTTATTTTATTTAAGAAACATGGTCCTGTCAGGTTTCATAATTTTAAAAAATTACATTTCAAATAATAATGTACAAAAAGTTTATTATATTCTGTCATAAAATGAAAATCATAAAAGTCTATTGGTTAAAAGAATTTGTTTAAATAAACATTAAATAAACTATAGATTAGAATTTTTAAAGAAAAATTTAAAAACACAAATTAATAAAAGAATGATAATGATTTAAATTATGAATACCTTTAATTAAACACTGAGAAAATTAACCTCTAACTGTGTTAGTTGACAAGTATCAACGGTGTCAACAGAAATTCATAACCAAATCCACTTGTTTACAAATAAACTCGTGCTTTGCAGATGCTATTCTAACAGCCTCGCTCAATAAGTTTTAACTGAAAATTAGGTATATTTAGTTGAATTTTTTCAGTGAATAATAATCGAAAACAATATTGTTATCAAAGCGTAGTAAATTACTGTTAAATATTTTTAATGAACCCATTATTGTAAACATATATTATTTTAACATAAATAACATCACTGTTAAAATTATTATCTTGGATTAAATAATTACGATGTAAACCTAAAGAGTATAAAAACAATGTACTTGCAACATGAAGCTCATTAAGTACTATGACGAGGTAAAAAGTTACCTCGCACAATATTTTTAAATTAATTTAAAAATATAATTATATAATATTATATCGTTTAATAATTGATACAATTATAAATATTAATTTTTTAATTAAATTATTATTTCACATCAGTATGGAATCAATTCTAGGCTATTGTTCAGCCTTAATGTGAACTTAGCGATTTGTGCATTTTATTATTTTGAGTTTACATTCTTTAATTTTATTAAATATTTAACATTCACTTTAATATATATTTATTTTGATTCTTAACAAATTTAAGATTTAGTTAAATTAGAATTTATTTCTATTTTTACTTTGTATTTGATTAATTGAAATATTGGAATAACATTATTATTTGAATTTCCTGTTTTTACCTGCCAACTTGTCAGATAGGACAATTATTTGTTTTGTGCGATAAACATTAAATGTTCGTACTTTTATTTTACAGGCACGAACACTGCTTGACTCCGATGTGGAGTTTCCCACATCATAATATATCGTCGAGGAGGTGGTCCTGGTTGTCGCCATCGTCGTGGTTAGCATTTTTGGTCGTCGTGGGATTGTCCTAGCACATGGGTTCGGATGTGAATCCTGTTCTCTTAAGAGTTCGAGGACCAGAAGAAGATTTCGTCAGTCGTGTTTATAAACTGTCAAAACACTGGTGGCAGCCATCTTGAATTAGAGATTGACGTCAGCGCCGCCACTACTACACCTGAGTCACACTTCTTGGTCGATTGCGGCTCGATCTTTCCATCCGCGGGTAATGCGACTTTGTGAACTTTGAAATGTGATTTGGGAAAGCGGCACCGCGGCGCATGTGTCGCCTCACATGAACTTGTCGACGACGTGCTCTCGCTGTCGTCGTACTCTGAACTAGTGTGTTCGACCTGTTGGTCGTGTATTGTTTATTAAAAGTCTTAAAAACTTTATAAAAATGTAACAAAATAAGTGACGGGGCTCTATTCGTGGCCATTGTGCCCTATCAAGTGAGCTCCATTATTAACCTTTGTGTATTAATTTGATGGAGTCGGTTCTCCATATATTTTGTAAATTTAGAGTCAGTGTTCAGTGCGCGTTTTTTGTAAATGGCCGTGACATTCGGCCGACTATTTTCATGTTCTTGTAATCTTTTGATAGGGTTAAAATTGAATGAAATTGTTTTGTTACGGTTTACAATTTTACATTTAATTTGTGCTGCTCCTTAACGTCCACTCTTCGAAAAACTGGTTAGTCGTGGCTTGTCGTTTAGATTTTATTTAATTTAAATTTTTTTAAAATTAAACATTAAACATAATGTGAAAGAATGCGTTATAGTACAAACTGAATTATCATAATAGGATCAATTATCAACAAATAACATATGTATTCTAATTAATAAAGGATTATAACCCCCGCAGCACCTAAACTTGCCTCAAGTTTGCCAATATTTCTTCAAGTGTCGTCAACTATGTCAGAAACTCTGCGGCAAGTTTAGAAACTTGAGGAAAGTTTGGCAAAGTTGAGGCAAGTTTAAGTGCTATGGGGGAAGAATAATTGTTTCTTTTTGATGAAAATGGGGTTTATACTACGCCAATAAGAGGAAGCATTATTTGAATGGGACTAACATTTTGACTACAAACTAAGGTTTCTTAATACAAAAAAAATTCTTGGAAACCACTAATGTTTTGACTCCAAGACTAAATTTTTCAACACAAGAGGGGAGGAGAAATTGTTAGAAGCCATTATCGTTTGGACTGCGACACTAACGTTCTGAAAATACAAAGGAGTGGAAAGACTATGGTTTTTACTGCCCAACTTAAGGTTTTAAGAAAATATAAAAAGAAAACTAAAAAGAGAAGACTGAGTTAGTTCTCATCAAGCAATCAGCGTGTTATTACTTCACAGTAGCGTTAAATCAATAGTAGTTGGGGGAAATTAAAAAGATCGTCAGTTTAATATTAAGAATCAGTCAGCGCAAGTAGAACTTATCTGAAGGAATAGGTTAACGTAGCTGCCTATTCACTTGGATACAGTTCTACGTAGCCTTTCGGACGCTCTTTTGAACAATAATAGAAATTCATTTTAAGTACCTGGCGTATCTATCTAGTGCTGACAGACACCTCAATATTCTCTCATCTTCACAGATTCATTGGTTCAAGCTAACAGTAAGGACCCTCAATGAGCAACTAATGAAATTAAAAAAGTACCTATTCATAATTTACAAAAATATATTTTGCCATTTTAAAATTTTATCTTAAATTTCTTAAAATTAAGAGAAACATATCTCTTTTCTTATTAATTAAACAAAAGCATATTTAGTGTCATCTAATAAATATCACTAGAAGTAAACTTGTTTATTTATTTGACTGGCCTTTCTCAGAGCGATAGTAATTTAATTATAACTCGAATAAATTGACGCATTTTGGGTAATATAGTCCGTTCTTAGCTTTAGAATAATAGATAATAAAATAATAATAATTATTATTATTTTAAAAATAAACATAATTTCAAAACATAAAAAAATAAAAATTTGCAATAATTATTGTTATTACTATTAAAGACCTTAAAGTATCATTGTTTTACTTCATTTTAATCGATAAACCCTCAAACTTGTTTTTTTCTTATTTGGTTTTATTAATTTGACAAATTTGTCTGAAGATTACGTGTAACTTTTAACTACTAAAAGTCTGCAATTTTTGACATTAAAAATTAATTTTCTTTAAAATGTAGGGGAAACTGCCCTACGGTGGATAGCCATTCCAACAGTGGATAACTTTAAATATTTTAAAAATTATTCATTATACGAACACAAATCTTAGAAATCTATAATAAATATTAATTGCTTAATAGTTCAATCATTATTATGATTGAAATTTATAGTTTATTTCGTAATTATTTAAAGTTATCTACTGTTGGAATTGCTAT
This sequence comes from Ganaspis brasiliensis, assembly GCA_037103525.1. Taxonomy (NCBI): domain Eukaryota; kingdom Metazoa; phylum Arthropoda; class Insecta; order Hymenoptera; family Figitidae; genus Ganaspis; species Ganaspis brasiliensis. Next base: position 48,598 of record JAZKLR010000397.1, on the reverse strand, counting down.
CCACCATAGGTCAGTTTCTCCTACCATGTAAAATATAATTTTCCAAAATCAACTTAGTGAATAAAAAGGAAATGGATGTCGGAAAAGGGAACTGGAACTTTCAAAGTTCCCTTTGTTACATTTACTAAAACAGAACTTGTATTTCTAAGGTTCCCATTCCCTGAATATTATACAACAAAGGAAACATTAAAGTTAAAAAGTTCCAGTTCCTGTTTTCAACTAACAGTTCCTTTATATCAACTGAGAATTCACGTTACAGAATTTTTAATTATTTATCTATTTTTCGTGTTGTTAAATTAGATTTAAGGCAATTTTGAAATCAAATATAAAAATAGTAAATGTACCACCTTTATGTGTAATTATAATTGTGGTTATTAATCAGCAGCCTTTTATTTAGGCACTTAATTTTGTTTATATATTGTCTGATTAAAAATAGAAGAAATAACATCTTTTATTATAAGCTTAGCTTGTGCGAAAATCGATATTTTCAATTATTAAAAACTTTCTCTGAGTGTTCAAATATATCAAGGATTCTCGCAGTGTTTCGAAGGGTTAATGTACTATTCTGGCACGTTTGGTAAATTTAAGCCCTTGAGAGTAGAGTGAAAATAATACTTTGTAATATATCTTGACGTAGTATAAAGATAGAAATTCAGCTCTCAAGAGAGTGCAAATTTAAACATTTGATTATACTGCAAATTTAATTTTTATTCGTTGTTTAAATCCATTCTAAAATATTACGAATTTCCCCACAAACGATTGTTTACAAAATATAAAACTAAATTAAAGTTAACTTAACAGAATAATAATAGTACCAACTTTAAACATTTAACATGCCTGTTTAGTATTTAATTATTTTTTAATAGATATACGTACATCTTTAGAGTTTGTCCTTTTAAATCTTAATGCTTAGTCTAAATTCTTAAAATCGTAAAATTATTCTACAGATAAGTTACTGTTTATCTACAGTAGTTTCTACTGGCTACAATTTTGTAATTCGTATTCATCGGCTTGAAAGCGGTAGGAATTTAATGTAATAATTAATGCACTTTTTGTGTATATTGAGGACCTTACACTAGATAAAATTAAAAAAATTGCCAGATTTCAAGTATCACTAGAGTACATGGTAAGTTTTTATTCCATCTATATTTTACTGAGCATAAAACAGACAAATTGTTATGATACATAATCAGATTAGTTTATGCTGGACAATGACTGAGATTAATATGCAAATAGCTATGAGTAGCCTATTATTAGAATTTGCATTTATAAGTACCGTTATCTCTTCTGTGATGTCGTTTAACAAGAATATAAAAACGAAAACTTCTCTTTGTCACAAACGTTTATTATAATCTGCGGTTGATTTATAATTATTATTGCTCATCAATATTAAATACGCAAATATGAACACTCACGTCCTACATACTAGTGCGTCATTAGGTGTGTTCAATACCCGTTTTCACAATTGATCAATATAATTAGTTCTTTTAAATACAATAGAAATTAATATTACATCTTTAATGGAATAAATAATTTATGTGCACATATAGATATATATATGAATATACTATGACACATTGTTTCACATTATATTTAATGTTTAATTTATGAAAAATCTACAATTAAATTTTTAGTCAAAACAAATAAACAATACAAAAATAAAAACCTAGCGCTAAGTTATTTTAACGACAAATAACAAAACAATAGACTAATGAAATTAATAAATTTACCCTTTTAGTGAAACAAAATTTAAACAAACAAGCTACGACTAATTAGTTTTCCGGAGAGTGGAGGATAAGGAGCAGCATAAACTTGATTTTATTTTAACCACAATAAAATATGACACATTTATTAAATTAAAACTATATCAAAAAGATTACAGAAAAGTAGAAACAGCCGGCAGCATGGAATGGCCATGCGTCTTTAACAAAAAGACGCGCACTTAACACTGACCACAAATTTAATGTTTATTAACAAGAGATCCGACACCACGAACAAAAAAAGTCATTTTAATAAATGAGCTGACCAAGTAGGGGCCTACACCAACAAATAGAGCCCCATCAGTAATATTGGTTACATTTTAATAAAGTTCTAACACTTTTTATAAATAATACATGACCAGACGGTCGAACACACTAGTTCAGAATACGGCGACAACGAGAACGCGTCGTCGACAAGTTCATGTGCGGCGACACATGCGCCGCGGTGCCGCTTTCTCAAATCACATTTTAAGGTTCGCTAAGTCACATTACCCGTGGATGGAAAGATCGAGCGGCAATGAACCAAGAAGTATGAATCAGATGTAGTGGTGGTGGCGCTGACGTCAAGCGCTGAAACAAGATGGCTGCCACCAGTGTTTTGACAGTTTATAAACACGACTGACATCATCTTCTTGTCCTCGTACTCTTAAAAGAACAGGAACCACATCCGGACCCACATGCCAAGACAATCCTACGACGACCACCAGGACCACCTCCTCGACGAATCATTATCATGTGGAAAACTCTACATCAGAGTCAAGCAGTGTTCGTGCGTGTAAAAAAAAATTACGAACGTTTAATGTTTATTGCACAAAACAAATAATTGTTCGATCTGACAAGTTGGCAGGTAAAAACCGAAAGTTAAAATAATAATAATAATATTATCTCAATATTTCAATCAATCAAGAACAAAATTAAAATATAAATAAATCTTAATTTAATAAAATCCTAAATTCGATAATAATCAGAATAAACATAAATTAGAATAACTTTTAACTTTTGAATATTTAATAAAATTAAAGAATTTAAACTCAAAATAATAAAAGGCACAAATCGCCAAGTTTACATTAAGGCTGAATAATAGCCTGGAATTGATTCCAGACTGGTGTGTAATAATTTAATTTAACAATTAATATATTATTATTATATCAATTATTAAAAATATATTTAAAAATATTGTGTTATGTAACCTTTTACGTTGTCACAATACATATGCATTATTGTCACGATCAGACTACGTGTCTTATTTTTTTTTTTAATTTTCTAAATAAATAAATCTGTTTATTTAAAATCAAACTATAAGAATATGTAATTTTAGAAATACAAATAACTTTATATATTGCAAAAGAAATTTGTAATCATTTAAACACAGAACACAGCTTGGCGAAATCAATTGTAAAATGGCGAAATCGCTCTCATTTTAAATGCCAACAAAGTATAATTTGAATACACCGAAAAATAAATCTAAAAGTACTTATATTAATCATAGAAAAAGTTGAATAACAAGGAGCTCAATAAATTACTAATTTCCGCCATTCAGAAGGCGGTGGACCTAGCCAGAGAAGGAAAAAACAAATTGGGACCAGGGAAGAAAAAGGGCTTCTGCGCGTTGGTAGCCATTGATATACGCAACGCGTTTAATACCGCGCGATGGGAAGATCTCATCAAGTCGATGAGAAACAAAGGAATACTGCCCTACCTGTTGCGGATAATGGATAATTATCTTAGCGACAGGTGGGTAATATACGAGGGTGACACCTGCACTCTGAAAGAGGAGATGCAGAGAGGTGCCCCCCAAGGCTCGAGGATAGGACCATTCGTATGGAATGTCTCGTATGACGACTTCTTGCGAATGGGTCTGCCTAAAGGCGCGGTGATCATCGGCTTCGCGGACGACGCGTTGATCGTATGCACTGCCGAAACTGTAGAAGCCCTGGGCGTATTGGTGAACGAATGTCTGAGATGGGCAAAGCGCTGGCTGGAGGCCAGAGGCCTCCAAATGGCTCTGGAAAAGACCGAAGCGCTGCTAGTCACAGACAGACGTGGTTATACAGCCCCTGGTATTCAGATAGACGGATTCGAGGTCCAATGGAAGAATCATATCAAATATTTAGGTGTCGAACTCGACAAATTTTTGAATTTTAAACACCATATAGCCGTAGCATGTCGGAAGGCCGAACAGTGTTCGGCAAGTTTAGCTCGTCTAATGCCGAACATTGGTGGGCCTTCTGAAGCAAAGAGAAGACTGGTGGCGAGTGTTGCCCTTTCAAGGCTGCTATACGCAGCACCTGTATGGGCTCCTACCCTGCGAAATGACAGAAGTAAAACCATCTGTAAAAGGATACTGTCCGCGCAAAGAAGTGTTACTACACGTATCATTTCGGCCTACCGGACAGTACCGACGTGTGCTGCTCAGGTCCTTGCCAGCGCCCCGCCGGCAGATCTTTTGGCACAAGAAAGGGAGGAAGTTTTCCTCCTTTTCAAGAAGAGAAATTCTTCCGCATATACGGAAGATAATAGACCCAGCAAGGACCAAAGTCGCCGAGATGCAAGAAGCAGACTCGTCGACAGATGGCAAGAACGATGGAGCGGGGAGGAGACAGGCCGATGGACGTATCGGCTGATACCTACACTCGCCACCTGGATAAGTAGGAAGCACGGAGTGGTTTCCTACTATTTAACCCAAGCTCTCACAGGGCACGGGTGTTTCGGCTCCTATCTGGAGCGATTTAAAAAAGTCGATAGCTCGGAGTGTGTGTACTGCAAGTTCCCAGTGGACGACCCAGAGCACACACTCTTTAGCTGTAAGCGTTGGGACGCGGAGAGGCAGGTTATGTTTACTGGTGTTAATCGCAAGGTTACACCAGAGAACATGATCCCGCTTATGACTCGCTCTCTCGAGGATTGGCGAACCATCGAGACCTTCATACATTATGTTATGAGGGTCAAAGATCTCGATGGTCGCCAAAGAATGGAGGTCCCGTAGAATTATGGAGAAAGTCGCTTTGACGACAGAGGAGGGGATATAAGACTACTCCCGATGGCGATACGCGCGAAAAGTGCTAGCCGGGAGTGGTCTTAAGGTCCCCAAATAAGGGTGTGTTTTTAGCGGGTCGGCAGAACATCGCCACCCCTGCATAACCCTGTAGTACGGGCTACAGGGTACCTGGTAGCAGGTTTTCACATCCTACGCAAAAAAAAAAAAATTACTAATTTCCTTTAAATATTCAAATTTCAATAAATTATAAAAGATTAAAACAAAGATAGATACTTATTTCACTTTACAGATAAAAAATATTATTTAAAAATAAAACGCAAGGTAAGTTGCTCCCGATAATTCGTCGAGGATTGCAACCATACCAAAAATTGCAAAACTGCATACGAAATAATTTCATCAATGTTGATGAAATATAAATCAGCAAAAATCGATGACCCAAAAGAACAGTCAATAAAACTAAATGGAAAGGGAAATCGTGGCCTTTTTTGCGGGAGCCGTCGCCCGATTAAGACGAGCATAGGCAGTTTTTGGGTAGCCGTCGCCCAGTAAAGACGAGCGTATTTTTGTCTTGAGTTGAAGAAAACCACACCCATTAGGTGTCAATTTATACTTTCAATTATCAATTAAAGTGAAATAAGGCTATAACGAATAAAGTAGTTGTCAAAATAAAAAAGATCTAATAGAAAAAACAATCTAAAATAATCAGAATATTTTAAAGAAAAATTCAGTAAAAAGATTTAAATTGAATATTAAAAGAAATTAGTAAATATATATTTTATTAAAGAAATTACTTATTTTGGAAGTCAACACGATTTATTTTTCTGGTGAGTAGAAATTCACGAACATTACACATTTACACTGATTACTACACGTTTAAAGTTCAAATCTTAAAGTTATCAAATTACATTATTTTATTTGAGATCATCATTTTAGTAAGACTTTCGGTTGCATTATAGTAAATTCATTGTAAACTCTTATGTATGCTTACCTTTTTTGTCTTTAATAAACTAAATGTTAACATATTATAAGAATAATTACCAATTTTTCTATTTGTTATTTACATTTACCCAAATCAAATCAAAATACGGCCCTCTGCCGATATACTGAACAATAGTATAATTTTAAGGACAATCCCCTACCTTTCTTTCTTGATTAATTAATTATTTCATTATATTAATATAATCATTTTTTTGTAAACAGGGTAATTTTGTATCAGATCTACTCTTATCAATTAAATTATATTGATTTAGGTTTTGTATAATCAATTTTTTGAAAGAGTTATTATTTTATTAAAAAACCACCCTCAACTCTTACAATTATATTTCACTAATTTTATTTAATTAATAAAAAATATCCTACTTGAATGTACTTGAATTTATTTCTGTGCAAAAATTATATAGACTTCTTTTACTTAACTGAGTTAATTTAAGTAGATACCTAAGAAACGTAAATAAAAATATTTATCTTCTTGGAGTGACAGGAATTTAGAAATATTAATGGCAGACAAGTTAGGAAGATGAAAGTATCAGAGAAGAGTAATGATGTGAAGATGGCGCAAAGAGGAACCTTTTCCGTATCCGTTTCTGATATATGTAATCTGTATCTTGCACATATATCTATATTGCTTTCTAGTATCTGCTGGTATCCCTGTGCCTCTTCATGGTACCGTCATTTTCCCAACCTCCTCATCGTTTTTCACTCTCGTTTCGCGCACTTTAAGCATCATAATAGTTCTTTTACTCAGGTAAAGATACTTCAGTGTCGTTTACGAGCAAAGGCTGAAAAATAGGACGTTTATATCTTGAAAAAGAACTGATTTTATGTCCAATATCCTGAATTCAGAAAAAGAGACAATCGAGTAGAATAAAGTCGTCATCCTGATCCACTGGACCACTTGCTGAATGAAGCACTCAATTTTACAGTACGCCTTTTTGTACTTATTCTACGTTTTTTTTAAAGCAAACATTAACCATGAAATTGAAATATATTAAACATTTTTAATGGGACGAGTGATATAGTATTTTCTACAACATGATAACACAGCTCATCAGGGATTTTATCGAGACAGATTAGTATCTAACTACCCATTGCTTCAGAAAAATGCCATAATTTTTATTGAAATTATCACATCACTATAAAAAAGGAATCGTCTGCTCGTTAACTGATAAAGCTATAAAATTTCTTTTCGACCCGTTAAGATCATTGGTATGCACCACTGGTTGATTGAAATCTGTTACATCCTAGTAACGAAAATCTTTTCTTAAATTAGAGGAATTATGCGTGGTTCAAACCTTAATTACAAATTAAAATTCAAGAAATTATCGTTGGAAAGCATCATTTTCACAATTCTTTAATAAAATCTTTAGTAATAAACTGATAAACATGAAACTTTACCAGGCTTGGGTCCGTAAATAGTCTACTTCACTATAGAATTTACTTTTATAGTGAATCAGACTATTTACGGACACAAGCCTGAACTTTACAGAAACCATCTTTACCTTAATATACCTCATTAATAAAAACAATTATGTTTAATATTTACTTTTCGCTAAGTTATTAACGATTGATAATTTACCCAATTAGGTATTTAACCCTACTCTCCCCTACGTGAACCATGAATTAATTTTCTTTCACTAAAGTAAACTTGTGGCTATAAAAGGGAACGCGTTTTCATTGTCATTTGTCATTTGTTTCGAAACCTATCATAGTTTACGTCGCTTCGTGTTTGATTATACTCATTATAAACCGTATTAGTATATTTAGTGTAATTTCAAACGGAACGTGTATGCATTTTCGGGCTAAAGAACTAATAACAAGGAATATAACATCCAAGATAACATCTGCATCAAGAGGCGAGAAAATCGCATTCCGTCATCTCAACCAAAAAATTGTACATCATACAATAACAAGTGAAAGTAACAATACACAAGTGTAAACCCAAAAACCAACAAAGCTTGTAACATTTAATCATTCTTACGTTCAATAAATTATAATCGTATACCTATCAATCTATTTTTGCTGATTATTATTTAACAAAAGGCAATTGTATAAATAGAAGAATTAAAATATTTAAAAAAGACGAACCCAGTAGGAACGATAGAAGACAACGTGCCCAAAACAAAAATAAATATTAGTCGGCAAACCATCCTTTCGAACTTAAAATATTGTCTTTGTAATTAAATTCAAATAACATCTAACGTCAGTAGAATACTCCTAAATTTTTTTTGAAATAGGTTAATATCTTCTGTTTCCTCTTTCGGATAAAAATTTTGAGAAATTCTACATAGAGCTATGAAAAAAATGTTGCATTACGGAATTCTAATATCGGGGGATTGTTGTCTTTAGACGTCAATAGAATATCCTTAAAATAATTTTTTTAAGCAATGCAAAATTTTTTTTCTTACCTCTATGAACAATTTACAAATTTTTTTAAAAATTTGAATTCGAAAGGGGAGACAGAAGATATTACCCGATTTCAAAAAAAATTTAGGAGTCTTCTACTGACGTCCAAAGGCAACAATCCTCCGCTATTAGAATTTCGTAATCCAAAAATTTTTTTTTTGCTCCACCCTACTAAGAAACACTATGATGCTTATATGAAGGCAGTTGATTGGGAAATGAAAAAAAGGTCTTGAAGAGCTTTGAAAACCAGTGAACCCGCAAACTACTGTATAGGAAAAGTTTTCTCTCTAAAAATAAAATAGGAGAAGCTTTAAATAATGAATCCCACTCAACCGGGATCTGTAATGCTGTTAAAGGTGTATGGAATCTGTTGATACCTGAAAATTTTCCTGACACTGCTCTTTAAATTTGGAGCGTGGAGTGAGTTTTCACTCCACGAAGAGTGAAAATTAAGCCACTTCAATCAGAGTGAGAAACCCACTCGAATCGGAGTGAAATTTATCTCTATGAGAATAAGATCTTATTTTTTTAGAGTGAATTTCTCAGTCTGATTTGATTGGCTAAATTTTCACTTTTCGTGGAGTGAAAACTCACTCCAAGAAATATAATGAGTGGGGATCATCGATCTGAAAGTTCTAACATAGTAATGGAAGCAGAAGTGCCTAGCAGAATTTTTTTTAGCAGAAGTCTAAAGGCATTTAGGAAGGTGAATGTCCTGTAGCCTAAGAAATAAAAAAGGGACTTTAAATGAGGAGAACTTTTTCAAAACTTGATAAATCCATTTTTCAAAAAAGTTGAGATAATCACAAATTTAACATATTAGGAACCTTACAAATCGATCTGTCACTGTTAAATTCAATAAAAAAATTTATTATCAAAGAATTTTCAATTTAAAAAAAACTTGGACTTAACCAAGATGATTTAAAATTTTAATTTTTTTCCTAGAATAAATTACAAAAACCTTTAAATTTCTTAATTACTATAAACTTTAATTAAAAATAAATCTCCTTAAGTGCAAAAAACATTCGTATATAAATAATTTCGTATATTTTTTCTACTTTATAATTCAATCTAAGGGTTAGGTGCGAAACTGCATTTGTTTAAGTTTCTCGAAATAACAAAATGTGGATTTATCAACTTTTGAAAAAGTACTCCTCAAATTTGCTGTAGTAGTCCTTAACGGTGCTCGCACATGAATTAACATTACAGTGTGTGAGTCGCGTACCAAATCAGATCAGAAAGGATTAAGCGTATCTGTTTCTTATATCTCATTTCCTACGTATCCTGTAGAGTGCATCGTTCGTTCATAAGGAGGATCCTTAGCAAAAAGAGACAATCAAGTTAGAGGAGCGGTAATATTTACGAGTGGGGATTATGATGAGATGCCACTTGAGACTGTCTTTGGGTACGCGAGGGTCGCCTATCTACGATGTCTCAAGCAGAAAAACAGTTCCACAGGTGGATAAATTGTCTCGAAATTCTAAAAGGGTTTTGGTAATCTTTGACAAAAAATATCAATTATGTGAAAATTGTTTGAAAATTTTACTAATTTTACATCGACTATTAATTAAACCAATTTTAATTCTTAAAAAACAAATAACTTTTAGTTTTTAATAATAATTGTTGTAACCCTTTCAAGATAAAAAAAATAGAAAAGGGAAATTAGGTACTAGAACTACTTGAGTACCATTTTGGGTTTTCAGTTTTTTGTTAGTTGTACGAATACAGCCCTGCTGTATAAACACATTTAAAGTTGTACGGTTCATTCAAGTCTTAACTCAATTTTGTAAGAATACAGTTTTAAAGTTTTATTTCTAATTGGAAAAAAAACGGATGATCAAGCCTTATTGACTATAGGGTTACTTGTCGATTCATATTATCAATGCCAAAAATGCACGGGAAGATTGAAAAGCTCTTGAAGGTTATCACCAGAAATCTTCGGAAGCAAGTATAGTTCACCTTTATAGAACTTCATGCAGAATGCGTTTAAGTGAAGACGGTGATATGGATATTCACTTAAATAAAGTTCAGAAAATAGTAAATAGATTAAATGCTCTCGGAGAAGCGTGAAAAGACAAATTTGCAGCCGCCATGCCACTTAAAGTCTACCTGATTCGTACGATACTATAGTCACAATGCTAGAAGGACTTTTTTTTGTAAAAATAAAGGATATTTTAAAAAGGATTGTCTTAAATATAAAGCTTGGGAACTAAGACAAGATAAAGTCAATGCTGTAACATACACCATCGGAAGAAAATTTTTTGTTTACAACTAAGAAACATTTGTGTTCGAAATTGTGCAGTGTAAATAAAAGTGCAAAAGACAATTGTTGGATTATAGATTCAGGAGCAACGAGCCATATACCAAACAACAGAGAATTTTTAGAAACCTTAAATTTAGAGAAAAAAGGAAAGGTATGGTTTGCAGATATTGAAGAATCAACCGATGTCGAAGGAATCGGATCCGGAACACTCAGGCTTATAAATGAAGGAAAGGAAATCGTCATAAAAGTAATAGACGTTTTGTACGTGTCGAAATTAAGGTCGAGTTGATTATCGGTAAGAAAACTAACACAGAGAGGTTTAAGTATTGAATTCAAGGATACAGTGTGCACTGTCATCAGCCTAACAGATGGGAAAGTAACAGCAACGGTAATTTTGTTATTTTGACAAGAAACAATAATTTATTTATTTATTTATTATAAAGAAAGTTCCTAGGGCTATATGTATCCCTTCAAGAAACAGAATACAAAGACATTTAATATAAAAGTAAATAATAATATTAAAATGTAGACCTGATGTAAGAGTAAGTTATCAATATTGAGTAGACAGAAGTTTACAATCCGATTGGATTGAAATTTTCAATTTTGATAGGTGCGTGATTACAATAAAGGTTTACGTTATTTTCGGAGAGATTTTATGAAGGCGACATGCCTATCAACATAGTAGAATTCTATCAAGTATTCTAGCAAGTATTTATAGAGGTGTTTAAAGAGTACAAGTTACCAGTAAGTGATTTTAAACAGTTGATTATTAAGTGTGAATAGAAAATTGAAAAATAGTTTTTTAAATAAGTTCTTAGTTTTCACATCTCTAATCGCTGCCGGCAACTTATTCCAAAAAAGTCTAATAGATAATGGGAACCCCACTCTGAAAAATTGAGAAAAGTGGATTTCCCATAAAGAACTGTCTTCTGATTGCAACATTAAGCAATCCAGCCCTGGTTCTGTATTGGGAAATATGCTCAAATTTAGCAAGATTATAAATAAATCTGATACATGAATTTAGGGATCTTTACAAGTTTTTATTAAGGTCATCTGTAATATCATTATAAACAGGGCAGCAATAATCAAAGAAAAGAAGTATCAGAGTTTTAACTAATAATAGTCTGGTTGAAGTAGGTAGAGAATCCTTTTTTCTGTTTAGTTGCTGCAAGACCATACAAGTTTATGTTTAATAATGTTTGGGTAAGTCATTCTTCGACAATTTGTTACATTCATTTTCTTCCTTTTTGGAGAATTAATTTACTAAAGATTAATTTAATTTATTACATTACATCCGACTACGTTCATAAAGTGTTTTCACTCAGTAAAAATTCGAAAAACTAATTACTTTTTTACCTGGCTTTGTGAGAATCTCGTTGATTATTCATTATTATGAAAAAGATTATTCTTTGTCGAATATTTAGAATTATTGCAAAAATCGTGAGTGATTACTCGAAAATCTGTTCGTAATTTATTATACCTTACATTTTTTTTTGGTTAGTTGAAGAAGTTGTGAGAATCGATTGTTTTAAATTTACAAGTAATTACAAGTAATCGGAATGATGATGTTAACAGTAAAATTAGCATGTTAATTATATTAAGTCGTTATTTAATTACAAAATTTTGTTGATCCGCTATTTCATAAATTTAAATTAAAGTTCTTTAATTTTGGGAAATGTTGTTAGCTGCACTTCAGTTAAAATTTGAATTAATTAAATGTTAACTGGTACTTGTAAATTCTGGGTGATTTATTATCTTTTGTCTAAAACATTCTCTTCAAAATACCTACTTCTTGAGAGAATGCTAGTAGCTTCTTTGTTAAGTGTCAATATAGTGATGTTCGAAAAAATTTAGAATTTGTTGATAATATTTTAACAATGTCTCAATGAAATTTATTACAAATTTGTCGATCACTTTTTGCTGATTATTTTTCTGTCAATGATGTTCAGATTTTTAAAAAATCATTTTCCTTATAAAGGAAGTGTGTACTTTAATCTCCTACGGTAAACAAACTGCACCGTTATTAATCAATTTGTTTATCCGCTTATCGGTCAACCGGTGGTCGATAGGTTGCCGCAGTCTCTCCCATTGTTTCACTTGATTTCACCGCTAAAGTGGTTAGAACTTTTGTGACAGAAAATCGAATTCGGACCAGGTTAATGAGACTATTTCGCTTTACAAATGTTTAGATCCATCCAATCTAACTGTCGCGTTTGACAGCATATTCTGTTATGTGGGTCAATGTAATAATTCTATTTTATATTACATTAAATAAATTATTTATTTGAATAAATTTTAGTAATTTAATATGAACAATGACGTAATAATGTAATTAAATAATAAATGTAATAAATTTATATTATTTATTATAAAGTGAACTATTTTCGTTTTCTATTAAAATTATTTGTCGATGACTGGTATTTTCCAGATTGTTGTAAACTATAATACAAATATTTGCGTATCGTTATCTTCCATTAAAATCGAATCAACAAAGAATTAATCGATTTGTCTCACGTAAGCCATTATACGGTTGAAAGTGGCACTAATCCAATACCTTCCGATATCTCGATGTCACTGGGTGGCTGATTGTTTAGCTACTCGGTCAGGCAAATCGTTCAGCGTGTGTAATTTCATTCTTCTTTTGTGCTAGTTTGTAAAAAAACACTTTTTGTGCATTTATCTATAACAAACGATATCTTTCCATGCGTAAATTAAGTTCTTCACTCTGTTTAAAAATTTTAAACTACATTTTTGGATGTGCTAATACTAATAAAAATACTCTCTGAAAAGTAAATGGCAGAATATGTAATAAATATAAAATATTATGAAATTAAAAGTTATAGTTCCTTGACCATAAATTTACGAATTTGCGAATTAAAATAAAGTATAGAATTTCGTATTAAAAGTTTTTTCGATAAACGTAAATAACAATTCTACATTTATTCTGCAAACATAGCTGTTAAATTTTGTTTTCAAAACAAGTTTTTAATTTTGAACCGTTTCATCAATTTTAATCTGTCAAAAGTTTAATTGACTCGAATGTCAAATTATTCAGTTTACAATCAATCAAAATTCTAATTAATCCTAATAGTTATTGATCGAAACCTGTGTGGAAAAATTTCGTATTTTGCAGAAAGGTAAGTGTTTTTTAAAACTAATTTAATTCTAATAATGAATTAATAGTGATAATTGTAATAACTAATTTTATTCTACTTTGTTTAGTGGCACTGATACGACAAAAAATGGAAAAAAATCTCAGTATTTCCATCAGTTTATTTCTTACGCACTTAGAATATGACCAAGGGTTTGTTTTCCTAAGACGAGCTTTAAGTATCATCCTTTATGAATCCTTATCAGCAGCATTGAACTTAAGATTGTCCATATAAAAAAGATGATTGATTTTATGGACTCTATTTCTATTTCATGTGTTTGCCCACATTTATTCAGAGTGATTTTTTCGAATCGCGATAGATAAAGGCTAGAGAGATGCACAAAAAAGGAAAGGACTGAGGAAGTCTCCTGGGAAAAGTTCTATTTCGTTGGGGACGATGTCGTCATCATCTTTTCAGGATTGATATTATAACAAACTTTGTTTTCTAATCTGTAGAAGCAAACAACTCTTAAACGGATAATGTACATTCGCCAAGGTATAATGCACTTTAATACGTTAAAGTTTTAAGACAATAGTTAGGGTAATTAAGCGCTGATGACAATGCTTTTCAACCTATTCACATTATGCACTCAACAGATGCAAAGGTATAGAGAAGTAATAGAGTGGCTAATGTTTTTGTGGTCTGTATCTTATTCTTCTCCGACAGTTTAGATGACCAAATTTTTCTAAGAAGACCACGATATTTTATTTGGAGATGATTTTTAAGAGCACACAAATCTGAAGTCTCTAATTATTCTAAAATTCCAAAATATTCTTTTCCATCTATGCTGAATGGTGATCTCACTAATAAGTCCATGACACTCAGAGTAACTTGATGTTTCAGATGTTTCTCGTCTTATTCTACTCAAAAGGACAATCACGATTCCAAATTAATGATAAGAAGGAAGGATGACTATTGACTAAAGCGAAGGAGTGGAGGCACAAGACGTGCCCAAAAATCGACACTATCTTCCTTCCTGGTTGATCCTTTATGCGGAATGTTCGCAAACTTTTAGTTGATAATTTTTACTTAATTTCTAGTGACACTGTTTAAAATGTTTAAAGTTATAAGGAAAATTTCTTGCAAGATTTAAATGGCTAGTTCATGGCTTTTACTCTGTCATAGAATCTTTAATGGAGTTTAGAGTTCCTACTGAGAGGGGTTTCCCCTGTTCTGTGGCCATGCCTACAATTTTTCTCTCTCTCTTTCTACTAGATGAAACTCGAATCGTTGGTGAGAGTTCTCTCTTCCTTTTGGTCTGTCAGCGAAGGTCTGATGTGATGATGGCATCCTGTTCAGGCTAGGCCGACTCGCCGTTACTTTTTGGCAAATTATCTCAGTTGGTTGTACAATCGCTAGAGGCGCTGATCAATGTTTACAAATTAGAATTGACAAGTAAAATGTAAAATATAAAATGTAAAGAAACTAATTGAATAATGACATAAATAATTATAAAAGCTGGTGTAGAAATTACACTTTTTAGACAATAGTTGAAAAATTGAAAAAAATAGAATTTTCAAGAAAATAATTGAAACTTGAAAAAAATAATTAAAAAATATATTATGTGTAGAAAATAGTTGAATAATGACAAAAGTAACTGAAATTTAGAAAAAAAATTATGAAAAATGAAAAATATATTCAAAAATAAAGTAAGAAAATAAAAAATTTAATACATTAATTAAAAAATTAACGATATAATTAAAATGTGAAGAAATTAATAATTGAATAATGACATAAATAATTGAAAACTAATCTTCAAAAGTTAATAAATTCATGACAATAAAAAGATTAAAGAAAATGACATTCAAAGAAAATAATTCCAAAATGTCAAAAATATTTGAATATTGACAAAAATAGTTGTAATTTGAAAAAATAATTGAGAAATGACAAAAATAATAATTGATAATTTAAAAAAAATTTGAAGAAAATAATTGAAAAATAACTGAAGTAAATTGAACTTCTGTAGAAAATTTCTACGGAAAATTTAGATATTCCTGACAATAATTTGAAGATTTAAGAACACAAAAGAAATTTTAAAAACATATTTGAAAAGTTTAAAAAATAATTGAAATTACAAGAAGATAATGGAACAATAAAAAAATGATTGTAATTTGAAAAAAATAATTGATAACTGGTGCATAAAATTAAAAATTTAAAGACAGTACTTGAAAAATTGACCAAACAATTGAAATTTTAAGAAACTGATTGAACAATTACATAAACAATGAAAAGCTGTTGTATAAATAAAAAATTTATAGTGAATAATTCAAGTTTGAAGAGAATAATTGAAATTTGTTTAAATTAATTGAAAAAAATGTACAAATTTAATAAACTCACGACAATAATAAAAATAATTAAGAAAATGATTGAAATTTGTAGAAAATAATTGAAAACTAATATAATAAATTTAAAAATTCATGTCAATAAAAAACATTGAATTTATTATAATAAATAAATAAACAAATTTATTTACGTGCAAAAGCCCATTACAATATAAAATTTAAAAATTTATTTCAAGCCACAATAAAATTAAAATTTGCCATAACAATAATAATCACTATATTAAATATTAATAGATCGCATTCAATAATTTAAATAAAATAATAATTGAAATTTGTAGAAAATAATTCTAAAATTGCAAAAATAATAGAAATATGAAAAAAGTAATTGTAAAATGACAAAAATACTTGAATAATGACAAAAGTAATTGAAATTGAAAGAAAATTTTTGGAAATTAACAAAAGTAGAATAAAAACTGGTGTTGAAAATTTAAATATTCCTGGCAATAATTTAAAGATAGAAAAAAATAATTGAAATGTCGAGAAAATAGTTGAAAAATGACAGAAGTAAATGAAAACTTGTGTAATAAGTTTAAATATTCATGACAATATTTTAAAGACTGAAGTATATCAATTTACAAATTATATATTTTTTATATTATGTTTATTTTACCATGATTTCCTATAATTTAAGTAAGTTACTTTAAAAATAATTTAATATTTCTAAAATAATAACATAATAAACAAAATTTGGCTTATTTAAACTTCGTACAATAAACATTTTCAAAAAACGATTATTTTCCCACACTTCCAACACATAGACAAGTCAACGTACATGTACAGGCGTTAGTACCTTGTACTAACTTCTGCGGCGCTGAGGTCTAGAAATGTTTTGCCATTTCTTTTACATTGAGCTGGCCTAGCCTGGTCCTGTTCCGTTTTGTCTTTTATAGAGTCCACATCGGATGCGTTTTCTCGTGCATTTATCAACAGATTGTTGACTGGTTCTTCATGGTGTGTTCATAACGAGTGTACAAATGTGACGTATTCGATAATTGTAATAAGAGTAAACTATATTACGTGAAAATAAAAGTGCTGTGAGTTTTTTGTAAAAAAACCAACAAAAATTTCTAACAGCCAAAATTGTGGTTATTTATTGTTAACACATAATGCCTTCGTAATTAGTGTTGATCGTCATGAGTTACTTTTTTGGTAAGCGGATCGCTATATGTTTTTCATTTAGGTAAATTTTTTCCGGCAATGTATTAAATAAAATTGTACTTCTTTTTACCTCCTTTGAGGGGTTGATTAAATCTATTTAATCATTGCCTGTCACGTCCAAAAAGTACAGATAAAATCTCGGATTTTAAGGCATCTAACCTTTCTAAGTGAAGATACCAGAGAAGTTGGAAAACTAAATTATAACGAGGTTTTAGTTTAATGGATAGATATTGATTAAAGCAAATTAAAATTTAATTAAAATCTACGTAATGATATGTAGAGAGGCAAAAGGTGAGTTCATTCGCTTTTGGCCGGCCAGACCTCTCACTATACCTTAACATTAATTTTATACGTTGACTAGACCGTTGGTTCCTAAAAACATAAATTGGTGTTATTCTTCGTGTCTTTGAGTGTGTGTCGAATCAGGTTAATTATATTTAATATTTCCTATATAATTGTTTTTTATATTTGAATTTCAATATAACACAAATTTAAATACTTTCAAATTCAAATAATATTTCAGGTACTTTTAGTATAAATGAACTTTATATAATACTTCTGATATCTATTTGACGTTAATAACTGACACAAAACAGTTCACGTTATCTTTATTAAAAGAAAAAAATTTATTTTGCTTCTACTAATTATTTGTTTACTAAAAAAAAAAACTCTCCTATTTTATTGACTATTTTCGATTTCCTGTGATTCATGTTAAAAATAAACTTGTCTATGTGTTGATTTGATTTTTCTTTGAACGGAGAGAAGTTAAAATGTATTGTGTTGCGTGAAAATTGGGTGCACAATGCTTCAAAAATTCAATCACAATATGAAAAGTATTTTAATTCATTGACTGTTTAATTCAATCAATGTCAGCATAAAATCAAACAATAAAATTGAGAGAAAGAAAAGTCAGTTGCTAAAGATGAAACAAGAGACGTAATTATTTTTGACCTAGTTAAAATTAACGTTATGCAGATGATGAAAAAAACCATTGGACGAGTTTGTCTTCTCTGCATATTCTAAGAGTTTCCGAATCACGTTTATTTATTTCAATGAATGAATTTAAGGAATTGAGAAGCCAAAAATTCTGAAAAGAAATTTTTAAATTTAGATTTTATACAAAATTCACTCTATGTTGTGTTGAAGTTTTAAATTATTTAGGAACTTTTACAATATATATATATTTTCGATTATTAGCCAAAATTTTATCTTTTAGGGATTGTAACTCTAATTTGAAAAATACTTTATTAAAAATTGTTAACTACATTTTCTTTTAGAGTTTTTATTAGTCAAATAAGCTTTTATTATTATTCTTTTTATCATTTTTGTTTATATAATTCTGACATACAAATAATAAATTTATTTTTTGTTCCTCATTATAAATTAGTGCATATTTATTCCCAATATAGCTTTATGAGACATCCTTTTGGATTTTTAAAAGCTGATATTTATGAGATTTAATCGTGACTCTCTGATTTTCATAAGTCGAGTTAAATTTACAATCTGGAACGGACAAGTAATAAACATATAGATCACTACTGCCGTGACAATAATGTTTGAACTATAAAATCAAAATCACTCACGCGTCCTTATTAAATAATAAATTAAGAGAGACGTGATTACATATATTGTAATATTAGGCTTCACATGAATTATATATTAAACGTGAATTTAATGGAATTATTTATTTACCGCAAAAACAGTAACGATTTTGTAACAGTTAATACAAACAATACATTAATTAATATATTATAGTTAAGGGCCTGTGATGGATTATGACGTCACTGGTATAAGCTAAATCTGTGCGTGAACTTTATCATAAAATAATAAATATTTTGACTCCAAACTTTATGGAATTACTTAAAAAATCATTAGGAAGGTCTCTCTGACACAAGTCTGTTTGAATTTCTCTTTAAAATTAATCTTTTAGCATTTCCAAAAATCAGCAAAATTTTTTAAAAATTAAATTTATGCCAAAATTTAAACAAATTTGGGTCAGAGAGACCTTCCGAATGATATTTTAAGTAATTCCATAAAGTTTGGTTTACGGAAAAATGTTACCTATACAAGTGACGTCATTCTCCATCACATGCCCTTAAATGTGCAAAATATGTTCATGACAATTTACATTAAAACAATTACAACATGGAAAACATTTTCTTTTTAATAATATTAAAATTTCTAAATTGGAATATTCTGTCTTCACAATCAAAATTTTGGTTTTTGCCAATGTAAGACTGAATAATGAATTTGTTTTAAAATTTTGTTTACAAGTAGAGATTTTTTATTGTCATAAAATTACGAATAAATTTAAGTTAAATAACTTAAATAAAGGCACTTTTCATATTTGTTAAAAGATATTAAATTTTATTGCTAAATAAGAATACGTCCCATTTGTTCACCCGCTATAAACACTGGTGAATTGTTTATAAAGGTACTGCAGTGATAAAAATGAAAAAAATCGCACGAAGTAGACTGTTAGGAAGCCAAAAAGGAACTAGTCAATTCTAAAGTATTTTTCAAGTTACGAGCCAGAACGCAGCGTGGGGTCTGGCAGGTGTTTGAATGCCTGGTTAGACTCAGAAAGCGCCCAACTTCTTTCTATTGTCTACTCAGAATATCTTACCTGAAAAGGGGACTATTCTATTTGGACTAAAAAAATTAGAAAAATTTTTTTTCAACAATTTTCACAACTAATTAAAATTATTTTGATGAAGAAAATAATTTTTTGTTTCTATTCCTCAGAATATTCGAATTTCACCATTTCTTTGAAATTTTCTTAGTTTAAATAGAACTTCAATATGTAAACTTTAAAATATTTCTTCTGTCTTATGTTTCTGACAAGACTTGCGAACTCCATATTTCCACCCGTTTTGGAAGCCAAGATGTGCATCGCCGCGCCGTCAATAATTTATAACAACTCGAGTGCATTTTAATATTTCTTGTCAAAAAAAATTTTTAAATATAATTTAAATATGAACAAAAATGACCCAAAAAGCCCGTAGGTCTACACTACCGTCGAAAATTGAAAGACCATTTACAAAAAATGGATTAAAATCATAACGGTCTTTAAACGCTGATTACTCCATTGAAAATAAACGAATTGGATGATCTGGAAACTGATTGCTTAAAAATTTTGAAAGAAAAATATAATTGTATCCCACTTTTCTATTTTAGATATGTAGATGATACGATTTTAGCAATTAAAAAAGAACATATCCAAATTGTTATTGATGTTTCCAATTCATATAACCAAAAACTACAGTTTACAACAGAAATAGAAAAAAACAATTCGATAAATTTTCTTGATTTAACTTTTATTAAAGCTGATAATAAAATCATTACAGATTGGTTAAGAAAAACAACTTCGTCAGACAGAGTCATGAATTATTTTTCAGATCATCCAGTTCAACAGAAGAAAAATATTATTTATAATTTATTGGACAGAGCTATTTTACTTTCTCATAAGAAGTTTCATGTTACTAATTTAAAGAAAGTAAAGTTAATTTTAGAAAACAATGATTATCCTCTTGATTTTATAGACAAACACATAAAAATCCGCATGAACAAAATAAAATTTTCAGACAAAAACAATATTGATAATAATCAAACCAGGGCTAACATCTATAGGCAAATTCCGAAAGTTTGTTTACCTTTCGATGAAAAATATTATTTATAATTTATTAGACAGAGATATTTTACTTTCTCATAAGAAGTTTCATGTTACTAATTTAAAGAAAGTAAAGTTAATTTTAGAAAACAATGATTATTGTCTTGATTTTATAGACAAACACATAAAAATACGCATGAACAAAATAAAATTTTCAGACAAAAACAATATTGATAATCAAACCAGGACTTACATCTATAGGCAAATTCCGAAAGTTTGTTTACCTTTCAATGAAAAATATTTTTTTAAATTAACTGATATTTCAAAACAATTTAACTTTACGTCAATTCCTCTTGTTAAAAAAACAGATATTCCATTGTACAACTGGGTAAGGATGTTTCTAAAAAATAGGACCAAACTAATATTGTACATAACATACATTGTAAAGATTGTTCCGCTACTTATATAGGTAAAACTAAACGTTCTTTGGAAACACGCATTTATGATGAACATAAAGTGGGTAAGGGAAACTCTATGATATATAGACACAGTATTGATCTCGATCACAACATTGATTGGGAAAATACTAGAATTTTAGATTACGAATCTAATTATAAAAAAGATTAATTTCAGAAATGATACATATAAAAACTAATGTTTGCACTATTAACAAAAAAGTAGATGTTCAGTTCCTAAATAGAGTTTACTTTCCTCTTCTGATACGTTTGGATTCATATAATAAAAATATTTAATTGAAATTTTGTATTTAGAAATTGTTTCAATATTTACACCACAGGTCATTGACTTTATTTACAAAATCAGGTCGTTAACTCTAAAGTCATTAAGATTTTTAATTTTGAATTCTAATTCTAATTTCAGCCAAAGAAAACTTAAATATCTTGACTGGTCCTTAAGTTATAAGTAAATGTGTATGATACAAAAAACAACGCTATGACTGACTATTTCTTCCCCTCTCGCACTATTTCACGTGTATTATAGGCCACCAAAAGTGGAGGAAGTACTAACTAGTTTTCTCGTATCATACATTTATTTAAAACTTTAGAACCAGTCAAGATATTGAACTTTTTTTCGCTTATTTTAAAGTTAAAGGTTCAAGATTTCACTAACTTAGCTTATTTTTCAAATTTTCCTATTACTTCTCTAAAAAATAAAGTTCTCCAAACTTAAACAATAAAAATTCATTAAAAGCGAAAAATTTATACCAATCTCCATTTCTATTAATCAAAGAGTTTTCAAAACAAAACCATTGAACGGCAAATTTTATAAGCTTTTTAATAGTTTATATAAAATTTCATTTTGCGTCGTTATAACAGAGTTATCAAAATTTAAAGATGGTCATGTTTTTAATCTGATTTTTTAAAGTGCTTTCTCAATTTTGGCCGATAGTGTGAGTTGTTTTTTTCTTTTTAAAGAAATTTTTGAAAAAGCGCTATTTTTCGTCCTCTTAAAGTAGGATCCCTCTTTAACTTAAGGGGTTAGACCACTGTGAACCTTTCAAGAAATCGAACAATTTTTTTTTAGCTAGAAAGGTGCCGTAGGATCTTAAAAATGAGAAACAATAAACATTAGAGAAAGAAAACACTTTTAAAAGCTAATATTTTTAATCTGCGCGAAACCCTACTGTGCGCAGTGCATAAGAAACGTCTATGTTCTTATACTTTGAACATGTTTTTCCCAAAACAACATTTTTCAAACTCGCCGGTAACTTTTCTCGCACAATTTTTGACCGATTTACTTATAAATTGGTATGCAGATACATGATAACATTCTTCATGGAAGTACGTAGGGGTTTTTCTCTACTAAAAAAAAAAAGTTATTAACAATTTTCTATCGATTTTTTACCGAAAAACTTGAAATTTTGATTCAAATGCGTGCCATTTTCAAAAAAACCGTTTTATTCAATATCCCCTACGTACTTCTCTAGCTTTTGAGTTGCAAATTCATAAAAAATTTGGGTTTCGGTTCTAGATCAAAAATTGAAAAAGATTTTCTACCGGCCGTAGACCTCTACCTAAAAAAATGAATTTTTTAAATCGACCATCTAGGCCGCCATTTTAATTTTTTCAACATAACAAAATATTTTTTTTATACTTTAATAGTACCTAATAATAATAAATCAACCGGATTTTAATTCATCTTATTTTACGCTTCCATAAATAAATCTTAAAATTAGGTCTAATTTACGTGTTTTACAGTGGTCTTACCCCTTAAATTAAAGGCAGTTTTTATATTTATTAAAAGATAGTTCATTTTATTGCTATAAATAATGTTGCTGGTTGAAGAACAGGACCAATTTTACACAAATAAAACTATTTATAAATATTAATTTTATTTAACTTCAACACAAAATACAATTATATTCCGACAAATACTGGTCTCCGACCATCTCCGCTCCTCCACTTAGCTGCAGCCAGACACTTCACCACCCCTTTTTTCCTCTCACCTCTTTGGGGTTTTCCCAAAATCCTGCGTCGAATTGTATACCTGGACTTTGGCAAAAATGTCATAGGCGTAGTCTCTGGCATTACTGAAATAGAAAAAGAAACACAAGCAGCCCAGCCAAATTGTCTCTCAATATGACTGTCAGAGATTTTTTTTTTACTAAATTTTCAGCCCAACTAAGCTCTTAGCTTAGTTATCAGAAGTACAAATACAAAAGCAACAGCCCGGTTGATAACTTTTGCACAACCGTCAGGCAACAAATATTACCAATAATTCAGGGGAGACACCATTGTATCCCCCCATTGGCGTAACGTTAGACCAATTTTGTCAACTGACTACACTCACACCACGAACCAAACACAATACAAATACCAAGAAAAATCAAACATTAAGAACAAATACCAATAACACAAATTAAATAAATCAAACATGGAACAAATAAGAATACGTCACATTTGTTCATCCGTTATAATTATAATGAAGTACTCATAACAGATCTGTCGTGATAAGAGTTTAAAGATTCGCACGAAGTTGACTGTTAGAAAAACGAAAGTAAACTGCTTATAATGATCATATCAAAATATGGATGACCGATATTCAATTATGACACATGCATTTTTCTACATCTGTAGATCTTATAAAAAAATGTTTGAAAATATTCGCAGCTAGTCACTGTAAATTCATAAGGATGCATTCGTCAAATTTTATAAGCTAATTTTCAAAATATAAGAACTGAGATATATTAGAATAAAACAATGCTGTAAAGAATACATAATAATGTAATAACATCTTTCGTATGTTATAATTTTATATTTGATTAGTTTTATAAAAAAGTTCCATAAAATCAGAGAATTTTGAATTATTGAATTAGTTAACTCAATAAGACAAAAGTTTTAAAACTAATTACAAAGTATTATGAATTCAACTCACTTCACAAAAAACGTGCGGTGCTAACCTAGGCGAAAAACTTCCGATGATTATTCTCGTATCCAAGTCCTGTAAATTAATGAAAAAGTTTCTTTGTAATTTAAAATAAATAAAAAATGGTATTCTAAGGATAAAAAGAGAATTTTTCGTTAATCGAAACAAAAAATCTCGTTGAGTATTATTTACTTTTTTTCATAGGTACAAATATGGCTCTTTTAGGTAGATAACGCAAAAAATAAAATTCTACAGGACAGCTTTTATGGGAATACATTAAAAATAATACAGTCCTGCAAATTTTGAATTTATTTCCTTATTTTCGATATTGTAGTGCTTTTCTATGCATGTTTGTCCACTAAACACGATCCCGAGACCCAAAATTGTCTATCATATCAAGATTTTGAAAAAAGTGGTGCTAAAGAGTCAAAAAACGTATTTTTGTGTGTTTTTAAATTTTTTTTATCATTATCCTGACGTGCTTGGGACTTCCGTGAGGTCTTTAATTAAAGCTTGAAACGTGCACTTTTAAGATCTTAATAAGAAAGATAACAAAAAATGAAAAATTTTAAGAAAAATGGGTGTAAGTAGCCCAAGAAACGTGTTTTCAGGGGATTTCAAAATATTTATTTTTTTATCCTGACGCTATGGAGACTTTCACGAGGTCTTAAATTAAAGCTTGAGACGTTCACTTTATGACTCATATGCGGAAGAATAAAAAAATAGAGGATTCTAAAAAAGAGGGGGAAAGGCAACAAAAAAATATTTATGTTATTTCTTTAATTTTTACCCCCACTCTTCTCAAAATTCTGCTATGTTAGGAAATTTGGGATCCAGGATTGCATTCAGCGGCCAAAAATACATTTGGAACCACTCCAATATTAAAAATAACAAAAAAATCTTCTTTTGGGTCCTTAATCCCACTTTTCTAAAAATTCTTTTTTTCGGCCTGATGCATAAGGGCCTTCAAGTGCACGTTTCAAGCTTTAAATTAACACCTTACGGAAGTCTCTAGCACGTCAGGTTAAATAAATAAAAATATGTTGAAACCACCAAAAACACGTTTTTCTGGTTTTTACCCCCACTTTTCTTAAAAATCTGACGCGTTAGTCAATTTTGGGTCCCGGAATTGTGTTCAGGGGACAAAATTACAAAGAAAATTACTCTTATATTAAAAATAAAATAAAGAAACTTAACACTCAGAGAAAGGTCCTTTTGGCACAGCAAACATCATTTTGACACAAAAGGAATTTACTCTTATTTCAGCGCATTAGAGGATCTTCTTTTGTTCCAATCATAATTTCTTTTTGACAGAATCCGTTCGAGACAAGAGAATCTAATACTGTCTCAAAATGAATTTCTTTTTGACTATAAATTTGTCCTGTCACTTAATCACAATATCATTATTATTATTAAAATAATTCAATTAGGAAAATAGTTTTTAAAAAATAATGAGACTTACACTGTATAGTTTCTATGATATGTGGAGAAAATCCCCAATCTCGAAGAATTTTCTCCATGTTTACACAACCTAAACTGTCACTTGAAGTGAAAAAAAATGAAAGTCGATATTATCCCACGAAAATGAAAATTATTTTGTTACTAACGTCATATAATATTGCCTCGAAATTAATTCTGCTTGAGTCAAGAAGAAATCTAATTGCTTCTATAAAATTTCATTCAAGAGGATTTTCTTTTGTTTTCAAAAAGACCTTTTCTCTGAGTGTATAAACTTTGCAGGCCTGGGTAAATAATGTAACATGGCGCACACTTCACGTTAGCCTTGAAGCAACTTTGAATGAAGGGTCTTAGTACATAATTTTTTTCTGATTTGGGTTATTTACATCGTGAATAGTGTGTAAAAAATGTATAGTCCATAACTTGACAAGACATTTTTGAGATTTTGACTTTTTTCCGAGAAGAGTAACGGTTGTCCGTTCGAGGAGGAGTTAGTAATTGCTGATTGGCCGGTGCTCGCTTGATGCACCGAAGTCGAACCAATTAGTTTTTTGCTCACTGTGAAACATTCTGACTAATTCGACTTCGGAGCATCGAGCTCGCACCGGCCAATCAGCAATTACCAACCCCTCCTTAAACGGACAAGAGCTACATTTTCCGGCAATTGTTTAGTCTTGTGTCATCTGTCGTGAGTGTTACGTTGTTTCTGCTAAAAAAGTTTTTTAAAATATCGGGACGCGTTAATGAAAGCAAATGAAAACTCGTAGTATTCAATCTAGACTTCAATTTTTCTATAAACAGTTAGCTCTTTTCAAGTCCAATAAATTTTTTTACATAAGATTTATACTAGTTTCAAACATAAAAATTTATATTTGTTATATCCAGTGTATTTTTACTAAAAGAAGTTTGTATTTTGTACTAAATTGAAAGCTATACATGTAATTACCTGTGTTGTCATGCATTTTCTGTTATGCATTTTTTGTTATACATTTCCTGTCATTTTCTGTGGTCGCAAAAAATTGCCGGGAAAAACAGGCAATGACAGAATTAATGACAGGCCTGTCATTCTTTTCTTGTCATACTTCTCATAAGAGATAGGGTCTAGTATCCTTTAAAAAAAAATTAATAAACAAGAATAAATTTGTTTTTTAAAATGAGCTTTCTCAAAAACAGCTCAGCAAGTTATGGACTATAAATTTTTTACACACTATTTATAATGTAAATAATCCAAGTTAGCAAAAAGAAAATAATGATTTGCTAAAACCCTTCATTCAAAGTTTTTTTAAGGCCCCCGTCACTTCATACTTTATAGCACAAAAAGAATTGATGTCGACAATTTCCTCTTGCAAGAATCCTCTTACTTAAAGCGGAATCTGTTATGACAATTCTTATATGCACCGAATGAAAATATTTTAATTTTTCTGAATATTTATCTCTAAATAAATCAATATACTAGCTCAAGGCTGATTCTCTAATGCCGTTAATAGATCCCGTAATTTTTTTTCTATTTTTCTTTTACATTCAAACTAATGTTCAAACAAGAAATAAAAAATTTGACAGGTTTGAATATATAACCGCGAATTTGAAATTTCATACAAAAAAATCAACAAGCTAGTACGTTTTGCTTTTTTCCTCTTCTTTTTTTGCAATAGTTTTAATTTAATACAGAACATGTTAACAGAAGAGGATAATGCTAAAATGTAATCATTTTGCCTTATTTTTATTAAAACAAAGCATAAAATTAATTAATAGAATTTAATGGAAAATTCTCGCTCTGAGAGGATATTAGGAGAGGAAATTTCCTCCTTTTATAAAATCATTTTTTTATGCATGAAACGCAAATATATGAATACATTGGTAGCAACGTATTGGTGCACATTCAGATAATAAATTTATCTTTTTTTTTAAAGAGTTGATGTATAAAAAACTCATATAAATTTGACAATATCTAAAAAAAAAAAATTTGCTACGATTTTATCTTAACAGTTTTCAAAGTTCTAAAGAAAAAGGAATGAAAATATTACGAAGAAAAAGGAATGAAATGATATACTGCGCGATTTCTTGACTATTTTTGCATAACATAATATTTATTCATGCATGATGTATGGAGTTCGTATACGACTCTAGTATGACAGGCAAGGGTAATAAACATTTAAAGGACGTTATAAAGATAAAAAAGTTTTCGCGTCAATTGGATAGTTAAGGGGTGCGAGAAAATCTATAAATGACACCTTCTCTCATACGGGACGTGCCTTTTATCTAACATGTCATACCTTGAGGGTCCGCAGCTGTTCCTTATAATCATTTTCCGCGAACGTGATAGTCGCAGTGCACGTGATGTTTGCTTGTTCCAATTCCGTGACCAGATCGTTCACAGCCTGTAAGAAAACGAGATCAGAATACAAGAGAGCTAGAAGTGCACACAAGTTTCGAAAATGCATAATTCCTATTCGAGAAGAATCCAACTGGTGGCTTTATTTAGCCAACATCGATGACCTTTCCACTCGTAAAGGAGGACATGCTAAATTCTCCAAAGGGAATGCAAAGCATTTCCGCTGGTTAGGTTAGTAAGCACCTCCTATCAAATGGCAAATGTGAATTCCTAAGCTTCCACAAATGAGAGATTTGTTTTTTCATAACCAGTGTACATTCTCTGTTTATAATAAGAATTGTCTTTCTAATATACTGCCGTGCTAAGGAAAAACGTCTCTAACTGACATTTTTATAAAAAATTAGTTTTTTTTACCATCAGATTTGTAAAAATTTTCCGCATCTAGTTCTGTTGATAGAAATATAAAAATCTTATTAAAAGCTTTCAAAATACAATTTTAATGTTAAAAAATTTTGGAATATTACAAATTAAGAGCCTTAAGTAAACAACAATTTGTATAATACACAAAAATGTGAAAGAGATGATACAAAATGCAAGTGAAAAAAGTATTATAAGTCGTTAAGCCTTTTTCTTTAAGTAAAATCATCCGAGAAAGCATCGTGTTACAATGAAATACAAAAATATGCTATTAGGGTTTTCTCATAGTAAAGGTTACGAGCGAAGTTCATATATACAAACAGAAAAGCATTAATAACTGAAATTTTAAATTTAGATTCGAGATATCGATGTATAGATTTTGTCAAATGTCAAAATATTTTGTCTTATATACACTACTATTACAGAAACGTCAGTTTAGTCAGTTTCACATATTATGATATAAAAAAGAAAATAATGGATTTCAATGAAGGTAAGAAATTTCTCAGTATATTGAAAACATCTGTTAATTTAAAGTATATATAATTTGCTCATTAATTATTTCCACAAATTAAAAATTTGATAGATATTTTTTTATAACCTTAATTTAGATAAACTAATTGTAATTATTTCAAATTTTACCTGAATTTTTGACGTCAAACTTATTGGCCAATCAGGAGTAACATTCTCTTGGGTTTGTGAACTAGAAACCTACCTGATCGGCACGTTTGAAAATTCAGAGATATGGTCATTTTCACCCAGATGACTCTGATAATTAATTTTTAAAATTGAAAAACTGTGAAAAAATGAACCTCTACTGCGCTGAGGATCGAGCCCAGGTCTTTCAATTGCCGGTCAAATGCTCTAACATTGAGCTACGCAGGGTCACTGGTTACATCTTCTTACAGTCTTTTTCACCTATATCGGTGTCATATTAGTTTTAACTATTTCAAATTTTCCCTGAATTTTTGACGTCAATTATTAATCATTGAACTACTTTAGTTATAATAAATTGAATTTGAATTATTAATAAGAAAAAAAATTGCTTTAACTTGATGCAATAAAACTTTTATAAATTTACAATAATTGTTGTAACTAATTTAATCTAATATATATTAATGACTATAATATTAATAATATTAATAAATTCCAATAAAAATTAGAATTTATTTTAATAATTTACTTTATTTCCTCAGAAGTAAAATTAAGACTTTTTCGTTAAGCGATGCAAATAAACGCCCTGTCAATGTTACAAAGTAAAAAAGCATTAAGTGATATTAACTATTTTTTCTCTTGTATTTGGTAAACGAAAAGCATTATCTTCAATTTCCTAAGAGATGATATTTAAAAATCGAATTTTTCGTTGCATAACTAAAAAGAGGATGTCCCATTTAGTAAAAAAATGTATTTACTTTATAAATTATATGATTGCATATTTGGATAAATTTTATAGTCAGTTTTTAACGAATATCTCATTTTCATTATCCATGGAGTTAGAGACTTTTTTCCTTAGCACGGCAGTATATTCTTCATTTTAAAAATTTTAGTTAGATCGTGATAAAATCTGTTGGGTTTTGTCTAATAATATTTTGCTTAAAAGTTATTAAACAAATAAAATTTATTCTTTAAGTATTTTTTCAACAGATAATTACACAGTGCAACATTTTTAAGGTCATCGATTCTGAACCGATTTTTCAGAATCGCTGCTAAAAGTACTTGCAAAAGCTAGAAATTCTGCATTATTACTTTTGCCAAATTAGTTCGGGTTTGGATTTTATGCTATCATTCATTTTTTTGCTCAAACTGGATTTTGACAACTTTTTCGATATTTTGATACGGCTATATCTCGTAAACCGAGAGAAATATTGGTTTTGTGTCTTCAGCAAAGTTGTAGGTATCGAATGGAATTAAAAAAATGCTGAACAAACTTACCCGAAAATTAAATTTAAAGAAAAAGCATAAAATTTGAAATAATTATTATTTGACTACTAATATTAGCTCAATCTACTTTGTTCTGAAAAATGTACAACTGGATCTTACAAAATCTGGTGAAATTGATTTGAATACATAATATTTTTATTTGGGGTGGAAAACGATTTTCTAGTTTGAGGTGATGTAAATGGAGAGAACTTCCTTAAATTCTTGATTTTTCCATTTAAGAGAAAAAATGTATGCAAATTCACAAATATTAAGTTAAAAATTTATAAAAAAAGAGGTTATACATAAAAAAATTATGAAGATTAAGAAACTGATTTAGGATTTTGAAATTTCAAAACTTATGTTCAGAGGTGTCAAATTGTTTCTAGCAACATTTTGGATTTAAAATTATCATACAGTGACAAAAGTTAAAAAAAATTTATTTGAAGGGTATTAGAATTTATAATTATTTTTTCATCAAAAGTTTTTGAAATCCATACGTAATTTTGTTCAAAATTGTAGAAAAGTCTTTAAAAAAAAATTGTCGACAGAAAAGAGGAAGAAAGAAATTGTGGAAGGAGTTAGATTTTAAACCAACGAAATTTCCACTTATTGCTGAAGGGTGTTATTTTTTACCTGGCATAATTTTGTATCTAGAATTGCCGTATATTGTTAAAAATTGAAAAATAATTTTTTTTTACATTTCAACAAATTTTTCATTTCCTAAAAAAATAAAAATTTTTCTTTTCTTGAAAAATAATTTTTTTTTAATATCCTTACGTAGTGTTGTTCAGAATTGTAAGAAAATCCTGTGAAACATTGTCGATAAAAAATTATAAAATTTGTAGAAAGAATTAGATTTTCAAAAATTTTCATTTTATCGAAAATAAAAATTCTAAACAATGGCATACCTCAAACAAGAAAATGGTTTTGCACATAAAATAAATATATAATTAAATTTTAATTCACCTGATTTTAAAATACTCAGTGATACATTGTTTAAAAAAAATTAAAATGAGACCAAATTTGTTATTAAATAATAATTATTTAACATTTTGTGTTTTTTCTTTAAATTTGTGAATTCTAATTTTCATCCAATTTTGACAAATAATATAGCTCATTTGAATCTTTGAAACATTCTAAAACGAACATCTGTTTGTTGATTTTTGTTAATAATATTTTGTTAAAAAATTATTAAACAAATTTTTCTATTTCATATTTTTCAACAAAAAATATTTTAACAAAATCCTGTGAAATTTTAATCCATCCAAATTTATGACGTCTAGATGTGACAATTTTTTCTGGCTTAATTTGGGCAAATAAATATATCTTATAATGTTAAAAATAAAAAAATGAAAATTTGGACATGTTTGCAATTTTTATTTTAGAAAAAATGGAAATTCACCTTAAGAATAGAACATTATGATGCTTTTTGTAAGTTCAGGTTAGAACACCAGTAGAAATTTATATTTAAATTATTAATTTTTTCAATCAATTCTTTTGGTTTGATAGTGCATTTTATAGAGGTTAAAACTTTTTGGAATTTTAAAAAAGACATCAGCTCAAATATTTTAAATTGCCTAGTAGTTGGACAGATAATGCTTGAAATTGGTTTATTGATTTTTTTCGGCTACGAGAAACCTATTAATTGAATAATTTATTGCTTTACAGTTTTTATTAAAACATTCTGTAAATTCATTTGATAAAATTCGAAATATGTGCAACATTTCTATATTATTTTATTCTTTAATATAAAAACGTAGTTTGGATTTTACGAGATGGAAAATTTTAATTCTAATTCTTTAAATTATTCGTTTATGAAAATTATTTTGTTACTTGAAATTCTATAGATTCGTTCTGATGTATATAAACCTTCTATTATTATATATGTTATTTCCGGAACGTTAAATACATCTATTGTTTTAGCAGGTATTATTTTAAATTGTACTTTGATGGAAAGACGAATTATTGTAACATATGTTAGTAAATTTATCCTGGGGTTATTATACACACATATGAAGTAACTGAATTTGTACGATCGCAAATTCAACTCTATTGTTGCATTAAATATTTGCATTAATTTGTTGATCATTTTATTCAAATATCGTCGATACCAATACTGGAATAAAATAAATTAATACAATTATTGATACAAATTATAAAACGTATACACAACATTTTTTAAGAATATTTAAACTTTTATATTATACACCCAGAAAAGTGATATATTTGACACAAAGATAAGTTATTTGTGCTAAATAAAAATATCGTTGTCTCAGTGTCTACTAAATTTTTTATTTGTTTCAAATAAAAAAGTTATTTGGCTAGAATAAAATTTTATTTGACACAAATAAAAATTTATTTGATACAAATACAAAAGTTAGTTGGCTCTGAGTTAATATATTTTTTCTCTGACATGAGTGTAAAAAGTTAACTGTTTAACATTTTATTCTTATAAATTAATAATATTTTTTAACTCTTACGTAAAGAGTTGTAGCTGTTTCTTCCTAGTTTATAATTTAGTATATTCGAACCAAGAAAGGTTAATGTACTCCAGATTTCCGTTATAATTTGATAAATAAATTAATAAAACAATTGAAAAAGTTAGTACCTATATATTATGTGAATATAATAAAAACAACTATCTATGTAAGATCTGCAAAATGTTATCGACTAATAATAATAATAGATTGAGTAAATAATTTTTAAAATTGTAAATTCAAAAATGATTTTGTACAGATACTAATGTTGTAGACAAAACATGTTAAATTCATCAATAAAGTGCAATTAAAAGCGTATGCGAAAAAGATAGGTCTGACTAGTAAAATAAAAATTTTCAGAAAAATGGAAAAAAACAAAATCATATTTTTTTATCAAACAATAGTTTAAAACGTTTTAAAATAGGTAAAAAAATGTATAATAAAATATTGATTTTTCTCTAATATTTTAGTTATTTCATGATTAAAAAAAATAGCGAAAACGTTTCTTGTAGTGAAAGAAGGATCAAACGGACATTTTACTTATAGATCCCTCTTCCAACATACAAAATTTTTCAGTTCGTAAAACATCGTTTCAATGAGGTTTTCCTTAATTAATGTCTTTTGAAATATTATATTACTTATTTTATTTATTTATTTATTTAAGTACATATACGGGTCAACGAAAACCCATTAGAAAAAAAAAAGAATACATATAAGTTGAAACACAGATTTGCCACATTATTATTGGTTTATATATAAAAGTCGTAAAGAGATAATGAACTTCGCAAAATAAATTAATTGATTTGAATATATAAAATTAAAAGGTATTCACAACCTAATTAACAATTATAGATAACAATTAACAATATATATGTCCAGACTCTATACGAAAGATAGATAAACATTCGCGATAAAATCAAAAGTATACAAAGTATGTAGTAAGAACACCCCCAAAGGAGCCATTACTATAGTTCTATTAATTCTACCATTTTACAAATGTTTTGACAAATGTTTGTACTTATTTAAAATATTAAAAAAATTTTTTTGATACAAAAAAAAGTATATTTTTAAATGGGAAATCAATGGTAATTTCTGAAGCCTCATCAGCGACACGGATAAATATTAATTAAATAAAAAATAAAAAAAACGAATAAAACAAAAAATACGTGTCTTATTTTTTTTGTATATATAAAAATTTTTTTTGGGCTACCTTAGCCCATATATACAAAGAGATTTTTTGTGGGATTCTATGGCTACACTTTCTAACATAATGATAGTAGTTACAGTCAGTGAATAGTCGGCCAAGTATAAAATGATAGATTGCATGCTTAAAGATTTTTAAATCTAAATTAATAAAAACCGAATATTCAATTAAAAGAATCGAAAGTTTCTTATAATAATTACATTAAAAATTAGTGGAATTGTTTTATAATTTTAATTAGTGACAAATTTATCACTATTTATTTATAAGCGGTAACATTCACTCAAATAAAATGTCCCGTTTTGCGACTATGTAAATATATTAATTAATTATTATTAATTACTTAATTGTAAAAAAAATCAATTTTACTATTAACTATTTCTACCCTCTTTTACAAAATTTTAACCACATTTTTTTTACTTTTACTAACAGTTGAATTCAGGAGATAAGAATGTGGAAATTGATCTTTTCTCTTTCCTAGTTCACAATTTAGACCAAAGTTTACTGAATGACTTTAAACAGAGTTTCTTAACGTAAAAATTTAATAAACTTTCCAACAGTTTGAAAAAGTTTTTTTGTAATTTGTCTTGTCGAAGAGAATATATCCAAGAAGTGATGGTATCTTATTTTTAATCGAGACTTGTTTAAGAGGGCGATAGTTTATTTTCTTAATTGTTATTAAATAAATATAAATTTTCTGCAAATATTGAAACATAGGAAAAACTGAAATATTGATTTAAATTTATTATAAAATTTACTGTATATTATTTGATTTATTCAGTTCTTGAAAGGTCAAATGATATGAGTTATAAAATTGTATATATACAATACATACCAAAGCATACATATCCCCATTTTGTGAGAAAGCGGAAACTGTGTCCCAGCCAAAATGTTTGATGAGAGCTATCCGAGCAGAATTATGACTCGAGTCGGGAGCAACGGTTCGTATGAAAAGTGGAAATTCGGTTGGATCGGAAAGGGCAGGTGTCGTTGACCCAAAAGAAACCTGAACAACGTTCCAGTAAGGGACGATTTTTGCCAAGGTTTCCGAGACTTCAGAGCACGCTGTCCCAAGAAGAAGGGGCATTAAACTGTTTTTGTTCGATGAATAGATTGCGTGAAAGAAACGATCCACTGCCACACCAGGATCACACTGGAACAAAAATATAAAAATTGTTTTAAAAATTAAGCAATGAAAAAAGTTTTTTGTTCTGTTTGTATTTTCAGGATGTTAGTAATCTTAAGATACTGTATTTGGTACATTTTATTCAACATCTTATATCCCCCAATAATATTTCGAATGTTTACAATGTTTTTACTTCTAAAAGTACTTTGTATCTTTCTTTAGTTTGTAAAATTTGTTATTCGAAATTTTCACTTTTAACATTTTTTAAACCCGGAACGAAGTGTATAATATAAATGTCACAATGACACCTCGTCTATTTATCCTTTGTGGAATTTTTGTCATTTCCGGTTAAGTTTCGGGACACAGATTGCGTTGACACGACTTTATTATCTAGGACTAAGCTATCAGAGTAAAATATGTTAAAGAGTTATTTCAAAAGTTGTAAACTCTAAACTTGTATCCGCACAAGGTGTTAAGTTTGTTACGCCAGGGATACAACAAAAATTCAATTTCCGTTTCTTTTGAGAGAAAGATAGACGCTTTATACTCTTAGCATAAAAATGTGTTTTGACAATGTGTATGTACAAAAAGTACATATATTTACAAGATTAAATAATAATAATAGTCTAAAATATAAACCGGATATGAAAATGTTTACGTTATGTAATCAATATGATAATACATGACGCAAAATTAAAAATAAATTGAAAAGAAAACAGAGAATATAGTTCAAAAAACAAGCATTTACACCCATTAATATGTAAACTGAATTAAAATCAAAAGCACAACGACACTTTGACATCCGTCTATTGGTCCGTCTTTTCACCAATCGGTTCATCCATCCATCCGTTCGTCCATCCATCCGTCCATCTATCTGTCCATCCGATCGTCCGCTCCGGACTACTCGAATTCCGTCCGGCGGTCAGTTGGGACACTAAAAAGGTACTGAACTCCGTCCAGCGGTCACTTGATGTCTTTCTAATGACTTTTTACCACCCGGGGAGCATTCCCTATTGTTTGCTTAATGTATAGTAAATGAAGTATTTAACAACAAATATGATTGTTTAAATATTAGAATAAACAAATTTTGAATGTCAGTTTCAAAATCTGTGTTTTCTAATGATTAAAACGATATGAAATTTTACTTCAATATTTGAATTTTAAGAAAATATACCTAATTAATAATTAACATTTTTTTTGGTAAACATAAACTGTTTCAAAATAAAAATAAACTTTACTAGTAAAGTTATATAATTTCATTAAAGCTTGTTATTAGTCAATATTATATGTATACATATAAAATATTTTGCAGGTTTGTTTAAAAAATGTGTTGGATTTCCAACAAACTAATTTGAAAATATATATGTATATCACTGAAAACATAAATTTTATTACTAATTATTAATACTTTACAAATGCACCTAGATTAAATTGACAATATGTAACAATTTTGTTGAAAAATCAAAAAAAAAACTATATATACTTAATTTTCAGTGATTTTTGAGGATTTTGTATGGAATTTACGAAAAAGTCCCATGTGAAGTCAATGGAAAATTTTGAGCCGTTTGCGCCATTCTTAAATATTTTCCGATTTCAAAACAAACCAAAAATATTGCTATTTTTTTTCGATTTGGAAACTTTTTGGGGATAGGACAGGGTGTCTACTAGTCCTGGAATGTCCTGAAATGTCCTGGAATTTTAATTTGTGTCCTTGAATTTTTCATTTTTTGTGTTTAACTCGTACTTTTTGATTCCATACATAGAAAATAAATTATAAAATCTGAAAAAATTCATATTATTTAATTTGACAATCATATTTCTCATAAAAAATGCTTAAAAATGAAACCCGATGCTTTATTTATTAATAAATTATTTTAACTATTTTTCATAACATCCCAAAAAAAATTTGGAATAAATAATTTTTTTTACTTTATCATCTTGTTACTTATGCTTGTTTTAAATGCTTTTAATAATAATACATATATTACTGTATTATTTTAAAAAAAATTTTAAATTGCCTTAACTATTTATTGTTATTATTTATTAACAATTTTTAATTCTTTCTCAGAGAAATATAGCTTTTTCTTCTTAGTTTGAAACTTTGTATATTTATTCGAATAAGAAAAACAATTTATTAGTGCACTATTACATTAGATATTGTTTAAACAAATTACTGCTATTATTTTATAACCTTTTCTCCTCTTAATTTGTAATTTGGTGTATTATTAAACTAAACAAAAAGGATTTATTATTACATACATTAAATATTGTTTAAACAAATTATGGTTATTATTATTTCATTTTTTCTCAACTTTAAATTTAATTTTTTTTAGTATTTCTCAGGTACGCTGTACAAAAATTCAGAAAAAAAAAAAAAAATTTTTTGATATATTTCTACAAATATTTAAAAATAATAACAATAATTTGTTTAAACATTTTTTAATGTAACTACCAATAAATCTTTTTTTTTTTTGTTCAATAATATACCAAAAATTACAATCTAGGAAAGAAAGTACAACTGTCAATATGAGATTAAAAAAATATTATTAAAATTAACAAAAAGAAATTGTTCATTCAATTGTTAAATTATAAATTAAGAAATGTTTTATAACATATGATTATACTGCAGGAAGAAAATCGCAAAATTCAAAATTAATATTCTCTAAGGAAGAACTAAAAATTGTTAATAATAAACAATTGTAAAAATTAATAAATAATTTTAAAAATTTAAGAAATAGTTAAAAATAACACAGTAATATATTTTTTGTTATTAAAAACATTCAAAACAAACAGAACTAGATGATAGAGCAAAAAAATTGTTTTTTTCTTATTTTTTTATGGGGAGAAGAGTTTGGGACGTTATTAAAAATAATTTAAATAATTTATTAATAAATAAAGCATCGGGTTTCATTTTCTGGACATTTTTTAGGAGAAACATAATTTTGAGATTGAATAATATCAATTTTTATAGATTTTATATCAAATTTACGAAAAAATGAATTTTTTCCATAAGAATTCAATTCAAACAGTTTATGTTTACCAAAAAAAATGTTAATTATTAATTAGGTATATTTTCTTAAAATTCAAATATTGAAATCAAATTTCATATGGTTTTAATCGTTAGAAAACACAGATTTTGAAACTGACATTCAAAATTTGTTTATTCTAATATTTAAACAATCATATTTGTTGTTAAATACTTCATTTACTGTACATTAAGCAAACAATAGGGTTTGCTCCCCGGGAGGTAAGAAGTCATTAGA
The DNA here is from genome assembly GCA_037103525.1 of Ganaspis brasiliensis. Classification (NCBI taxonomy): domain Eukaryota; kingdom Metazoa; phylum Arthropoda; class Insecta; order Hymenoptera; family Figitidae; genus Ganaspis; species Ganaspis brasiliensis. Next base: position 10,338 of record JAZKLR010000397.1, on the reverse strand, counting down.
TCCAATAGATAAACATACAGATAACGCTGGACGGAATTCAGTACCTAAAAGGTTAGTAATTAAGGACCCCAATGACCGCCGGACGGAGTTCGAGTAGAATCCGTCCGCTCGTCGGTCCGTCCATCCGCCCTTCCATCCGATCGTCCGCTCGTCGGTCCGTCCATCCGCCCTTCAGTAGTAGAGCTATGGGGCTACGGGCTCACTTACCGACAGTCGGTAATGTAGATTTCTACTTTACCGACCGTGAAAAGTCTGGTTTCTGTGTGGGTTACCATCAGTCGGTAATGCAGATTTTTACCGACCGTGAAAAGTGGTGTTCCTGTGGGGTGTTCTGTTTTACCGACCGAGCAAGTGGGTACCACTGTCTGCCACTAGATGGCGCTACTTGTTAATTGCACAAGTAAAGTCTGTTTCTGCGGAGGGTGACTTTGAAAAAATTTGCTAACCCTGTTTTCCGGCATCCCACTTAACCCTCCCTGGTGACTTAGATATGTTTCAACCATTTGAATTTTTTCAATTAGAAACTGATTAGTCTATTTTATTTAAATTTTTCACCAACATTTGAATTTACTTTGTAACGTTAGGTTCTTTACTGTTTTAGGATTTGAATTTTAGCGCGCTGAATCTGTACGGATAACTTCCGGGTAAACACATTGCGAGCGCAACAGGTAGAAGCAGAGTTCTACTAGTAAAATACCTAGTATTTTACATCAATAATATTTTACATAATGTGTTTTTTTTTTTTAGAGTAAAGTACAGTATTTTACTTAGGTAAATTACCTTTAAATTATGTAAAAAGCTTCATGTGATGCGTCACTACACAACCCTGCGTAAATATAAATGGTTTAGAGTTGTATGCACAACATTCTATAAACTCTCAGTGAAGCTCTGAGCAGAATTAAACGTGAAAGGAACGCAAGCACGAGATGAAAAAGACAGACGATATTTCTATCCTTTTCTACCATATGCTTGCGTTCGCGTTCCGTATCTATTCTGCGTTAGGCTTGACGCGCAGCTATTCAACCCTGCTTGGAATTGTACGCATCCATCCCTGGTGAGAGCTTTGCATGCTCACAAAATAGTGTGGTTTAACCTTTATCTTAAATAGCGTGTGTTTTGTGGAAGAATATAATAGTAATTTGACTATTCGGAAAAACTTATGTGAATAATACTATCAAAAACTCATTTAACGATTTCAAACTAAATTAAAGAAAAGTTTACTGTGCGAAACAAATTGTATGTTAACCCTAAGGTTCACAGAATAGGATTCGTTTTCACTATATTTCATGTGAACAGATCAAAATTGTAACACGTCTAAAAAAATGGTGAGTTTAACAAAGTTATTAGATTATATTTTCTGGTTATGTGCATCAACAAGTGTTTTGAATAACTCATTTTTTATATTTTCTAGAACAATTCTGAAGAAATGCCTGTAAGAGATCCTCGAGATAAACAGAAAATTATGAATAAACCACGGGAAATTATGAATCTTCCAATTCCGAGCTTTAGTGTGAGTAAAATTCTTTTTGCATTCATCTTTCTTATTAATTCGATTATAATCAAGTTAAAATATGAAACATTATATTCTATTTGTCTAACGTTCCTTTGAGTAAAATTGTTTGACTTTAATCTAGTAGTAGTAGTAGTAGTAGTAGTAGTAGTAGTATTTAAATTAACCTGTAAATAATTTTTTAAATTTACATCATTTAATAATTTTATTATTGTTTTTTTTTGTTATTACATTAGGATGTACGGCCAGAGAAAGACAGCTGCTTTCAGTTTACAAGATGGGATAAACCTCGCGTTATCCCAAAAAAGGATTACCTTACAACAGAAGATCAAAATGTTAATCTGGATTTTTTGACATATGACTCAAATTTTTTGCCAATTTTATCAAATGAGTTTTTAAATGATTGCTTAGATAATTTCGATTTAATAAATGTGAAACCAGAAAAATGTTTAGATAGTGAACCTATGGATTTAAATGTGAAACCAGAAAAGTGTTTATATAGTGAACCTATGGATTTAAATGTGGAATCAGAAAAGTGTTTATATAGTGAAGCTATGGATTTAAATATTGAATCAGAAAAATTTTTATATTGTGAACCTATGGATTTAAGTACAAATGCTAATAAAAATTTGAAAGAGATGCAAAATCAGTGTACTCCGTCACAAGAATTTCTAGAGCCATTATTTAATGTTTTAGAAAAATATGATTTTAACTTAAAATTCGATTCTACAAGTTTTCTGGATGAGCTTTTGGAAGAAGGGACTAATAAAGTTGTGAATTTAGAAGAAAACATCAATCTTGAAATTATAAATCTAAAAGAAAACGGTAATTCACAAGCTGTCAACCTGGAAGAGATTGGAGCTCACAATATTCACAGTCCTTATGAACCCAATCTGGTGAATTGGACCCCCGTATCATCTCCACTTAATTCGAGTGAAATAATACAAGATCAAATCAAAATATTGGAACAGGAAATAGGAAGCCTTGAAGAAAAAATTAAGCAAAATATTGAAAAAAATTATTTTGAATATGAAGATGATGAATGTGATAAAGAAAACTGTAATAATTTTTCCAATTGGAGACGAAAATAAAAAAATATATGTTTTTTTTTGTTTTATAAGAAAAAAAATTATAAAAAAAGTGTGTGTAACTGTGAAAAAAAGTGAGATAAATCTGTCAATTAGTGCCTAAGTAAAATAAAAAATTTTATAAAGATTTATAAAGATAAAAGAAAAAAGTGTTAAGAAAAACGTGTTATAAGTTTGTGATTATTTATGAAAACGAAAAAAAAAAAAAAGTTTTTGAGTGATATGAACCTGTCAATTAGTGCCACAGTGGAAAAATTGTATTAGAATTTATAATGAAAAAAGAATTTTATTATTATTTTTAATAAAAAATAATATTTTGTATAATAAATTTATTCGTTTAAATAAAATTAAAAAAAAGTGTTTTTGATCATAGTTCTATTGTGATTCAAAGATTATGATAAATTCTAGTTTTTTAGCAAAGTTGTTATACTAATCATTTTACCTATATAACAAATACATTCAGCATGTTTAAATCTTTTAATTTTTAATTTCTAATATTTTTTTTCTATTTTATCTTTTGGAATATAATGATATTTTAATATTAATAGAATACGTGCTGTGTGGAAGAGGGGAGAGGGAAGGTAAGCTTGGGTGGGGACGCTGCCTATATTAAGTGGTACACTGCTGGAGAAGATTTCATTTCTTTTCAGATCTTGAAGCTGTCGGAACATTATTAGGTAATGGATTCTTTTTAGGTTTCTGTTTCTTTTTTAGATTTCATTCAATATTTTTCCTTTTCAGTTTTTTTTCAGTTTTCTTTTTCAGTATCTTTATTTTTTCAGTATTTTTAGGATTCTCAAGTATAAAAATAAAATTTACATTTAAAAAATTATTTTTCAGAAAGAAATGGATAATTTAACCAATGAAACAAATCTATATGCTGAAATCAACATAAAAATCTTTCATGGAAATGACAGCACAATACAAATCTTTGATGGAAATGACAGCAATGCCAGCACCTTAATTTTAAACAGCCAGGAAGATGAAAATTATTTATTAAATGCTACGAGTAGCGAACATCAAATCAATAATGAAAATGAAATTATTAACATTATTGATGATGATGATGATGATGATGATGATGACAATGATGAAGTCATTGTAAATGTTGATAATGATGATGATGATGAAGAAAAAGCAGTTGATGATGATATCCTAATTATAAACATTTCAGATGAAGAGGTATAATTTATTTAAATAATTACTTAGTTAATATATTAATAAATATTTTTATTTATTCAATAAAATACAATTATTTTGTAGGTTACTGAACTTTTCGAGTCGGATCTAGATATAATTGAGGTGTCACCAAGAGCACCTGAAACTCCATCGCCAATTGTTTCAGAAGATGATTCGTCAAATGATTCTTCGTCAAAATGTTATTTTTGTAAAAACATAAATAACAAAAGATATTATGAATAATGAAGATTAAAAAGAAAACCATGATTGGTTACAATATTCAAATTAATAATAAACATTTAATATTCCTCTTTTCTTCCAGTTCCTATTTACAGGTTTTATTTTCAGTTTCTTTTTCATCTTTTCTTCCAGCTTTTTTTTTTCAGGTTTTTTTCAGATTTTTTTTTCATCTTTTCTTCCAGCTTTTATTTTTAGATTTTATTTTCAGATTTTTTTTCATCTTTTCTTCCAGCTCTTATTTCTAGATTTTTTTCATCTTTTTTTTCCAGCTCCTATTTACAGGTTTTTTTTTTCAGATTTTTTTCATCTTTTCTTCCAGCTCTTATTTTTCAGGTTTTTTTTTTCATCTTTTCTTCCAGCTCATATTTTTCAGGTTTTTTTTTCATATTTTCTTCCAGCTCTTATTTTTCAGGTTTTTTTTTTCATCTTTTCTTCCAGCTCTTATTTTTCAGGTTTTTTTTTTTCATCTTTTCTTCCAGCTCCTATTTACAGGTTTTATTTTCAGTTTCTTTTTTATCTTTTCTTCCAGTAATTTTCAGGTTTTTTTTCAGATTTTTTTTTCATCTTTTCTTCCAGCGCTCTTATTTTTCAGGTTTTTTTTTTTCATCTTTTCTTCCAGCTCCTATTTACAGGTTTTATTTTCAGTTTCTTTTTTATCTTTTCTTCCAGTAATTTTCAGGTTTTTTTTCAGATTTTTTTTTTCATCTTTTCTTCCAGCTCTTATTTTTAGATTTTTTTTTCATCTTTTCTTCCAGCTCCTATTTACAGGTTTTTTTTCAGATTTTTTTTCATCTTTTCTTCCAGCTCTTATTTTTCAGGTTTTTTTTTTCATCTTTTCTTCCAGCTCCTATTTACAGGTTTTATTTTCAGTTTCTTTTTTATCTTTTCTTCCAGCGCTCTTATTTTCAGGTTTTATTTTTAGGTTAAATCTTAATTATTTTCTTTTCAGCTTTCAGTTGTGAATAAAAATAATCAAAACTTTTTAAAATCTTTTCGTTTGTTTTAAATTTCTTTTTTCTAGGTCTTAAGAATTTCTGTAATTGCGCGCGCAATATAGTAATAGAGGTTAAAGAGAGAGAGAGAGAGAGAGAGAGAGAGAGAGAGAGAGAGAGAGGAGGAAGGAAGGGAGGGAGGAAGGAAGGGAGGGAGAGAAGTGTGGGGGGGGGGGGTGGAGGTGATATAAGGTGACTCCCAGATCATCAGAGTCATTCTCTCTCTTACAGATCTCCGAAGAAACAGTATGTATGTATAAACTTTTATATTGCAGGACTTTTATTTTGTGTTTCTTTTTTTATTTTCAGATTATTTTCAGTTTCTTTTTGTTTTTCAGATTTTTTTTTCTTTTTTTCATTTTTCTTCTCGACTTTTATTTTCGCTTTTTTAAGTTTTAGTCTCATTTATTTTCTTTACAGCTTTAGATTTATTTAAACTTTGTTTTTTTTTTTTTATTCAATTAATTTTGCTTTTATTTTCTTTTTTTTGGATTTTAGAGAAAAAAATGGAAAAATCAAACTCGTTTACATATTTCGACGACGATGATGACAGCAATGATGGAGCTGAGAGAATCATAATTTTCATTTTTGACAGTGAAGATGAGGATGATTTTGATAGTGAAGACGATGAATTTGATAGCGAAGATTCAAGTATCTATGATGATTCTACAGAAGTCGAAGATGATTATAATGATGATGATGACGATGAAGATAGTGATGAGGATGTAATTTTGATTGTAACATTACCTCAACAGGTTAATAATTTTTTTTCTTCTTTTCATTTTATTATTTTAATATCTTAATAATAATTAATAATTAATCATTTTCAGAGAATGGAATTATTACAACCTTTAGAGTCATCATCTTCAATAAAACATTGTAAAAATTAAAAAAATAAACAAAATTCATATGTTTTTTTCTTATTTTAAGTTCTTTCATTTCAATTTTGTTGTTTTCAGTTTTTATTTTCAGGTTCTCTCTCTTTTATTTCTAGGTTATTTGTTCAGCTTTTTTTTTTTCAAATTTTCTTTCAGCTCTTTTATATCAGGTTTTTTTTTTTTTAAACTTTTCTTTCAGGTTTTCTCTTTTATTTTCTTTCAGCTCTTACTTTCAGATGCTTTTTTTTTTTGCTTTTCTTATTTTAGGTTCTTTTATTTGAATTTTTTTTCATTGTTTTTCAGTCAGGGTTTTCTTTTTATTTACAGGTTACTTTAGGTTCTTTTGTTTCAAGTTTTTAAAAACTTTTCTTTTAGGTTTATTTTTTTTTTACTTTTCTTATTTTAGGTTCTTTTACTTAAATTTTTTTTTCATTGTTTTTCAGTCAGGGTTTTCTTTTTATTTACAGGTTACTTTAGGTTCTTTTGTTTCAAGTTTATAAAAACTTTTCTTTTAGGTTTATTTTTTTTACTTTTTTTTTTTTACAGACTTTTCCATAGTATGGATCTAGGGAAAGAAAATCAATACAATAGAATCTTGCTGGTTATTTTGAAGAAGAGTCAAGTACGCTGAAAAAAGAAAATGATGCACGAAGCTGTAAAATTAAAGAACCTGCAATTAAAGTATCTTGGAGGAAGGTACCACAGGATTGAATTTAAACTTTAAAATAAAATATTGTATAATAAATGTATATATTTTTAATGAAATGTTTGAAATAAACAAAAATATTTTATCTATAAATTGGTTTTAAATAAATTTCTCCTACCTAGTCAGAATTAGTTTTAAGTTTTTTTTTTTCCAAGAATTAATCTTTTTTTTTTAATAATTATATAAATCTAAAAATATTTAAAGGATAGGCTTTGGAAATGAATAAACATTTTAAATTCAAGTTATTAAATTTTATTTTGAAACTTAAATATTTACAAAGTTGATTCACAATTTTCATAAAAAGATTTTAAAGTAGTATCAACTTCATCAACTCCTTGAGCAACTACACTTATAAATTGGTTTAAAGGTTTTAAAAACCAATCTCGAAGAATTACAACATTATTTACAGCACAATTTGCGTTTTCGAAAGAATGATGTGTACAAGCTGCGGTCGATGATTCCAATTTCAACTTTTTAATCGATGGACATTCAAAATCTTCTAAATCCACAACATTTAAGAGATATTTTTGTAACCACTCCTTCTTCTCTAATCCTTTAACGTAGATTGTTTTTGCAGTATGTAAATTTTCTTTTAAAATAGGTTGTAGTTCATCGTAGGGTATTTGTCCATCAGACCATTCAAATCCAAGGTAATTTCGTGTAAGCCAACGATTCTCATTTTTATATCGTACTGGTAATCTACTCCAAAGGTAAGGTGGTTCAAACAGGAAGACAAGTGGTTGAGCTTCTGCTTGAAGAGGAAGTATGGCCAATTCCTTGAAGACAAATTCATTGTAAGGCCTTTTGAAGCCCTGAACGTCTACGATGAACTCCATCCTGAAACAAATAATGCTGAAACAGAAATGAATTTCTGCCCGAGAGCAGCTGAATTTATAGTCTTCATCCCCACCACTTTTTTACCCTCTCTACAGCAACTTCTTGACAACGCCGCTGATTGGCTTATATTGTACAATGCGGTCGTGGATTATGATACAATAGGCTGTAGTTTCAGCAGGCATATTATTGGTTGATTCAAATTCTAGACGTACATCAACAGACGCTTGTTTGAGAAATTCATTTTGTTTAGAACAATCAATTACAACTAGAGGAGCCAAATTTTTAAAATTATTTTTAGTTAAGACAGGCACAGATTCTTTTCCGTAATAAGAAGTTTGAAAATTAGCATACATTTCATAGAGTAGAGAATATTGGTTTTGTTCAAAATTTATATTTAAATTCCCATAAGGATAATACTGAGAATTCAAAAAGAGTTTTACATTTGTAATATTACAATGATCAAAATGACAAGCATATTTTTTTCGCTTATCTTTTCTTCCTGTTTGAAATCCAAGAATTACATATCGTGGCTTCTCTAATTGTGATGAAGTTTTAATTTGCCACATAACTTTTGAACTTGTAGGAACTAAAGGATACTCATACATTTCCCATGAACGAAAACTCATTGAAATTAATGGATCTTTTTCAATAAATTTTAACAATTTTATTTTATTATTGTCTGCTGGTAAAATATATGGAACCATCCATTCAATCTTGATGATTGTAATTTTAAATTCTTCATCAGCTTCTGCTTGCCCGGTTTGAATTATAGCATTCAAGTCATTTCGTGATCTTGTCAAGATGAGTTCATGTTTAGCGTTTATAACAATTTTTTTATAATCTTCAGCAAAGCCAAAAATCATGCCAAGTGGGATTGTTACATCGAGATAGCCATTTTCTACAGTTATTCTGGAATCATCTGATATTTTTGAAAATCCTACATTTTCCATAAAGTTAAGCTGAGGGGGGTTTAAAGAAACATAATTTTTCATGATTGTAGTATGTCCAACGTATTTGCATCTATCAATTTCAATACCATTTAATTCATAGCGAATTTCATCAAATAGAAAACAAATAGCGTTGTTGCTAAAGTGTACATTTTCGGTTAGAGTAACTCCATTATTTCTAGTCAACTTTCCGAATATGTGTAATGAACTTTTACTTGGTAGAATACACAGATCTTGATTTTGTACTGCAATGCGAATTTCATCACTATTGTTAAAGGATGAAGAAGCATAGGGTTGATGAGCATGAATCTCATAATGAGCTATGGACTCGTCAAAATTAACTGGAATTGCAATGTTGAGAAGATCTTCCATTTTTGCTGCAACAACACCCAAAAAATATATAGATTAATTGTTTTGTCGTTTTTCTTGAGGTACAACTTTTAGACCTATTTGCTTCAGAAAAATCCGATTCTGAGGTGTTAACACCTTGCGAGATAAATTTAGACTGACTTGTCTCTTGCATGTTGACAAGCTTTTATAATTTCCTCCAACCTTTTGATTATATACAATGCCCATTATATTGATTTTATATGTAAACGTATCGTAATAGTTTCTCCTCGAAAATTTATCAAATGACCGTCTTGATCGACAATGCGGAGCTGAATGTTATGTATTGTCTTGACAGCTATCGGAAGATAAATGACATGTGCTGGTACTTCCACAATCTTATATCCTGGTGGAACGCTAGGAAAGAATTCGTGGATGGTGTGCACTTTTTGATTATTTATATATGCTCCAGTTGTAATATTGCACTCAACACGTAGTGCATTAACTTTTAAAATAGATACGGGTAAATCTGATATATGAGTCTCATTACCCACCAGTTCACGAGATGTGAATCCCAAGAGTGTACCTATAGAATTTGGATGTTTAAAATTAATTTGATGATTTGAGAAAATCATACTGCGTAATGTATTGTTATTAGGTTTTATATTTATTGTACAATCATCTGGTACGGCACTTTGTATATACGCTTCAATATCTTTTATTTCATAACTACCTGTTGGTATAGTAATTATCGTATAACCAATATGAAATTTGTTATTGGTTTCATCTATGTTGGGAATTGAATTGAAAGTCAATAGTTCAACAAGACCAAGTACATAATTTTTATTTTGATTGAGTTCTATTGGTGGGAAGTATTCAGCTTCAAGAACTGAAGACGTTCCCGTTAACGTTAAAGTAAACGAATCACTCATGATGCAGTCACTTTTTACACTGAAGGTTACAAAAAGTTACATTTTCTTATATAGTCTAAAACTGCTCTTAACATTAAGTTGTTTACATAGAAATTTTAAACACAAGTGTCCACATACAAATGTATCAAAATTTTGATATCTCTCATGGTTATATTTTATGAAGCTACCATCACCCAGGTATGTGGTGAGATCAGTTGGAGGAGGAAGGTTGCCAAAACTATCAAAGTACATTGTTTCGTTTTTTAATTTTTTATATGCAACCCAGTGTGTACCGGGACCTTCCTTATCATCCAAATTAATAATTGCTGACTCATACTGAAAAGGTCCTTTAACAGGTAATTCATTGCGCATAAAGACTCCTCGAAAATGTGGTATTTTTAGAGTCTTGGCATATTTTAACAAATCAAAGTCAGTCAATGCACGATGAGGTAGCTTCAATACTAGTTTTTTTTCTTTCTTGATATCCGCTTCTTTCTTAATGTTCGTTTCTTCTTTGACGTTCGTTTTCTCTTTTTTAACCCTTTTCCCAGGTTGAATGGTTTAATATGAAGTCCAAGTCCTTGTCTGTAAGGTTTTAAATGTAACCCTTTTCCAAGAGAAATTTCTTCCATTGTTTTATTATGTCGATGAGCTTCTGCAAGTTGTTCTTTAGCTGTTTTAGCATCATTCACAGCCTTTGCAATACCAGATGCTCCACCAGCA